>JAQHUG010000028.1:5795041-5821490 GCA_028555095.1 Dicrostonyx torquatus | reverse complement strand
CTGAACCTCTTAGAAGAGAAAGTGGGAAGTAGCCTGCAATACTTGGGCACAGGGGACCAATTTGACATTTTAAAACAATGTCCCAGGCCATCCATCTTTGAAAAACATGAAAGTGGCACACCTAATATTAACACTTAATAGGATAGATGATGTTCAATAGGATAGAAAAAGACAGAAGTGGGCATTGAAGGGAACTACATGTGTTAGGAGCTTTATTGAGTTAAACTCCCAGTATACCTGGAAAAGACCATGTGTGGAAGAACATGTCTATAACCTCGATCTGACAGAAAAAAGACAATTTTAGGGATTCACAGACTAATTATTTCAACCAATTGATGAACTCTACGTTCAGTGACAGAACAGATTCCATGACGTTATTTGGAGGAATATAGAGGAAAACATCCAACATACCTCACATACAGAGGAGAACATGAAACATACCCCACATATAGAGGTGAACATCTATCAAATGCCACAAACACAGGAAAACATTTGATACACCCTCTTACAGTGGAAAATATCAGACACATCCCAATACAGAGTACAACGTCTGACAAAACCAACACACATAGGCAAATATTCTGACACCCCCCACATACAGAGAACATGTGACATACACCACACACAGAGGAGAATATGAAACACACCCCACATACAGAGGAGAACATGTGACACACCCCACAGGAACTGTGGCAGCCATAAAGTGGTATTAGAAATGGGTTCACCTATTTAAAGAAAAACATGAAATTATTAGTCAAAATAATGACTATCCAATGTAATCATGACACAGCTACATAAGGAATATATCCTGAAGGACTGATGGATAAACAATCTTCAGAATAATACACAAAATGGCAGAAGAAAATATTAACCCACTTGGAGACATTACAAGAAAGAACCATTGAGTGATAAACAGATGTGGCAGATCAGATTCAAAGGGAGAGAAGAAAGCAGAAAGAAGTATTCAAGACTCTACTCTCACAGACTCAAAAAGTTTCAGTCCAACTCAAGCAAAAATAGCAATTGCTGCTGACTTCATTCTTAGAAATAAGCTAGAAGAAAATGATACTGCAGAATTTAATAAAGAACAAATTTACCCACATATTGAGTTTGGAAGATATAAATTTTTCCATAAGTTCTGAGAAATAATGAGAGAAGGCTCTTTATGAGGAAGGACAATGATGTGAGATAAAAAGCAATCTTCACAGGAGAATGAGAACTGTTAAATCTATGAGAGACCATAAACCATTTTGTTTATTATTGTCTTTAACACATCATTGCAACACTTATAGAAAATACTGTATTACAAAAGTTTTAGCATGTAAATAAAGAAACTGCATGACAAGAAGACTAGGAAGAACTGGAAACAATTAGAAATAAAAAGCTGTGATCATGTGCAGAAGTATTATCTTATTTCATGGTAGATTATAGTATCAGAAACACACATTAAACTAGAGAAACTATATGAAGAAGTTGACCATAGTAGACAAATAAGGAAAATGTAGGAGAAAACAAAGAATAGAAAAGAAAGCAAAAACAAGTAAGTAAGATCATAACTTCAACACTGCTGCAACATAATGTCATTGACAAATTCATGGACTGAGAGCTCTAAAAAGCAGAGTGGCAAATTTTGTTTATGATAATGTCATTACAGAGAATGTCGAGTTACTCTACTGTAAGCAAAAAGCATTCAAAAAAACTTGAGGGGTAACAAGAAATGGAAAGCCTCCTGAATGATAAGGGGTAGGGACATAAAGTTTCTAAATAAATATGCACCAAATATTCATACTTGAAATGCATGGAACAATAGCTGATGGATTTCATCAAGAACCAAATAGACAATAACTCTAAGTAGAGACTTCAACATTTTTGTTCACTAACCGAGAGTAAACAATTTATTGGTAAAATTCAAATAATATTACCAATATAGCTCTACTTGAACAGACATTCAGTAAAATTCCTCCTCAGCACTAGCAGAACATAAATCACTTGCAGGAAAATGGGATGTTGAGAACCATCAAGTGATAATGTTGACATCATACATAATGCAAACTAATTCCAAAGATATTACTAAGAAATGATAATATCTTTGACAGCAAACTGAATTTCTAATAAATAGGTAAAGAAATATTGTAACATAAAACTCTTAAAATCAACAAAAATGAAAATGTAACATTAAATGTGGACAGGAGCCAAAACAGAGTTTAGAAGACAATTAAGAGCAATTAGTAATTTTATTAAAACAGAGAAAAGGTGCAAAACACATTTTAAGAGGACAAACTTATTTTCCATTTGCCACCACATAATATTATTAATATTTTCCAGGTATATTTAAAAAGCTTATGAGTTTACTAAAACTTTTGTATTTAGCTTGTAGGAAAACAGCTCAACTGGATAAATATAAAGACTATTCTTTAACAGAAGGTTATTATCACTTGAATTTCATTTTCTTTTTTTCTTTGTTGATATATGGTCTAAAATCAAGTTGGCTTTGAAATTGCAGCATTTTCTTGCCTGCCTTCTAAGTACTGACTTCATAGTGATGTCATTACATTTTCTTCATTTCAAATTTAAACCACAAACATAAATTTCTATTAGAACAATGGTAAAGATAAGTAAATTCTAGTAAGTAAAAACCCCAATCCTATGAGGGTTACCTCTTTTTCAGTTTGTCAATGAAGTCCCAAAACATTACTATCAATGTTCTTGGTTACTCTTCAGTGTTTGAAGAGAAAAATTCTACTGCTGAGAACATCTCATTATTGCGTCATAAAATATGAAAAAAATCTAGTTGCCACTCAACTGGAAACTTCATGCCTAGCTAGCTTTAGAAGATATTAAATGTATTCTGAATGCTACCAAATGATCAAAGGAATCATCCATCTCACCCAGCTTTGTACTTTACAAACTACAATAAGGCCTGACCTGACAAGCTATGTCTACTGGTATAAGAGTGCTACATATGTTACCAACCACTTTTATGATTGGATTTAAGGTCATATCCAAGAAATGGACCCCATAACTGTCACCATCAATGATAACAAGAATCTATTGTCATAGGCACATGGGAGAATCCCTATTTTTTTGCTAATTAGACATAGTACAAAAGTAACTCCTAATGACTTATTGTTATTCATATATATCAGTGAATCCCTCAGTGCTTATTAGATAAGCTTCATCTTACAGTAGATGGTGATTAACACGGAGTGACACAACTGCTCAATCTGCAAGAAAAAGAGATTGTAGAGTGCTTAGCCCTAAATGTGATGTACAAATTAAACTCCTACTCCAAAGGAGGAAGACGGATGGAAAGATTCTAAGCCAGAGGTGAGAGATGACTTCAAGCAAACAAGTGTTTGGGAAACACAAGAGGGCTCTGAACCTATGATCTTACAGTGGTTATGACACCCTGTCTAACATTCAGACAAACTGAAGCTAGACAGAATCCCAACAGGGACAGGAGAAGGTATAAACAAAATCCCACCACTAGCTGCAGAGCCAGTGACATTTTTGCTGCTGGGAGAGGGAGAGTAAGTTTGCTTTAAATGTGTGAACTCTGGTACCTCTACTATATGCCAGGACAAATCCCTCCTCTTTAAAAGTGGCTGGGCAACAGAAACAGGACTGCATGGGTTTATAAAAACAGACGGGTTAGGGAGGATTGGAATGTGAGAGTGGACCTGAGAGGAGCTGAAGTGTGACTAAGAAAAAATTCACACTGTGAAATTTTCAAAATAGTTATGAAATATTATTTTTGAGATAACAAGTTCTATCTTTCAGAAATAAGTAAAGGTTTTATTATTATGATTAGCTATGAGACAAATGAAGACATGGTTTTATATACAAGAGTAGTATCAAATAGGATTTCCCTTTTAAAACATGCAACTTCTCCTAGTCATTATGTGATGTGTAAATAAATAGAAATCTTACCATACATTGATATTCAGATCATTAAAACTGATATAATTACTTTTGCTGGAATAAAACGTATACATATCGCCTAACTAAATTTTACGGTGCACCTTTATCATATTAAATGCCACAAGAAAATGATCTATAAGACACATTTAATTATGAATACTTGATTAAGCAATATGAATAAATTCAATTTTTCAAAGCACAAAATATAACCTTCAAAATTATATCTGCTACAATATTATAAATGGACTATGTGATAAAACAAAATTAATTAACAAATGAGCAGATCATGAAACAAGTTGATTGCTCTCCCAGTCTATAACCTATGAAACTCAGAAAATTAATTAAAGAATATGCCTCGACAAGGTTTCTAAGCATGTATGTTTGTGGGGGGTCCATCTTCATTGTTTTAATTAGGAAAACAGAATATTCGCTCATGTTATTTCTTTGTAATAATACTTTGACACCTCATGAGCTAGGCTTTCTGGAAATGACTTAAGTGAAAATGTTTCCTAATACATTTGATCCAAGATCATGAGTTTCCTTGGCTGTGGCTCTATATTCAGAGAGGAACTAGAACCTAATATAAGACAAAAGTAAAGGTGAATCACTTTTGTGCAAGACAGAATTTCGAAAACTCTTCAGGCCAGACAGAAATCAATACTTATTTACTTTTTGGGAACACACAATTTCTCAGCCCCGGTGAGTACTAATTGCTTATTACAGAAGTACACAGTGTCCAGATAACAGAACCTGAGTTTGTGCAGGAAGCACAAAGCCTCATATTTCACAGAAATGGTTTAGTTTAGTCATTGGCCCTTAGTGAAAACTTTTGATGTCATTCTTTTATTGCTTCAGAAGACAGAGAACACTTAGTTCTTTTCCCATTTCTTCTTAGAAGCCTTGAATGTGGTGTCTCACAACACACATGTGCTTAGGCAGGGTGTTCTCTTCAGCAGGTTGAACTGGACTTAGTATTTTATCTTATGAAAACAAAGATATGAAAAAGAAAATGTCTTTCATTGAAACCATGAGGTAATGCTCATGGAAGATTCTGCAGTGTTCTCTATAGTTATGTAATTATTGATCAGGCTACTTGCAACTTTCAAAAACAGAAAAAAACAACAAAAAAAAAGAAAATCCTACATTTGTGGGGTCTCTCCTCTATTCAAAATTCATTCAGTGCATTTGGAATTCTTTCTTTTCTAAGGGTGAGGAAAACTTATATACTATCACAGGACAGTAATTCAATCATTTGTTGAGCAATATTTGTAGACTACTAACTCTATTGCAAGTGCTGGAGACATAGCAGTAAACATGATCTAAATTTTTCTGCTTTTGAGACTACATTCTAGTGACAACATATAGGTAATCAGATATGATACCATTTATATGTATATATGTCCATATATAATGCAAACATATAGATAGATAGATAGATAGATAGATAGATAGATAGATAGATAGATAGATAGATAGATAAAATGAGCTGTGGATGGAACAAAACATAGAAAGGTGGAAAATGACATTTATCCTAACACTGAAAACACAAACTTGGTGTAAATGCTATGTTATGTACATAGTACACACACATGTACACACACAGACACATACACACACACACACACACAATGAAATCAAGAAGGTTTGAAAAAGAAAGGAAGCAGAAACCAAGAAAATTCTGTATGTGGAAGATGTCTGGTCTGGGAAAATACTTTTGAGGAAGAATGAGCTTCTAATTTGTATCTTAAAGTAAGTAAGAGTTGATGTTGGAGATGATGTAGAATAAGAGGAACACTGGTAAGAGTGAAAACACATATAGTCACTATGGAAATCACGATGGCTTTTCTTCAGAAAAAAAATGGGAAAGATCGGAATCAAGATCCAACTATACAAATTTTGGGCATATACCCAAAGTACTCTCCATCCTACGAGAAGGATACTTGCGCAACCATGTTCATTCCTGATCTATTTCTAATAGCCAGAAGTTAAAAGCAACCTAGATATTCACAAACAGAAGACTAGATAAAGAATTGTGATACATTTACACAATGGAGTAATACTCAACTGTTAAAAATGACATCGTGAAATTTGCAGGCAAGTGAATGGCAAATGGATGGTTGGGTATAAAGAATGGAGGGCATTTAAAAAGTGGTATGGAAATCTGGTATAGTAAAAACTGCCTAAAAATATATGGAGGTGATCAAATTGATGTCTCCAAATAATGAAGGAAAGAGAGTCCCAACTGTCCATCTGCTCTCACCAAATGAAACTTATAATATGGGAACTGGGTTAAATTCAATTGAGTTGTTGGCTAAAGGGGTCCCATGAAAATCCCCAAATAATCCAGGTGGCTGCAAAGACAATAAGTTGCTCTAAACAAACTGACAGTAAGGTCCCATGGCTTAGCACAACACCCATATAACTCATTGAACATGGAAAGACCAAGCTGGTGCTTAGATAGAACCTTCACCCCATGTTCTTTTGCCTTTGCTATGGGAAGGTATTCTGCACTTTGTCAAAAGTGAAATGTGAACAGCAACCCCACCATAAAACCTCTACAGTCTGTCCTACCTGCAGAATACACTAAGACAGTAATGGCACAAATTCTGTCGGAGTAACCAATCAGTGTCTGCTTTGACTTATGGTTCACTCCATCAGATGAAGCCCACACCTGACACTGCTTGAGTGTCCAAGAATCAGATACTAGATAACCCGGAGACTTAGGGTAATACTGAGAATAAGATACTAGATAACCCGAAGACCTGGAGTAATACTGAATATTACTGCTCTTAAATCCTAATGATAGTATGCTAAACTCATAGATCAGTCCCTTATACATCCGTCATCAGAGAAGCTTCACCCTGCAGCAGGTAGAAACAAATACGTAGAACCACAAGGAGACATTTTGCAGAGAGACCTTGGAAAACACAGCTCTAAATAGGATTTCTCTATCAAACTCCTCCCCTTATGCTTCTGGGATTCATGCAGAAGAGAAGGAAGAAAGAACATAAGAGCAAGGGTTGTTGGAGGACATCAGAAGTACAAGGATCTTTGAATCAACTGAGGAAAGATCATATGAACGAATAGACTGAAACAGCAAGTACAGGGCCTACTCAAGTAAGTACTGGTTCCTCTGTGTGTATACATTATAGCTTTCAGTTTAGTATTTATATGGGATTTCTGAGTGTGAGAATGACTGGGTCTCTGATTCTGTGCCTGCTCTTGTAGCCCTTTTCCTTCTATTGGTTTGCCCTGTGAAACTTTGATAAGGTATTTTTGTTTCATCTTATTATATGTTAGTTTGGTATTTTAGTTATCCCTTAGAAGTTCTAATGAGCCGGGCGGTGGTGGCGCACGCCTTTAATCCCAGCACTTGGGAGGCAGAGGCAGGTGGATCTCTGTGAGTTCGAGATCAGCCTGGTCTACAAGAGCTAGTTCCAGCGCAGGTTCCAAAGCCACAGAGAAACCCTGTCTCAAAAAACAAAAACAAAAAACAAACAAACAAACAAAAAAAGTTCTAATGAGAGACAGGAAGTAATATCTCTGGATGGAAGGGGAGATGATGAACTGAGAGGAGTAGAGGGCAGGGTATTCTAATCAGGATTTAATTCAATTTTAATACTAAGAAATATCATAAGTGAGAACTTGTAACCTATATTTTCTGTATTTAGAACCTCATCACTTAACATTACCCTAGCTTGGACTTCATTCTCAATTTTAGACAAGGGCACAGAAGGATGGGACTGAAAAAAATCTTCTCCAGTGCGGCTTTGGGTCAGAGCTTGTGATGCCGTTCTCCTAATGTCTCCTTGTTTACAACCATTGGCACATACTTGCACGAATAGACACAAAAGTTTTAGGGGCATCCTCATATCTGTAGGAGGTAGTCTGTCATTACATAGTATGTAACAAAGAAACAATGTTTTGAGAAAATCAAGGCAAACTTGCATGTCCATGGATGAACCTCCGAGACAACATTCTGTGCTGAGAAAGAGATTTATCCTGTAGCATGCTGCATCGAGTTCTAGTGACAGTCCTGGGATGTATTTCTGGAAACTCCCGGAGAAGAGGAGGAGGAACTTTTAAGTTTTTAATCTACTTCCAAAAGGAAAGAGATTGAGGAGGACTCATGTCTTCTCACAGAGCGCGGGTAGTACTGTGCTTTTCCCTCATTCTGTGGTTGCACTGTCTAAACGCTGAGATGGGACATTTTGGGGTACTCTCTTTGCTCCCTTGGATATAGTCATCATGAATGACAAGTTATTTCTACTTTCCTGTGTGTTTACTAAGGAAAGGAGACAACTCTATTTCAGTAAAGGGGGATTAAAGGGTCTGCTATGTGTATTATCTAAATCAAGAGCTAAATATTTAACATGCTTTTCTACACATATAACTCATTTACAGCTTTGACCTATCTGGCTTAAAATGCCGACAACTGGCTATGATTGGTCAAATGTTAGTATGGACACATATATTGCATAGGGAATGTAACCCCATTTTTTTTTAACTTGAGAAATCAAAGACCATTCCCTGAAAAAAAGTTTTTCTGTATCAGACTGTAAATTTTTGACATTGTTCTCTCCAGGCTGGGAAAAAAAGTAGTTACCTTCCATATTCAACTCAGCAATTTATTCCTGCAACTTTGAAGTGGTGTTAAACACCTCAGGATTTCCCACACTGATTTCAGCATTCTCAGATGTTTTATTCTTTGTTGTCAAACATTAGCAGGCAATTTCAGTGGCTCAGAGGCAGCTTACAACGCATCTGCTTAGACTCACTCCACTGGATTTTCTGAGTTTCTGCTTATTGAAGGGAGGACAAGTCTCTTTTTCTTTTGTCAGTGGAAAGAACTATCAGCTGGTGACATTTTTTTTGTCTTCATTATTTGAAGAAAACTTTGATACATGTTTATATGCCCCTTTCCTATCATATCTATTTTTTGTTTACTATAAAGGGAAACCTGAATACTGGAATAGGGTGTTTTCTTATTCTTTGTATAGATTCTTACTCTCATTTTTCTGTGTGCCTATTTCTATTTTATCTTTGTTTCTATTTTTGTGACATAAAGAATGATTTTTTTCTTTAAAATATCTAGAAAAAACATTTTTAATGCTTTTTGGCTTATTAATTCATTAAAGTATTGCTTTCTCTTTGTGAGATACTGTGACTTCCCAATATAAATTCAGGGAATTTTGTGTTCTGCTCTGAGCTTGAGTATAAAAAGAAGACATTTATTTCCTTTTCAGGACAGATTAAAATGTCTTTCTGGAATTCAAGGTGAAAATACATTAAAAGCTGAGAACAGCAGAATTACTCATTTTTTTTCGGTTGCTCCAAGATATGTAATGCTTTTGACATATGTGTAAGGAATTTTATGGGGAGAGCAGGTGCGGTATAGCAAAATGGCTTATTCTACATTTCTTTACAATAATTTTGGGATGTTCTACCACGTCTTTGGCTTTGCAAAAATCTATGAACCACATTCCCAAGTTTTTTAAGAAAATATGATGGATGCCAAACCTAAAACCTAGGAAGACAAAAATAATTTCCATCTCATCAGTGAATGTTGGACATATCATCTGCTAGGCAGGAACTTCCGGGGTCATGATCCTATCTTTGAAAGAGGGAGCTACAGACCTTGAAATCACTGTTATAATTTCTTTCGCTCACATTACTTTATTTGTGTATTTTCCTTCTTAGAAGACTTGCCAGAGAAAACTGTTAAGAACTTAAGCCACCAAGTCAGTCAGTGGGCAGGCTCGGGTCTCTCAACCCAGGAGTCATTCCTAAGGCAATAGAATGTGAAAGGCATGAGAAGGGAGATCTTGAACTGAATATGCTCAGGAATGTGCTTGTTTCTATGGGTAATGATGAATATAAATGTTCTCTGAATCTACTCTCTCTGCCTCCTGTCTTCAGGCAGACGCTGCTTTGAAACTTATTCTCATAATTCCCAAGGCTTTCCTGACCCACTACAAATAATGCATTGTACATCATTCAGTTATCATCTCGAGCATATTGGACTTTGTCTGCCTCAAGGTATGAACACATTGTGTGCAGTTACAGAAAAGCCATGGCCAAATGCCACACACCGATCCTTCAGCTGTGTGAGGGATGACAGTTATTGTAAGACCATATCTAAAGCATCGATTTCCCATTCCTAACTTGTGAATATTCAGTATGATCTCCTCACAATGGTGAAATTACCTACTGACATATTCTCTGAATTGATTCTACCTTTCCCTGACATACACCCCTGGAAGCAGTTCAATTTCAGCATGTGAATTTCAAATTTTGATCATCATGCAGTCCGGGAAAACACAAGCTTTTCATGACCTTGCCTGAATGTGAACAACGCAGCTAAACACCTTGACTAAGAAAAAAAGACATCAAAGAATTCAGTTTCTAAGTATCTATATAAATATTATTTCTACCTTCTTATTATTACAATAAAATAATTATTTTAAAATCTAACAGTTTCATAAATATGGTTTTATTTTGAAATTCAACACAAACTAAAGGAAATCCAAATTAATTTCCATAACACATGTTATATTAAATTCAGTTTTCAATATGAAATTTAAAGATTTTTGACTTTATTTACCATATGACTTTTTTCTATAAAATTTTGTGTAATTTGGATCTCACAGCCTTATATCAGCAATCTTAATATTCTTTTGGTTCCAATCAGCTAATGTGTTATACTATTTCAAAACAGTCATACAAGATGAGTATTCTTTACCTGAAATGCTTGGACTTAGAGCTTTAGAAGCTTCAGATCTTTTCAGATTTTTGACATTTTCACATATGTCATATTTCAATAAATTGTCTTGGGATATATCTAATGCTAACACTAAATTTATGAGTCTGAACACATACAAATAGTCTGAAGATAAGTTTACACATTTTAAGATTTATTTTGTTCATTTTAAACAAAGACTCATGTGTAAGACCTTATTTGGAATTCTCTATTTGTCTTACTGGTATTCAAACATTTTCTCATTTTAGAACTTTCA
Source organism: Dicrostonyx torquatus (assembly GCA_028555095.1). Lineage (NCBI taxonomy): Eukaryota > Metazoa > Chordata > Mammalia > Rodentia > Cricetidae > Dicrostonyx > Dicrostonyx torquatus. Next base: position 5,810,553 of record JAQHUG010000028.1, on the reverse strand, counting down.
GATTTTTAGATATGTTGGTTAGGGAAGCTCAGTGTATGTATGGGCACTTAATCTGTAATATAAATCTGGCATAATATCTGTACTCTTATGCTGAGATACAAATTGATCCTTCAAGTATGTCTTGGCATTATGCATTCTTTCAAACAAAACCTAAACAGATAAAATATTTATAAGATAAAACAAAATATTTTGACCTTACCATAAACTTTGGAATAGTTAATTTTACCAGAATTTATGGCTTTCATGAGCTCACTTGAGTGAGGAGAAGGGATGATTTCACTGGCGAAGCACATCAAATACGGAATAGTACTGGCAATTTCACCTCCAAATTTATAAAATAAATAAACTAAAAAACTTTTAGTTTGGAATGTGTGAGGTTGAACATGATAAAAGAGGAGTTCTGCTGTGACATTGAAGGAGCACATATTTGCTAAAGTTACAGTGTGGAACTGGCAGTATGTTGGGTGTGGTGAACACTTCCAGGTTGGCAGTTCCTCCCACTTTCTTTCTGTGCCTCCCACTGTGTGGCTGTCATGCATGGTTGGAACAGGACATACATAACCATAGAACCTTTGGAACTGGCACAGAATGCACCATTGCCTAGCCTTAAACATTTCTTTGTCTTTTGCTCAGGTATGAAATTATAAACCTTATGCTTCCTCTGAATTTCAGTTCATGATAGGTACCAGAAGACTCTACTGCTTGGCTACCTACCAGCACCTAAAGGAGTGCCTTCCTTGGTCACAAGCTATCCACAGGACCTTCAGACAACATGTACGTTGGTGATTCAATGACAATGAATTTCTTAGGGAAATAACTCACATCTAAAGGCAGCTAAACTGTAAACAAGGAGAATGCCAATGAAATACTGACATTCCTACAGTCTTTCCGAAGATAACTTTAGTTTTATGAAAACAAATCACCAATGTTGCACTATGTTTCACATTAATGGCTCACTTTCAACTTAAAGAATATTAATTTGACTAATAGTTGAATCTTAAAAGTTCACAGTATTACCAAGCTTTGCAAGTATCTGTTTTCTCCATTCTAAGGTGGTGCTACTGGCTTTTTAAACCTCATATATGCACACAGAGCTTGTGCTCAGTATCTCTAGAAACTCAGCCCTTCACAGAAGCACACATTGACAATTACTATGGGAATAAGAAGAAGGGAAATGGCTACACAGAAATAAGGCACGTTGACAAGTTAAAATGGATGGCTGTTATTATTATCTTTAAAGCTTTTACTTGTGGATTATATTCTTGAAAAGATTAGAACTGATTTTATAATGAAGAATAAAAGCTCTTGAGAATCGAGATTGTGTCACACATATCACAAGCCAGATTTTAGTTCCATAAAATTAACATGGATTAGATACAGGACTTTGAAGTTTCTTGTATTAATTAGAAATTTTGGTCATTGAGGATTTGATGTAACTCCTTGAATTTTCAGGTAGAAAATGACATTTAGAGAAGTGTAGGCATTTCAATGTTGATGCAATAGAATAGGGAAGTGGTTAATCAACAGCTTTATTTTGTGATAATATCATTTCATTTATAAATATATGTAAAATCCAATTAAGATGGTCTACGTGAATCCTGGTAAATGTGTTGAGATTTTTAAGCCATTTCACGCTTAGATACATAGGGATTCAGAGCTTTCATTACATTACTGAGTTTTTATTTTACATTTGGGAAAAGTTTGTGTCTGTATTTAATGTATTGAGGGTGAAAACCATCATACATCTTCATGAAAAAGTATCTTTGAGGAAAACATAAATGAGAGCTCTGAACAAGTCATAATGTAAAAGATAATCCAGTAACTTTTGGTCCTTTTAGATTTATTTATTCATTTATTTTATATGTATTAGTGTCTTGCTTGTGTGTATATCTGTGCCCCATATACTTGCCTCGTAGAGGGATAGGTCAAAAGAGGGCATTGAAACTGGAACTAGAACTGGAGTTCTAGATGGCTGTGAGACAAATTGAATCCCAGTACTCTGCCAAAGCAACACAAGCTTTCAACCACTCTCCATCCTCCAACATTTTAAGGAGAATAAAATATGCCGGGTGGTGGTGGTGCATGCCTTTAATCCCAGCATTTGGGAGGAAGAGACAGGCAGATCTCTGTGAGTTTGAGGGCAGACTGGTCTATAAGAGTTAGTTCCAGGACAGGCTCCAAAGCAACACAGAGAAACCCTGTCTCAAAAACAAAACCAAACAAAATACGCTTTTAAAAATTTTGTCGTTGTTCAATCCTTCCTTAAGTGGCATTGAAAATAATCATGCATCTGTGGTTGGAATAAAATGAAAAATAATTGAGTGAGGCCTTTGTGAGCTCCTAAAAGCCTAGAGAGCTACAGCAGTCTTCTGTAGGTAGAGGATAAACAATGAGGTCTGTGCTGTAATGGGAAGGGAAACTACTCCATGATTAGTTTTTAATTCTATAATGCCACACAAGCCAAAGGAAGACTAAAGACCATCCATAAACACCACACTTAGTAATGGATGGGTAAGAAACTCTTGAAGTGCTGAATTCCTAAGTTTGAAGACATTCTCATCCATAGCCTTTAAATCATTTCAAATGTTTTTAAATTAATAGTGAATTTCAAAAATTTCAATCATTAAACAAAGAGAGAGAGAAGAAGAATACAAGGGAAAGTAAGAAGCCTTAGATAACAAAGCTATCAGGCAGAGAGATGAACATAAGTATGCTTGAGATTCAAGTAGGTAAAAGATCACATATTTTGATACAGAATAGGACAGACTGAGATGGAGGGGGAGGGCCTTGGGCTCCCCATAGGACAGGGTATCCTGCACCATCTTAAGGAAGCAGGGGGAGGACGGTGGGGTAGTGGGGGAGCGGGAGGGCTGGGAACAAGGGGAGTAAATGTAAATTTTGCTTTTAACAATAAAAAATAAATAAATAAAAAAATAAAAAGAGATATAAAATATTGATTGTAAAATAAATCTCGCATGGAAAAGCACATTAAGGAGAATAAAGTAACTGATGGATTGCTTTGATATTAGATGCGACATTGCTGAATAAAAAAAGTATTGGCCTGGTAGATCACTCTGAAAGAAAGATGAAAAGTAAAGGAGTGCTAGGGGAAATAGTTGAAAATGAAACAGGAAAATCATCCAGAGAAATCTGAGAATGTCTATGTACATACTTATACTCTTAGAGGATAAATGAGGAAATCTGGCCTTGGAAATTAAGCTTTAAGCTTCATCAAACTTGTTAGACATTATGCTCAAAATGTATGAAGTTCTATAAACTTTAAGTAGGTTAAAAACGTATTTTAGCCTCTTATAATCACAAATGAAATCCAAAGACAAAGCAAAGATATAGTATAGATCTCCCCCAAAAGAGTGAAATAGTAGTCAATCCGTAAGATATCTCATCATAACAATGGATGACAGAAGATCCTGAAATACCAGCAAAGGGCAGAAAAAAAAGTAACCATCAACTTGGTATTTGACACCTTGTGAAAACAATCCTTAATAAAAATCACTTCTCATTTCTCCTTAGTATATCTTTCATAATAATAATATTTGTATAAGTCCAAATCATATGAACTATCCCCTAAAAACTGTGTTGATGAAGAAGACAGTCTACTGTATGCATCCTTGTTATCTATCAGTGGGTCCATTACCATCATTGGCTATACGGACCTCAAAAGTCTTCAAGTGCCATGACTCAGGGTTGCAAATGTGTGCTCAAAGTGGCCTTAGCAGTAACGCATAGAGAAGTCAATAATTTGTTCAAAACCATACAGTGAATACATGATGAGGCTCTTCCATCTCATTCAGAGCCTCTGCACTTTAAAGCACACAGTTCAAAATCTTTCTTGCGGGCAGAACCTATAGTGACTTACTGATCTTAGTAGTGTGTGAGTGGTAGTTGCATCTGGTTTAATAATAGTAAAATCATACCACTGTTCCAGAATGAACCAATATATGGCCTCAGATAAGTCAAGCCTAATTAGAAATGCTAACCCAAAAGTGAATAGGGGAAATAAAGTAACCTCAATGCTCTTGTTAACAAAGATATTTCCCAATTGCTTTACTTGACTTTATTTTAGGCGAGATTCTCCTTGAAATCGGAATCCTCTTTTCCTAGTCCTCTGATTCTCAGGATCTTAGGCATCAATTTATTTCTTCCTAAGAGTCAACTGTTGATTTTTCCCATTGTGTGGAGCAGAGAACATAAGCACATAGATATTAGATTGTTACTGCCATGGTGTTGTAAGAACTAGGGGCATGTTTCCATCTCAGTAGCAGAATCCAAAGCAAACTCATCCTTTTCTTCCAATTGCTTTCTGACTTACTGCAGCCATTTCCAGACTTCCAATATTGACAAATTATTATTTTTTGGGAAAGAAATACTTAAACTGGATAAGGAAATTGAAAGTCATCGTGTAAGTTATTCATGGGAATATAGGCTTCCAAAAGAAAACACTGCCAACTAACGAAGGAAGCAAACCTAAGAATGGATAAGTTCATAAAACTGGACATCTAATGGCTAGAAGAAATTCCAGCGTACACAAGAAGATTCTCTTTTTTTATAGGAAGGCAGTTGCTGAAACAGAAACCCAGGTTGATTCCAAACAAAATTCTGAAACAGATTTTTAAACAGATGACTTGTGTTTAATTAAAAATGGAAGACTGAGCTTCAGCATGCTAAGTATTCTGTTTTGTTGCTCTGGCAATCTCAGGGAATCTCAGGGAAGAACTTGAATACGATCAGGTCGTGGGTGAGGCCAGGCCTTTCACTGTGTATTTGTGAGAGGGTGAGTTTGGTAGCAGAATGTGCTGGATTGAAGTGATTAAAGCCTGTATTCTGAATTTAATTAAGAATGGATAATTGAGAAATCTCAAAAATTTCAGTCCTTCTGTTTTCATCTCAGTGCATTAGAGCAGTCAATAAAGACTTTGGGATTTTGAATGACTTTGTTCTGAATATCATGTGTATGTATATCGTAAATCATGCATTAGTAATGTGTCAGACACTTGATGACTACAAGAATTAGGGAAAGGAAGTAGGAGTATTGCGTACTATAACATTTTTCCAGTGGAAAATCATGTGAAAATGGATTTTCTTCATTAATGTGTAAAACACATGTTTAGTTTTACTGTTTCATTCTGAAAACAGTTGATTTTTATTACTTAGAACCTAACACTGATTCATGAATAACATCTTGACAATATAGTCAAAGTGACTGTTGGGAAATCCAGAAAAATATCAACCATTCATAAGTTGTAGTCATCATTCTGGTTTATGTGCAAACCACACACTGACTATAATTTTGTTTGTGGGACGTATGGCATTGCGCTACCCTGTCCCTTTTTATTATGATGACTTGGTTTGTCTTCTCATTCCTATTGTTGCTTGCACTTCTCCCTGTGCCAACTGCCACTTGCTATATGATTGCTAGTGACATTTTGGTCATTTTCTTGTATCCTAGCTAAGAACTAAGGTGAATGGACTATGGAGAGCCTGCTCTGCGACTGACACTTTAAAGTGCAATGAAGACTTCCTACAAGATACTTTGAGATCAATTAAAAAAAAAAGAAACCGAGCTTTACTTTATGAAAACGGCATTTCAGTTCCATGAAAGTAAACTTCAGTGTGAATTTCGATAATCCCCAAGGCAGCACTACCGTGCATTTCCACACGTGTGAAGGCACACACACACACACACACACACACACACACACACACACAGAGAGACAGACAGACAGACAGACAGACAGAGAATATACAGTCACACAATTGTCCACCTTACAATCTGACGAATTGAATGGAAAAGAACACGAGTTAGCTTTAGTGAATTTCACATACACCTAGGCATATAAGGAAAGAGGGAGTCTAAATCAAGAAAGTGCTTCTACAGGCCTGGCTTTTGGGCATTTTCGTGGGACATTATTATTATTATTATTTTTTACTGCTAATTGATGTTGGATGGCTCAGTCTTCTGTGGGCCTTGTCTCCCCTTGGCAGGTGGACCTGACCTGAATACCCAAGTAGCTGAGGAAGCCAGGGTGAGCAAGCCTGTAAAGAGTGGTCCTCTGTGCTTTCTGCTTCAGTTCTTGACTCCAGGCTTCTGCTGGGCTCCTATCTTGGTTGCCCTCGATGATGATTATAACTACTAAGTTAATAAAAATCCTTTATTCTGCAAGTTGATTCTGGGCACATTTTTTTTTTAAATCACAGCCATAGGAGAGCTAAGATGTAGAAAAACTAGGTTTCAAATGATACACTGGTAAGTGTGAGTGAGGTTATCCTCTACACGGTTCTTTCATTTAATTCTATAAAGAATTGTAAATGAGTAACCTCAAATCAAAATAAATCCAATATCTGATTCTGAAACAAAATCCATAATCTATAAAGATTGATAATTCGTGAAAAAATTCAGGAGAAAATGTGTTTTCTTTGGTATAATCCTAGCACACACGCTATTGAAGAGAGAGCAGGGTAGTGTGATGGCCTGAGAATTACAAAGCTCTGGGAAGAAGAACAAAATGGGTGAAGGAAACTGAGACTAGTTTTTTGGGTTTCTTTTTATAAATTATTTTTGGCATTTTGGGGCACATATATGTAATAATATTTAGTGGTTTTCACTCGCCAGCTTCTTCTACCATCATCTTAGACCCAAACTCATCCGAACTCTTTAGGAGGTTACCTTCCTATATCCATACTTGTGACTCATTGGGCCTAGCAGAGTGTTTCTACTCTATATAGGTGAGTCAAGGAACCTAGCAGAATGTCTCTAGTCCACTTTTAAAGAGAAAAGACAAATGGGCAATGTGTGTATATCTCAGAGATTAAAAACAACTAATTTTTATTTGGTTGAAAATTTAAAATATTCAGATGAAGGCACTGTGAAAGGACTATTGTAAGCAAACCCGGACCTAGAGACTGCCAGCCAAGCCCACAACTGCTTATTCACATCACACGAGCACCTGTGCATGTCAGTGAGGTTGTTTCTCGATCAGCCGACTTAGGGAGCAAGCCTCATTTTAACTATGGATGACAGCATTCCGTAGTTTGTGACCCTGGACTCAATAAAACTGTGTGAATAAGCTGAGAACAAGTTGGGGCCCACAGAGTGAATTCCTTCTGCCTTTATTAAAGATCAGTGAGTTCATATCTAGTCTTGCTCCTTTCAAGATTATACAACAGTATGTTTAACTTAAGTTATGGTTACAGAATGTTCTGCCTAGACAAAAAAAAAAAAAAAAGGATATTTTGATCTACGGCATGGTTATCTGATGTTTGGAGATGTGTGGACGAAATTTCTTTACTTGTTTTTTGTATCATGATAAGGAAGTGGTGTAGGAGGTCTTTCTGTTTATGTGTTGATTGGTTAATCAATAAAGCAACTGCTTTGCCTGATAGGGCAGAACTTGGGTAGGCGGAGAAGACAGAACTGAATTCTGGGAGGAAGAAAGCAGAGAGAGACACAAGAGAACCGCCATGGAGCTGCCAGAGTCAGACATGTTGAATCTTTCCTGGTAAGCCATGACCTCTTGGAAATATACAGATTATTAGAAATGGCTTAAATCAAGATGTGAGAGTAGTTAGCCAATAAGAGGCTCACATGGTTCTATTATCACATTTGAGGCTACAGCTACCATAAAACCTGATAACCAGTTAACTCTGTGTTTTGTGTCATAGCACTCCATTTATTCTGCAATTACAAAGATAACATTATGCCCTCAGATAACCAGATGGACTATGAGACATCTTTGTAGAAATGCAATCCACTGCCCCTTCTTTTGAAATGTCACTGTAGTCGCTACGACGAGACGAAAAAATCACAGACATAGTTAAAAAAAAGTCTACAAACTAGTAATTGTACTGAGCACTACTACTAAAGAGTAAGAAGCTTGATAACAGAGTCAGAAGATGATACTTTCTGCACTGCTTTTACTGCTCAAAACAATTTGGGCAGTCCAGGGTCTTTTGTTCCATCTTAATTTTATCATGTTTTTTAAAAAAAATCTATGTGACGAATAGTGTTGGATATTGATTGGGTTGCACTGAATCTATACACTGTCTTTGATAAAGTAGAAATTTTCACAATTTTAATCTGGTTAATCCATGAGCATGAAAAGTCTTTCTGTCTTTCAGTTTGTATATCTTAGCATGCCATTGTATGAGTCTTTTATTTCCATTGTTAGAATATTCAAAAATGCTGTATCATTGTAAGGCTTTGTACATACACTGCACCAAATGGATATCTTTTGTAAAATAGCAGAATTAATGCTTCACATTCAAATGGCTAACATGAATCATACTATTATTAAGTATGGCTACAATTAAGGAAATGTATTAAATATCATTTATTCATCATTTACCAAGTATAAACTATGTCAATATAAAGTAAGCAGGTTGATTTTCTGATCACATGAAAATGGCAAAATTTCAGACAAGATTAGTTTTAGTTTGGGGTAGTCAGCAAGTAATATAAATTCTCTAACATATTCTTTCTCTTCAGAGATATTGAAACCAAAAGAAAAAAAATACATGTAGCAGAAGGGCTGAGAAAGGTAGGGAGATTTACAGACACAATGCTATGGGACACAGAGCCGTGAAAGTCATTGTCTTGATCATTACAAACACCTGTTCCTTATGCAGCACAGCTGTTGATAATACCATATCGGATTGCTTTCATTTTTTGTAATATGAATGGGGCATACAACTTAGAAGTTTAAAATTTTTTTCCTAACAGCATATACTCATTTAACAATTTTAAAAACATGGATAAATAATGAAAGATACATACATAGTAAGATAAATAAATAATAAATTAATTCATAATAATCATGGTTCTCATAAACATGCATCATATTAAGTGTGCTAGAGTTAGGTAAGATCTTACAGATTCATGAGAACAGTTTGACAGTAAAAAGTTTGAAATGTAAGGTACATAGTCACTCACTTCCTTCACAGAAGCCTTATGCATTTCTGTCTTGTTATTCGTTGAAATCTCTGTCCATGTGGAAACAATGGTATTGCTGATCAGTCAAGGACAATGCCTTGGAGGAAGAAAGACAGCTACCTTCCCCCTTATCACTGTAGGGTTCCTGCAAAGTACATGGGCACACATACACATACTGACCAAATGACTGCTTCCTAAATGTTAGTGTAAATCATGTTAAACTTACTAATATTGCTTACAGGAATGATATAACCAGGTAATATGACTCTTAAAGAAAATTCCATCTAGCATTTCAGATGTGTGTCATATTCTTACCACTTTTTGGGGGCTTGTTGCATGTCACACAGCACATTGTATTATTTAGAGATATTCCTACCTTAGTCCACAGACCCATGACTTCTGTGAATGACCAAAATGGTTACAGAGCTGAAGAATTTTGAGGTTATTTGAAATCCCCACTTCATTTTGACATACAATATTGCTTCTCCTGGAATTTTGCTTACTTTTGTCTAATTTCAAGAATGGTGACTATTTTAGGAACAAAAGAATTTAAATAATCATCTTGTTCTGGTACAATTGTAGATTAGTATCTAAGTATGAAGTCATAGGTTCGTACTCTGTGCTTAAAAAAATCCAAATCATAAAATATTAGAACACCAAAGATATTACCTATAGGTTCAGACAACAGGTGGATACTTGACATTGTCTCGAGATCTCTTTGAGAACAGAGATGCTGTGTGTAACTCAGGAATTCTAAACTATTACAGTTCTGCACATGCATGACTTGGCTTAATCACTGTACATTCTATAAAAGGGGATGAAAGTGTGGACCTCCTTTTTCTCTCATCTTATCCCTCACATTATTTTGGATGTTCATTGTGAAGTTCAGTACCTAGGTAATGAAAACTATGACAATATCTGCATATTTAACAACATTAACACTAATTTCATACTAACAAAATGTGTCATTAACAATTATGCAGTATTTACAATAATGATTGCATGTTGGGGGATGATTCTCACAGAGTGATAATTGCATGGTATTATATGTCAATGATAACTGTCAGCAGTACTAGATTAATGAGGTGGACATGGTATTTAAAGCACCGAGAGAACAGACAACATAAGGTTCATTTCATCTGTAATGATAGGTAATAGGTACTTAAACACAATTATAAGTAATCCTTGAGTGCAAAAATTACTCCTGAAGCAAAAATGATATGGTCATTAAAATATCATCAGAGTGTTTTATCGATAGCATTCAAAGCCAGTACTTACTAAGTACAACTTTATTTTTACACAGGTGTCATAGAGTCCCTTTGTTCTGATTTCAGCATTGCAATGGAACTCAAGTGCAGCCATGATTATCTTACATGTCTAGAATACTGCAAAACAGATATAAGACACTGAAGCAGAACACAAGAATGGAAAGACTATGTTTATTCTCCATAATGTTTCTGTAACAGATTTTCTTTTCTTTGCATGGGAAAGGTTTTGGAAACCCACTTAGAGTCTTATTTTCTAAAACTGCCTGGTAGAACCTGGTATTCTTAAGCAGACAAGAAGGCATACGGCCAGTGAGCTCTCTACTTTCATCTTCCAAACAAAGATAGTGAGACAGGCGAGGGAGTGTAGAAGAACGCGTGAAAAACTGCAGCCTTGACTTCACTTTTGCTTTAACTTTTACTGTTCTGTGACATGAGGCAAGTGCCTCTTTCATTTGAATATGAATCATCTTAACTATACAGCAGGTAAAGACACACGTACCACGCTAAGTAGGAACGCAGCAGATCTGAAATGAAGTTTTGCTTGTCTGTCTACCTCAACCGTGTGTAAGCAGTGCAGCTTTGATGTGGGATCCCACAGTAAGGAGAGCACCCTCACTGTCTCATCAGAGTAGACACCCTAACACCTGACACATTCTAGAGCACAGAATCTGAGCCTTGAATGACAGTCTTCGTAAAATTAGCTACTGTCACAGTTCCATATTTTCATTCCATGGCTTACTGAATGTACTTTTTCTTGTGATACCTCTGATCTAAAAACAATCAGAAGCTGCCCTGCACTCTAACATGGGTTATGATTTTTCTTACTAAATGTCTGGTTTGCTGCGACAGCCTGCCTCTCAGTCTGGTTCTAATCGGCTTTTGACTGAGGAATGAGATTTCCTGTTGGTTAGAATCCTGTGTAGTCACTAGGTTTGAATACATGTGTGAAGACCTTATGGTATTTGAAACAGACTTTCAGACTCTGAGGCTTCTGTGCTTCCCTTTGCAGGAAACTTTGGACAAATCCAACACTCCAATCCAAAGTAAACCCTGAAGAGATCTCCAGTCATTCAGTGCAGTTCCATGAACAATTCCAAATGAAGTTTTCATCCTATACGTTTGAACACATAATGCTTCTGTTTTAGAAGAAAATTAATGTTTGCTCTTGGGTTGAAATGTGAAGGCTTCTCCATCTCTATATTCTAGCAGAATAACGAAATCAAAATATGTACCTAAAAGCTGTATGTTGAAGAAAAACAAGAAAATGTGTGTTTACTGGTCACATAAAAAAAAAAACCATAAAACAAAGAAAACCAGCCTACAAACCACAATCCCAGAAAACTTAGACAACAGAGGACACTAAGAGAGATTTACATAGTTCTAATCTACATGGGAAGTAGAAAAAGATCTCCTGAGTAAATTGGAAGCATGGGGACCTTGTAGGAGGGTTGAAGGGGAGAGGGGAGAAGCAGGGAGGGGCACAGAGAAAAATGTAGAGCTTAATAACAACAACAACAACAACAACAACAAAACCTAAGCAATAAATGGACCTGGATTTTCATCAATAACTCCTGGGAACTCATTTAAATATAAAACAACTAACAAAAACTTACTAAAACTAAAATACTTACTCCCCCTTCCCATAAAGAAGTAAGGAAATTAAAGGATCAAAAGAGACATTTTCCTCCAGGATTGTTGAAACAAAGTTTGTGTGACACTAGATATTTTCTGAAGACTTGAGACTGTTGTCTGCTCTGGCGGTTCTTGTACAACAGTGACTCATAGGGGTCACCCTGAATGTGCAACCCACACATCTCTCAGTGCTCACTCCTGCAGGGCAGCCAAGCTGGCTATTCATTTTCATTTTAATTATGTTTGTAAATAGGAGAAGAGGCAGGGAAGAGGCATGTGCAGGCCTCCCACCGAGCCTCTGTCAGTGTCTGCAGAATTGCAGGTTTCATTACTTTTCAGTAGAATTTTATTGACTGGGAAGCAGGGTGATATCTTATTAAAATTGTGTTTGTTATAAAAGTTGTTTAAGGGAACAAATGCATTTGCCACAATGTCTTCCCACCTGATTATCTGTTCATTTATGACTTCCCAGCTAACATTTATCCTTAAGACAGTGTAATTTTTTGTGTATCCTTGATTGTTACCTAATTTGCTTACCAACTGACAATTAATCTCTGATATATTGCCTATGGCACTCTACCCCCATTGCTTAATAAAGCATTCAGCAACAGGCACCCTGTGTCTTTATAAGAATCCATTGACAAAACAGAGCCTTGAAAATTAACTTTGACTTAAAACTCCTGTGGCGAAATTAGCTTTTTAGTCATGTTTATCCTATACACCAACTGTTGATACATCAATTGATTGCTCTGTCTATTCACTCTGTGCAGTACATTGTGATTGCTGATGTTGGGAATATATAAAATATCTTTTAGAAGTTTAGACCAAAGTCTACTGAGTAAGATTATGTATATGCCAATATAGCCATTGTGTAAAGAAACAACTGGGAAAACAATGTGATAGGGCCATTGTGGCAGGTCCTCTTTCAGAGTCTGAGGAACCTTGCTGGAGTGGATTAGAGCAAGGTCAGAGATTTGAAGTCACACTATGATTGAACTCTGTGAAGGCACAAGCCGGAACAGAAAGCAGGTGAAACCAAGGGTGGAAAAGAAGAGCCTGTTTCATCAAAAGAGATAGTCATGGCTACCGTCCATCACAACGTTTAAAGTTTTAAGTATTGGGAAATTACATTAGAAGAACACATTTTCAAAGGTCTTGGTGACTAAGGCAGTGCTCTTCTTCTTCTCCGGGATTGAGAGATATGCCAGGAATAGAGCGCCATATGCCTGCGTGCACACACTGGAAAGTGACAATGTGTATTTTTGTTTTCATCTTTTTGGAAATATCTCCTATGAATTTTCAGGATGCAACTTTCCTAAGTTATCTTAAAGGAGTTATAATATGCGCTTTTTTTAGTCATTGCAAGCTGTGCTTCCCCTGTAGGGATTATAACATATGTAGAAATAAAATATATGACAAAATAGCACTACAGGCTGGAGGGATAGCAAAGAAAAGTTACATAGTAGAAAGTTTCCTAGGTGGTTTGAAGAGCACTAAACATACTGTTTCAGTTTGGTTTTCATAATTGGATATAATAAATCTCATTTGTATCTTAAAACAAAGCTAACTAGCAAATTAACAATGAAAATGTGTACCAAAAAGCCATTAAAAAGAAGACAATAAATTATAATGATTAGGACAAATAAGTGAAAATGATAAAATATAAATAAATCAAATGTAACATGTATATAGCAGAATAATAGACTCAAACTTTAAGAAAAGAGTGAAATCTTCAAATGTAGGTTATCTATTAAGACTCAAAGGCAACAACTGTTCCATCAAGAAGGCTAGGTAGGTTAAATAAAACACCACTTAATACAAAGCCTTAGGATTTAAATTTCCTGAATCTACATGATGGAAGGAGAGATTCTACTGTAGTAAGGTGCATACTGACTGTCATAAGTAAGCTGTAACACTCCATACTCCACAAAATTAATAAAAATATGTAAATAAAAAATTAAAGGTAAAGACAATCATATTTAGTTTTAAAATAGATTATTTATACTATATAGAGAAACTCTTATTTGCAAATATAAAAGGAAAGAAACAATGACAACAGAAAGGATAAGCATTAGTCAAGGAAATCTACCTTATCAAATTTGGTCAAAGTACAATTGAAGAAAATCAACATTCATGATTTTGATTCATAGCAATGAAAAGAATACAGTGCAGTTGAAAACAAAAAGCAACCCCAAATGAGCATGAAGCAAGCAATAAAACTTCAAAATATAGGCCTTCATATCATGGCTCATACATGTAGTCCCCACACTCTGGAGGTTGAGGCAGGAGGATTGCTAGTTGAAGCTACTGTTGGAGTAAATTAAACACCTTATCTCACAAAGAAAGAAAAAAGCAGGAATGATGAACAGGAGGAGGTAAAAAAATAAAGATAAGAAAAAACTAAACATGGAAGAAAATAGATTAACAAAATAAAAATCGAAAGACAAATAATTATAAAATATTTTCATATGCTCTGTATTTAGTAATTAGATACAGAATATTGATGGCATAAAGATTTATGAATGGTACAATTTTCAAGTATGATATACTTTCATTAGATTAGATGTGAGTTCTGGAGAGACAACTATGGATGCCATGGGATCAAATTAGTTCTTTCCCATTTTAGAAACTTAGCAAAGAACAGGCTGTGTTAGCTCTGGTTAACTTAATAAAAATTCAGGATCAGGTCAAGCTTACACTTTCTAAGGTATTTTATTGACCAAGCAAACTATTTCGCTATTGTGTAGCTAAATACATACTCTCTAGTGCCTTTAGTCTCCATGGCATCCTTTCAGGGTTTGTCAGTCTTACCCGCACATGCACAGCTCATGGAGTATAATGAAGCCCCATAACCGGATGCTTGAAAATTTCCACTAATGAACCTCATTTTTCTTATTTGCACATAATTTTAGTGGTACCCTTTACAATACTTTTTTACTATACATTCATGAACAACAGCATTTTCCTCCATATAGTAGAGATATTTCGCATAGAATCAATGACTAGGATAGCATCAAATGTAATTTTAGTGGATTTTTGCTATTTGAAATAATATGACACTTTTGAACCATTTTAACATATTTGAAGTCTTTATCTAGAATTGAAATGACTTCATCTAAGAGAATTAGCAGTTTCTACTGTTATGGATCCTGTTTCAGTACTGTCTAGGACCTCCTCACAACATTCTCCTGAGCACTGGCTCTGTTTCTGGCTCCTCTAACCTTGTTGACTTTACTGTCATTGTAGTTGATTAATTCAGGGACCTGTTCATGCTTGCCTCTTTCTACTTCCTTCCCAGTTCTCCATGGATTCTATAATTTAGTGCTCAAAGAAAAGGAGGATCTTGTTCAGTCAGTAACTACTTTCTAGTTCAACTCTTGTCAAGTAGCTTTCACTAATTTCTTCTTGGGACTAACGTAGCATGTTTGAGGCTGTAATCACTCCCTTTTCCCTCATCTGACTCTTAACCTTCCCTGTTGTTTACTATCTACCCTTGCATTTCCAGCATTTTACACAGAAACATTACAGTTGTGTGTAGTCAGTCTGTCTTCTATACTACTTTGGTTGTTTCTCATACCATACCATGCATTAGGTGAATAAAGGAATATTGAAATAAAGTATTCTTTCTTCCCAAAATTACAAAATAAACCCTCTTGGTCATGGAG
>JAQHUG010000028.1:5772394-5791111 GCA_028555095.1 Dicrostonyx torquatus | reverse complement strand
GCACCTCTCTCCCCTTAATTACAACACAGTCCTCATTCATTTATTTGTTAATAGTATGTGTATTTACCTATTGCCCTTTATTTAGCTGGAATATTGACAGTATTAAGGATGGAAGGGTGAAAACATATTAATGATATCACTACTATTCCTTTCAAGCATTGTGAAGAAATAAAGACAGATGTTTTGTGTGTTTACACATGTGAGCCTCTGCGTGTATGTGTGTGTGTGTTTGTGTGTGTGTTACTTAGAGTCCCTGAAGAAAGACTGTAGGTAAGATGTAGGTAGAGCTTTTTAACTGACGTTTGATTTGTGACCATGAGACCACCGGGAGAAAGCTAATTTCCTTGAAGTAGACAGTTCACCTAGAGACTTGTAGCCCATGAAAGAGGGTTGGTTTTATTATGAATATATTAAATACTTCTCAAAGGGTTTAGAAATAGGAAACCAATTATTTAGGGGAAAATGGATTCCTGTGTCTGCTTTGTGGAAAAAATTAAATAATGCAGATGAAGATTCAGGTAAAATATAATGATTGAATAATGAAGGCAGTTTATGAAAGTGTATATGGAGAGTTCAAGGGAGATCTGTGATCTGTTTTGAAAGAAAGTGTTGTCAGAACCACAGGTACAATGAATCCAAAGAACGAACAAAGTATCTTCTTCATGCTTTTTCTGCTGGATGGATGGCATGCCACTTACTGAGAAGGCAAAAGAAGAGTGGAATAAGCTATTTTCAGGGAAGATTGACTTTGGATTTCATTATAGGTTGGCTAAAGATCCATCTACCGGGATATATAAGCTGCAGTTATGTGTTATATTAACTCAGAAGATAGAGATAAAGAAAACAGAAGCACAACAATGATATTTAAAAATAGTTTTCACTATTTAATCAAATAGTTTTAGATGCTACATGTATGTGTACTTTTTAGTTGAAGTAGTA
Organism: Dicrostonyx torquatus; assembly: GCA_028555095.1. Classification (NCBI taxonomy): domain Eukaryota; kingdom Metazoa; phylum Chordata; class Mammalia; order Rodentia; family Cricetidae; genus Dicrostonyx; species Dicrostonyx torquatus. The sequence continues at coordinate 5,790,172 of JAQHUG010000028.1, read as the reverse complement.
GGTAAATGATATAAACTTTAATAATAGTTCATTATAAAAATCATATTTCATTTATCCAGCTGATATATAGTTTAAAATAAAGCATTTTACATTTTCTGAAAGTCTGGACAGTCATTTATTATAATTATTATTACATTTATTATTACATGTATTATATGTATTACATGTATTAGCTGTATTCCATGTGTTATCTGTTTTGTTGGTATGTTGGTATGCTTCTGCATACATGGCTTAGATAGACAATGTGCTACAGCAGCCACTCATATAAGTCAACATATAAGTCATTCCTGTGGGAACTATGGGTGTAATTTTCTTTCTGTTTTTTCGGTAATAATATGTGATAATCCTTTTCCAAATTCTATGATGGCTTCATTTCTCAGCTGTAGATAAATCTAGACCTGAATATGATTATGCTTAGTATTATTATATAACAGTGGTCATGGTTTTCTGTTTTCTCTTCCAATAATTAGTTATTATATGTTAATTTTTTCAGATATCTGAAAGCCAATAAAAAAGATATTACAGATAATGAACTGAAGATAAACAAGGATAACAAGGTCCTGGGTCCCCTACTTAACAAAATAGAATGATTGAAAAATTAAAAAGATTGTAAAACTCAGAACAAATTTTTAGAAATACAACACCATGAATGAGGAAGGATAAAGAGAAAGATTATGCATTATTTAAAGGTATATAGTACCAATGATAAAGGCTTATAAAATAAGGATTAGTATATATACTATATAGGCCTGGTTCACACAGTTAGATTGTCTTCATATCTTTGGAATAGACACAATGTACCAGACACATCAGGATCTTTACATCTGTGAAGAAGAAATTTACTTCATTTCAGTATTCCTTTATTCAACTAATGCATGGTGTGGTATTAGGGACAATGAAAGTTGTTTAGAAGACAAATTGACTACAGACAGTTATAATGTTTCTTTGCAAAATGCTGGAAAAACAGACAAACAAGAATGTAGACTACAAATTTGATAAAAAAAATCAGTGTTACAATTGGATTGAATAAGTTTATGTGACATAAGATTTTTCTAAGGCAGACTCTAAAAACTAGCAATTTTTTAAATTGTTGATCTATTTTATTTATTTTTTAAACAGTCTTTTCTCACGTTACATACCAATCCCAGTTCCCACTCCCTCCCCTGTTCTGCTCCTCCCAGCTTCCCTCCACCCTCCACCCCATCCACTCCTCCAAGAGAGTAAGGGGGGGTCAACAAAATCTGACATATCACTTGGGGAACATTTTAATATCCCAGTGTACAAAAAGAAACTAGGTGAAAAAAATAAATTATGTAGGAAAGACAAAAATAGTTGTATCAAAATAATTATTTGAGTAGAATTCATTTGGTCATGCCCCATCACCATCAATGTTCATTTTGTCATTTTGTGAAGAAAGAATTTTCAAAAAGCTTTTTTTTTTGGCTATTGTTGTTGTCTACCACTCCTGAGTACACACCTATATGATTCTCTGTTTTTCTATACAGCTATCTGCTCATAGATGTTTATTTATTGTTGTCTAAGACTTCTGAGTACACACCTACATAATCCTATGTCCTTCTATACAGCTCTCAGCTCACAGATGTTCATCGCTGTTCTAATCTCCATACCCAGGAAATGTAGGTAGTCTAGATGTCCATCAATTAGTGGAGGGATATTGAAAGTGTGGTATATTTAAATAACATGATATTATCCACCTATTTAAAAAATAAAATTGAAAGGCAAATGGATGAAGCTTAAACCTAACATTCTGACTTATACATCCCTAACCCAGAAAGTAAACATTTTATGTTTTCTCTCTTCAAGACATAAATCCTCACAAAATCCTCACATATATGTATTTCATGTAAAATACTCATAAAAATAAGAACGTTACTGAGGTGCTATGGTAAGTGCCTTTAAAGGGGTGAAAGATAATGCCCAGCTGTAAACTATATATATATCAACACACACACATATATATATCAACTTGTTGTTTATATGTATATAACAACTCATTCCCCAAAGACTCTGGTATCATAGAAAAAGGGCTGAAAAGAGTCAGTGAATAACTCCAAGGAGGCAAAACCTTCTGGACACAGCAGGGAAACTCTATACAGCAAGGAATCATTCACAGTGGTTCTGACAGCAGGCACAAGTCTTGACCAGACCTAGACCAGATTCCTTAATGGGAGGAGGAGGTAGGCATGGAACTATTGATAACTGATACATTCTAGGAGGGGAAGAGTGAATTGTCTTAAAGAATGTATTGGCTTGCTGGGCAGTGGTGGTGCACACTTTAATCCCAGCACTGGGGAGGCACAAGCAGGAGGATCTCTGTGAGTTCAAGGCCAGCCTGGTCTACAGAGCAAGTACCAGGACAGGCTCCAAAGCTACAGGAAAACTCTGTCTCAAAAAACCAAAAAAAAAAAAAAGTGTAACAGCTGATACGTCACCAAACTCTAGTGGAAGGCCAAGAATGTATGAGAAGACCAAATTGGACTTGATGGATAGGGGAGGATTGGCTCTGGGAGGAGACAGGAGAGAGGGTAAATATCACTAAAACACATTGTAGGAAATTCTACTAAACTACTAGAATATAACTGTAAAAACCTGAAATGTCACCTTTTTGATTGTTTAAGTATAATGAATGCTTTCTTCTTTCCAGGTTGAAGGAATGGTTTACAATAAAAATGTTTACTGTTAAGCATTGATTTTTCCCACATGATTTAAATAATATATGGCAACAAAGATATAGGTTATAGAAATATTGTAATATACAAAGATACCCCAAATAAAGTGCACAAGTATGCTTCTTGTCTTCTTATAAATATGGTATGCCTATTTATACATATTACTATTTAAGTTTCCTTTTTTGTCACAGTGGTTTTGCTATTTGGTTTTTGAAACTGTACTCTTCATTTTCCAGTTTTAATGAAAAACAGTGAGATCTATCTATCTTGTGTGTGTGTACACATGAGACATATATTTATCTACATATATATCAGTTTCTAGCTCATATAATCTATATATCTATCTCTAATTTTTCATCAATAATGCTGAAAAAATAAATGTAAGATACAGGATATGATGATATTATACATACTAAGATGATAATTTGTTGAAAGTCTACTTTCTTAGCAAATTTTAAGCATATAATGCAGTAGTTAATATGCAACAAGTTTTTAAATTATGGATCATTTTGATACCTTCCTGACTGTCTTTAAAGTTTTATTGTAGTCAGTGAATATATTTTATTTTATAATGTTAAATATAAACCTGTTATAATGTATAAAATCAAAGACTGAACAAAAGCAACAGAATGGAGCAGCAGAATAGACTGACTCTCTTTGTGTGTTTATATGTGTTAGCATGTATCCATTCATCTGAGGCCAGAGATAGCACTGAGTATCTCTCTTGATCACTCCCCACATTGATTTTGTGACAGAGTCTCTCGCTGAACTCCCAGTCATAAATTCAGCCACAGTGGCTGGATATCAAGGCTTTCTCCACCTTCCAAGCGATGTGCTCCCATATGTGCATGGCTGTGCACCATGCCTAGCTACTTTGCATGGATGCTGGGGAATGAACATGGATCCTTATGTTTGAATGGTAAATATTTTCTGCACTGAGTCATCTCCCTACCCTAGAGTACATTTAATACAAAGGAAATAGGTTTTATTTTTCAAATACTTCATTGCTAACTTTTACAATTTATGAAATTCATTTTTTCCTGTATAATCTGCCTATAAATGTGGTCTTTACTTAATGTCTCAGATGCAGATAAGGCGCCTCTGTAGTTTTGTCTTTTCCTTCTCCCTTCATAAATCAGTTTTTACATAAATCAAGCCTTTTATCACAACAATCTTTGCACATTGTAGCTTGTTCAATGACCATAAACATTTGCTTAAGGTAACTAAACTTATGCACACACACACACACACACACATAAACACACACACACACACAAAATCTAGAAAATAGGCCCAATGTCCTGATAGATAGAGTCATTAAGCAAACAATAAACATATGAAAATTTTAAGAAAACAAGAAAAAATACTTTACATATACACATGGTTACTGAATATATTTGCCTTTTCCCACGAGTGTCTCTATGACTTTTGCTTAATATTAAGGCTATAGAATTTCACTAACAAGCTATTTGCTGCTTAAGTAGTCACTTAAGTCATTCAGTGAAATAAAATACTTCCCAACCTTGTCTCTGACTCTTTTGCTGGCACTTGGGACCCGTTTCCTCATACTAGGTTGCCTTGTCCAAGCTTAACCCAAAGGGAGATAGCAAGTCTTACTGCTATAAGATATGCCCTGTTTGGTTGCTCTCCCTGTGAGGCCTGTTCTTATCTGAATAGAAATGAAGGAGGAGTGAAAGGGAGTGTGAAAGGGGGGACTGAAAGGACAGGAGCGAGGAGAAGCTACAATAAGAATGTAAATAATAATAATAATAATAATAATAATAGCAATCCTTTTAAAATATAGACTAAAAAATCCATTTAAATCTGCTAAAAGAAAAACCCTACTTCCCAATCGCTTGATAAAAGCTGCCTCCTGAAATAGAGCCTACTTCTAAACCCTCACATTTCTGATTATTGGATAGATGTTTGTAGATCTTGTCTTTACTTTTTCTACACTATAACTCTAAAGGGAAACATTAAAGCAAGCTCTTTCTTTTTAATAATTTAGTGAACTTTTCAATTCACTGATGTCAGAATGCTGTGTGACCTGAAAAATGAACCTTTTTGGCAACGTATTTCTCACCTTAAAAAGTAAGTATATAAACACCGGCTTTCACATATGTGAACAATAAATGTATCTTTTAGATCTATCACTGGCACTAGTTAGAAATTCAGGAAGTTATGAAGAAAAATTCTATTTTGCCGTAAGTACATCCAATCCTATCCTGTGCAAATAAATAGCAAAAAATAGTGTTTCCACCATCTGGAAGCCTATTTCACAAATTAAATTTACTTAATGTTTAACTTAAATATTCAAAAAGTATAACTCCATGGAGTTATTCAATTCAGATTTTCATTTTAGCAAAAACTTGATGATAATTACATTAGGAAAAAACAAATCAATTTATCAGGAAGGGAAAAAAATCCCACACAATGGAAACAGCTCAAGCATGGATATAGTGAATGGAACTCCATAACCACAGAGTGATTATTCTGACATGCTCAGCTGTTTAATATCATGCCTGACTACCCCTTTCTGGTTGATGATTTTCCTTTGTAGGATATGACAGGCCTAAATGAATCTGAACCCTTGTGAATTAAAACCTTTCATTCATTTACTTTGGCTAAAATCCCTTGTGCACTTGGCAATGTGTCATTTTCTTCTAGAAATGCTTTGGACTCTCTCTATAATTATATGGGAGCTTCTGAATTTTTATCATTCCTAGGAAAGAAGAGCTGGTTAAATAAGCACAGGAAAGAGAGGGATGTTGTCCATATTTAATCACTCATTTATTGATACCACAGTAAAAACAGATGAGCAAGCTATCTGAGCGTCAACTGTGTTGTAAAGAGCCACTTGCTTGTTTGCTGGCCACGTGGCAGTTCAGACCCAAAATAATCACACAGAATTATTTTTATTTAAATTAATTTTGGCCCATTAGTTCTAGCTTCTTATTGGCTAACTCCTACATCTTAATTTAACCCATCTCTATTAATCTGTTCTTCACTACATCAAAGTTTCCGCACGTCTGTCTCTAGCAGTGGCTCCGTTGCTTCTCTCTGACTCTGCCTCCTTTCTCCCAGCATTCAGTTTAGTTTTCCTCACCTAAGTTCTGCCCTATCAACAGGACAAGGCAGTTTCTTCTTCACCAATAGTATTCCCATCAGATATAGAGGAATCTCATAGCACAACTGCTTTTCCAAAGGAGCAGACAAATCTACAGAAAACCTCTAAAGCTAAGAAAGCTAGATAAGAAAATGAACATCTCGGCATTATTGTGTGCTGAAGGACACACATTCACTTATTTAATTTTTCTGTTTTACACTCTTCAGTTGCTGTGACACAATACATGACCAATGCAACTCACAGAAGAAAGTATTTGTTTGAAGAGGCTTAGAGTTCATAACCACCATGGGGGAGAGCATGGCAAGAGGAACAACAGCAGTCACATGTCTTCATGCATTTCTAGAAGGGATACATAATTTTTATTCTGACAATGCCAAGGCTTTTAGGTGTCTATACCTTTATGTTTCTCCAGTCTTAGGCACTATTGAACTCTGTACCAGTTGCTGAGTTCTATGATTACAGCTAAGCCTTATAAAATGATGCAATTCCTCTTTTGAATATAAGAAATTATAGGTACAGAATAATGAACTATAGCAAAGATCACATAATAACTTGTAGAACTTTATACAGTGAATGAATTTCAAAAATGGATGTGACATTCTATGTCTTGGTTAATCAATCTCAGAGCTCATATAGCTCATATGATTCACAAATAGAATCATTTTGTTGGTTTTGCTGTTGTGAATGTTTTAAGTTATAAAAAATTCTTCAAACAATTTAAGGACAAATTATTTCTTAGATTGAATTTGTATCTAGTGGCTTTGCCAGAATCAGCAATCATAGATAACCTTGGCTTTTTAAAGAAATTTTCAAAGTATGTGATTATATTCAGGTACAAAATTTTTAATATTTAAAAATTTATTTCAATATTTTGTGTATGTTTTTTATTTTTACAAGTTCATGTGGTTGTATGTACACACATATATACAAGTGCTCATAAGCATAAGTATGTTTTCACATGAAGGCTCCATGTCAGTGTTGTATCCTTCCATTTTTTTCATGATTTTTATATCAATCATTATAAAATATATGCTATATATTAAAAGTATGTATGTTATAATAAATGGCTTGTGTTTTGATTTAATATGAATGTGGCATGCTAATCCCATTTCAAACAACTAAAACTAAAATAGTACATATGGAAAATATAAATAATCTATTTGCAGTTACAACAAATTAACAAGAATTAAACTTCTGATTAATGTGTCAAATCAAGGCTTCCAACAGGGCTTTTGCAAAAATGATGATATGAACTATTGCAGTGCTTCGATTTACTTTGCCCTGTGACAATGTACATATGCACATGGCTAGAACTGTTACTTAGGAGAAACTTTTTGTAATAAGGCATTAGATTTCTCAAGGCTCAAAAACTACTACACAAGCCAGCCAAGTCCAACTGAACAGTTCTTGAAATAGCTCTGAACAAGTACTGCTCATGATTTGGATAGAGTTTCATATTGCACTAATATTACACATGATTAAGAGGTATTACAAGCCACATGTTCTTTAGCCATTCTTCTGTTGAGGGGCATCTACGTTGTTTCCAGCTTCTGGTCATTCCAATTATGCTGCTATGAATATAGTTGAGCAAGTGTCCTTGTGGTATGATTGATCATTCTTCACATATATGTCTGAGAATGGTATTGATGGGTTTTGAGGTAGATTAATTCCCAATTTTCTGTGAAAATACCATACTGATGTGACTGATTACAGTCACATCAAAGTGACTGTACAAGTTTCCACACTCAACTGCAGTGAAGGAGTGTTCTTCTTTCTCTATATCCCCTCCAACATAGGCTATCATTAGCTTTTTGGATATTAGCCACTCTGGCATGTGTAAGATGGTAACTCAGAGTCATTTTGATTTGCATTTCTCTGATAAATAAGGTTGTTGAAGAATTCTTTAAGTGTATGTCGACCATTTGAGAGTCTTCTGTTGGGAAGCTCTTTTAGTGAGATTATTTGTATTTTAATGTCTAGTTTTTTAATTCTTTACATATTTTGAATATTAGTCCTCTTTCAGATGTAGGGTTAGTGAAGAACTTTTCCTATTCTGTAGGCTGCTGTTTTATTACTCAGTGGATAAAAATGACATCATGAAAATTGCAGTTAATGGATGGAATTAGAAACAATCAACAAAGAAGGCAAATTTAGCCTATTAGTTCATGCAGGACAGTTAATAAGGCATATCTAAGATGAGATCCAAAGTGATGTACTTAACCTGTTCTATTGGTCGCACTACACACTCACCAGTCCTTGCCTTTATAGTCTTAGAAGAACTGAGAGTTTCCTATTATGGTCTAAAGGAAGCCTCTCGGATCATTTTTGCTCTTAAAAGTTTATTCTATAGAGTACTTGATCCCATGTCAACCATTCTATAATTAAAAGTGACTGTAAACGAAATCTTGACAAAATAAAAGTCTAGACGAAGGCAGTTTATAATGCAATTTATTTTAAGCACTATTTTGACAATGTAAAATTAGTAACACATCAGTTATTTTTTGACTGGCACATAGATCTTTCAAAGTACTGACCCTATTCCATATGTATATAAATTTAAGTCTCCTTTTAAGAGAATGTACATATGATGCAGAAAGAAGAATTTGGCACTTTTGATTGTCTGTAAAATATGGTTAGTGATTGTCCCTTCCACTCCAAGTAGAATCTGAGAATTCCAAGTCTCCTATTAGTATATTAACAGCCAAGGGAATCTGGTCATTCTGGATCCATCTCATTAGCTAGGAGTCCTTTCATCTGTGTTAGTAGTGTGAACCCAATGTACCTTTGGCTTCTGCACCCTTTGGGGTAAGACAGAGAGCTAAGGAGTGTTCACCGAGTAAATCCATTCCTGGCTTACAGATATGCACAGAAGAGAGTGCTGTGCACATCCTGCTTCTCATGGTCAATAAAATATCTGGAGTGTCAAGAATTACCCCACAGGTCTAGGGGAAAATAATTCATCCAAGAAAAAATGAGAAGCATTGACTTGGAAGAAAGACAAATCCCTCTAGTATTGTCCTTGGAATCCTCACAATTTGAAATGTGAGATTGAGACACACAAAGTTCATGTTCAACAAGTGAAGACACATTTATGTGTTATATTCACCCAGGCATGGCCACTTATGGAATTCAGAGGGAAACGCCTGCTAACATTTGACAATGTGGTTTCAGAAAGAAAGTATAAGCACAAGATAAGCTGAGTGCAATGTTTCTCTCTCTGTCCATCAGTCTTCTACAGGCTGATCAGCATTGTCAAAGAGAAAGGAGCAATGCCTCTTACTCTTTCTCATGTAAGCATGGTCTCTACCACCAAAAAACACCAGCTCAGGAGTTAACCACTCATGCCCTCCAGTTTCATACCTATATGGTCAATCAGAGCAAGAATGGAGCAATTCAGTCTTAAAAGACATAGTAAGCAACAGAGTACTTAAATAGGCTAGTTTTGACACACATGTGCTAAAATTCCAAAGACAGCAATTGCTGAATAATATATTGTTCCCATCTGTCAGCAAAAGTTGTCGTCGATACTTGTATTAGTATCAAAGAGTTCCACGATAGCTGGAAATGGAGTATAAAAAAGGTTTATTTATTTGGGGATAAACTCACAGTAAAGGTAGTGATCCATAGTCCTCTGCATGGGTTGGGAACTAGAATTGGATTCAGCATAAAGAGGGGTTGCACACGATTTTGGTCTGTACTTATAATACATGGGACCGTGCCCGAAGTAGGCTGGTATCTTTTTTGTTTTGTTTTGTTTTTCAAGACAGAGTTTCTCTGTAGCTTTGGGGCCTGTCCTGGAACTAGCTCTTATAGACCAGGCTGGCCTCGAATTCACAGAGATCTGCCTGATGGGCCAGTATCTTAAAGGTTATTGCCTGAAAGAGTTTTCATAACACGTAGTCATCTGAAGTCTTCACCAGGATTCTGTTGATCCAGCAGGTAGACATGTGTAAATAGAAAGCAACCTCATTTTCTTCATACTGTCCTTCTGTTGATCTCTCGCATTATTTTTGTAATTTTTACTGGCTAACATAGCTCCAGTCAGAGTCCACACTGATGAGGAGGCAAGCCTATACTCCGACACAATTGTTATCACTGAACCTGAACCTCTATGTTGTTGTCCTATAAAGTTAAAGTATGCATCTGTCTCTACCACCTGACACTTTACCCATCTTTTTTATTTGTGGGTGCTAAGAATTTCAAGTCAGGTCCTCATGCTCAAATGGAAGGCATACTGGCAACCTAGTCATCTCCCAAACCATCAAGGGGTACATTATTTAACATCACTCTTCCTCAGACCTTCTTATCCTTGATGGTAATTGTCATTGATATTAATCAATAATATTTGATTAATATTTGTTATGAATAGAAAGAACCTATGTAAAATACATACCACGACACTGGATGTCCATGCATGTGCGCACACACACACACACACACACACACACACACACACACAGAGAGAGACAGAGAGAGAGAGAGAGAGAGAGAGAGAGAGAGAGAGATCACAAGGAAACTTTTATTAAAATAGCAATTATATACTAGTAAGCGGTAACTGTATTTGTACCACTCAATAGAGGACACGACTAGAGTAAAAATTCAGAAGGGCTTACAATTTCCAATTGTGTAGTTGTCTACAATATGCATTAGTAATTCAAACTAATCCATGTGCTTATACTTTTAAGTATAAATGTCTCTCTTCATTTAGAAAGAACTTACCTTCGAGATCTTAAAACTTCTATTTAAAAATCTTGATATAAAAAGCTTCCATTCAGCAGAAGTAAATACATCACACCAATTTCTACTTAGATAAATAAAATTTTAATATGATGCAGGGATATACAGAGGAAAATATATACTCCAAAACTGACTTAGTTTTCTACCATTATAAGTTTCATCTTTTCTTCTGTCTTAGCAGGAAGATTGTAGTTCTATCCACGAGTGGTGTTGTCATCAATTGTGTGGCCTATGTGCAAAATCATATTAATACTTTTTAAATTTAATACATAATTACATTTGTAAAAATACAACTTTTGTAAAAAATTGATACTGGAAAGAATCGTGTTTCCTGTCATTAATTGTTTAAAAATGTCAGCAAATTCCCACCTAGGAATCAAAGTTTGTTACTTCTGATACAACTTTTTAGACAAGTTGAAATTAAGTAATTTCAACTAAAAGGAATAAAGCCACTAATATAGTTTGAAAACGAAGACTAGTCATCTGATTTTCTAGCTGCAATTCCTGTTCAGTCCATCTGTACATAAATAATATTAACATATGTGCTCACTGGAAAATACAGATATATACACACACATACAAGGTTTCCAATTTTCATATTAATTTATTTTTCACATATTCGTGATATTATAATCCAGTGGTTCTCAACTTTTCTAATGTTGCAACCTTTTAAAACAGTTCCTCATGTGGTGAGGCACAACCATAAAATTATTGTCATTGTTAATTACATCATAACTGTAATTTTAATACTGCTATGAATTATGATGCAAATATTTTTGGAGATTGAGGTTTGCCAGAGGTATCACATCACAGAGGTTTAGAGCCACTGCTGATAGAACTGCTGAGATGAGTATGAGGTTGCAAAAAAAACCTACTCTCTAGGGGTCATTCATAATTCCTCAAATTTTTGCATGTTTATTGAATGTTGTCAATTAATTCACCAGTAAATATTTAAACAGGGTCTCAGATGAAGTCATGTGTCACTAAGAAAGAATAAATGAGATAGTGGTAATAGTTTGGGCCATAGCTACACCATTTGAGTTCAAGTCCTATCCCTATTATTTACAAGTATGTAATTTTATGGGTTTTTGTCCCTTTCTTTCAATGGCAATAATTATTTTGTAAGTGACTGCATATCAAATATACTTAGCAGAATAGTATTTTAGACATATAACAAAAGATACCAGAACCTAAGGGCAAAAGTTCTAAGTACCAGCTCAACTTCTCCATGTTCAGTGTGTTGTATAGATGTTGTCATTGGCAATGGGTCTCTGCTGTTAGTTTGTCTTTATCCTTTGTCTTAGTATTACTCTGGGTTGTTCAGAGATTTCCATGTGACCTCCTTGGCCAACAACTCAAGTGACTGCAACCCAGTCCCACCTCTGGAAGCTCTGCCTGGCCATGGAGATGTCCAGTTGGGACTTGGTATCACCTTTTTCTAGGAGCCCTCATGAGAACTTCATAGATTCAAGGTGGTTCCCAAAGTACCCCTTAAATGCCACCCAATTCCAACCACCTCTCTGTATTCTTTTCCTCCAAGCACCTACCACTGATCCCTCCTGCTGCCATCCATATCTGCTCCCAGGCTATCCATAAAATTTATTTTATTTCCCCTTTCCAGAGAGATCCATATATCGCACCTGGTCACCCCATTAACCTCACCTCTCTCAATCTATGGAATGTAGATTGATTATATAAATAAAATTTATATTTTATTTATCAATTCTCCTGTTAAGAGACATCTAGGTTGTTCCCCGTTTTTTACTCTCATGAATAAATTACAATAAATTGTTGAAGATGTGTCGTTGTGGTAGGATGGAGCCTCCTTTGGGTATATATGCTCAATAGTGGTATTAAGGTAAACGGAATTCAAACTCTCAGAAGAGCCATTATATTGATTTTCATAGAGATTATATAAGTTTTCACTCCCGCCAGCAATGCAGGAATGTTTCCCTTGCTCCACATCCTCACCAGCATGAGCTCTCACTTGTGCTATTGACCTTAGCAATTTTGACAAATGTAAGCTGTAATCTCAGTGTTGTTTTGATTCTTATATTCCTGACTGCTAAGGACATTGAATATTTCTTTAAGTGTCTCTCAGTCATTTGAGTTTTCTATAATGATAATTCTCTGTTTAGATCTGCATAGATGAAGAGAAAAGATAAAGGGACCTGCAGCCAGAGAATCTGTGGGAAGAGAGGCTAAATCTGCATCAAATCCCTGTGCTCAGAGCTCAAGAAATCCTACAGAAGAGGAGGCAGAAAGATTAAAAGAGTCGCAAGGAATGGTGGACGGTAAGAACACAAGGCTCTCTGAATCAACAAAGTAAGATACATATGAGCTTAGAGACTGAAGCAGAGAGCACAGGGCCTACATGGGTCTACATCAGGACTTCTGTATAGATATTATAGTTTTAGTCTAGTATTTTCATGGGATTTCTGACTGTGAGAAGGAGTGGACCTCAGACTCTTGTGCCTGCTCTTGGGATTATTTTCCTCCTGATAGTTTGTCATGTAAAACTTTGATATAATAGTTTTGGCTTCATCTTCTTCTATTTTATTTTATGATGTTTGGTTGGTATCTGTGAGAAACTTGTTCTTTTCTCATGAGTTATAGACCTGGAGTAGATCAAGAGGTAAGGAGCATTGGTGCAGGTAGAGGGAGGGAAAACTATAATCAAGATAAAATGAATGAAAAAAAGAACCTATTTTCAATAGAAAGGAACTAAAATTACTCACTAGCATCAGTAAAACATACCTTTGAATGTTATAGGAAACATCCCATCATTACATGATTATACCCCAAGAGCTCAGCAGTGTTATCTACTTTCATTTATATCGCAGCAATGGATATTGAACCTAGATCCTTGAACATGGAGGGGAACCATTCTACCACTAGGCTATACCTCTAGCCCTCATTGTAATTTTGAGGATGATAAAATGGAGGTTCAGAGATATTAGTGTTTTTTCAAGTTTAAACAATGATTAATATACATCCCTGGAATCTGGTCAGGCAATTGGGTGAATACTCGTGTTCTAAACAAGCACTTAGCACAGGCAACAAAAAAGAGCTTCCTTGGGAAGTTAAACACAGCTGATGGAGAAAATTCTCCAGGTTATGAATGAAACAAAAGCATGAATGGAGGGAAGAACAAGTGTATTCTATTCAGTGCTGGTCAGGGGCACATTAAGGACAATGAAATATCTTGTAGATTTAATTATAATGGAAATTGTCTGAATATCTTATATAAGAGACATAAAAAACACAGAATCAAGGCTTCCACTGTTTATGAAATTAATGGGACTTATGCTTTGAGTGTATTTCTGTGTACATTACACAGCCTTTTGCTTAGAGTTGAACTATATTATATATAATTTTATATAAAAGTATATAAGTTAATATAATTTTATAAATAAATATTATATAATTCTTAAGTTGAGCCAACTACAACAATTCTTAAAATAATTCATTTAATTTACATGTTCTACTAATGTCCTGCTATTTTCTTTGTGGTAATAAAATACTGTTACAAAGTAGTTGATATGAGCTTAACACATCCAGACAGGCACTGTCCATCAAGGTAAGGAAAACCTGCCAGCAGGCAGAGAAACTATGGCGGTAGGAATACAAAGATGGCTGGTTACTTCATACACAATCTGAAAGGGAGGGTCAGATAGAAAGTGTCACTGAGTTATAAGGCCTTGAGGTCCAAGCCCAGTGTCCCGTTTTCTCCAGCAAGATTCCATTCCCTAACAATTCCACACCCTTTCCAAACTGCACCACCTGCAAGGGACAAAAGCTTAAACATGTGAAAACATTTCACATTCAAACCAGAACAGTGAAATAGAACTCCCTATAGCCTGGGCTGTACAGTTGGTAATGATAATAAAGTAGTACATTAAAAATAAGATAATATCTTCCCACACTGAATAAATATTATACTTCTTAGCATTACTCCATTCAAAATATTAGTAGGCTGGTTTTGTTGCTGCTTTTGTTCCTAAGGTTTTCTTTGAGTTGTTTGCCTTTCCTATTTTCCTAAGCAGAATTTGAGTGGTTATACTAAATTCTACACTGGCTTTCTTCAGGGTGTCTAAACTATAAAATGGACAAATATGGATTACAAATTTCTGCTAACTCACATATAGTTACATCTTGTAGTGTCCCTTCACAGTTTGGGGCTTATGAGGGAACTTCATGAACAAAATTACAATTGTGATATTTTTCTTTTAAAACTTATTTATTGAGTTCCACTCTTTTGTATATACCAATTTTAAAAGCAGACTTTGTATTTCAGAAGTTTTTTATCTTTGAAAACTTGACTGTCAATATTTACAGCTGAATTTAATTATAGTTACAGTAATATGCCTCTGAGGTTTCTGTCCTGCCTGGTTCCCTGCAATCGTTATGTCCCAAAGAAATCACACAGAGGTCTACATTGGTTATAAACTGATTGGCCAATTAGCTCAGGCTTCTTATTAACTCTTATAACTTATATTAGCCCATTATACTTATCTATGTTAGCCACGTGGCTCAGTAACTTATTCAGCGAGGCAGTCACATCTTGCTTCTTCTGTGGCTGGGTCAGGACAGTGCACCAAGAATTCTCCTGTTCTCATTGACCCACCTCTACTGCCTGTCTGGTTGTCCCGCCTATACTTCCTTCCTGGCTACTAGCCAATCAGAGTTTATTGAAAACATAATTGACAGAATACAGACCATTGTCCCACACCAGTAATAGTAATTGTGGTAGTCAGAGGTGGGGTTCAAAGATAACATTTTTATTCCATTTCATAAGCCACAAGGAGGTGAGTTTGCTTCCAATTTTACAGTTGAATTTGCTGAAGGTAAGAAAAGCAATCAGTCGATGTCAAAATAATAAACAATGAGATATATTAAAATTCAGAAGCCAAACTGTTGGTATCTAAAATATTTATATAGAGGTTGAAAAGATACCTCAATGGTTAACAGTGAGACCACTTTTCCAGAAGTCTCAAGTTTGATTCTCAGCACCCATATTGGAAGGCTCAAAACCAGTTGAGCTGCAGGAGATCAGCCACCCATCATCCTCTGTAGAAACTGAAGGTACCTGTATTCACACATGCTTATAACATATTCCACACACATGCACACAAATACGTATAATTAAATAATAAATAGGGGCTGTGGAGATGGCTCAGCTCTTCCATAAGACCTCAGTTTGCTTCCTGGCTTCAGCATTATGTGTCTCACAACTGCCTGTGCCTTCAGCTCCAGAGTATCAAATGCCCTCTTCCTGGCCCGTATGCACACTCCCACATACATGGTATATATTCACATAGACACACTTACATATATTTAAATAAAAATAATGAAAGGTAAATAAAACATAAAATAGGTCTTAACATGTGTTTTGCTTTATAAACTGCATGTGAGGTTAATGCGTACTAAGGATGAAATGCAGTAACACAACCATTTGTGTTCTTATAGAGCTAAACAGCATCTGGTGCACCTTCTTAATATCTCTTCCTCAAACACCTTAATAAGCAGTACCATTGACATACCATATGTCTCTCCTAGATGGTAATAACTCATTATAAGGAAGAACTAAACCATACCTGACATATGTACTAACAAGATATAC
The DNA here is from genome assembly GCA_028555095.1 of Dicrostonyx torquatus. Classification (NCBI taxonomy): domain Eukaryota; kingdom Metazoa; phylum Chordata; class Mammalia; order Rodentia; family Cricetidae; genus Dicrostonyx; species Dicrostonyx torquatus. The sequence continues at coordinate 5,773,995 of JAQHUG010000028.1, read as the reverse complement.
TCAAATTGCTTCTTTGCTATGGCATGGATAATTTTCATCGATTCCAAAGCTTCATTTTCTTCCTGATATTCAGTGTAATGTGTAACTACAGTATGGGTCCTATTTTGTTATAATATAGATTCACCAATGTGGCCTGATAATATTGTACAAAAGCTAACCAAGGGAGGCATGTTATCAAGTTAAAAAAATGGTTATTATTAAAATACTTTTTATGTTCCATAACATATAGTTTATGCATTTAAAGTTGTTTTATATTGTTAAAAATGTCTATTGTAGAGAAATAATTTAGTCACTTGATTTTTATTTTGTAAAAACAAAGTTAAAAACAAATTATTTTCCCAAATTATTGTAAACTTAGCATGTGTCACTGATGCACACCAAACTAAAGTGATTCATAGACTAGAGATGCTCAATGGATATCAATTTAATGAATAAATGGTCACCTCCCATGTCATCTTAATCAATTCCAACTTTTTTTTACATTCTCCTTTGACATGTTACATGTCATCTTAGGCTAAAAATGTCAGAAATGAAATTGCCATTTTTCTAGATCCATTCAATTGTCATGCAGTCAAAATTTGCTGATTCCTACTTCAAAGCCAAGCCCTGTGTTCAGCTCTATAATGATAAAGAAAACAAAACCCCACCTGCTGCATTGCTGAAGAACAAATGTAGAATTGGGATCGTAGTTGTGATGAGAATGAGTTGAATTTTATTTTAATAAAAATATCAACATAATTTTAGCTGAACTGTTTCTAGTGTTTTTCTGCACTTTTCTCCTGATTGCAACAGTTGCAATTATGCAGCAAGAATTATGTGAGCTTGTCTGTTTGGAGATGATGGATGAAGAGGAACTGTCATACTGCTTCAGCCAGTTCTTCTTTTAAAAGGCTTGTAAAGCAAAATTAAAAATAGTTGAATATTCATAAATTATAGAGTAAAAAACTGGAAACAAAAAAGAATCACAACTGATCAGTAATGGCATGCCAACTGGAAAGAAGCTGTCACTTAAAGATTTTCAGTGCCTGAAAGTTCAAAATTATTTGAAAACTCCCCAGAGACAAATTAGAAGGAGGCATCAATGAGGAAGATTCTAAATATCATAGTAGGACTCGGGAAATGCGACTTCCATTTCCCTTTAGTAAATGGAGGCAAGCAATCTGAACAATTCAAGTTCTCAGACTAGTATCCTCAGTATTTATAGAGATGGAGTAATGACCACAAAAATTACAGCCATACATAGCAATAGTAGAGTATATTAGCAGTTGAAAATTAAGACATAGTTAAGCTAAAAATGAAATACTGTAAGCTTATATATACTCACATTTTCATATTTAGTGGACCCTGCTAGAGTAGTGGGGTTGGTGTTATACCAGCTACTAGGGCACCAACAGATGAGGAGGTGCTAGAGTTAAACCACCAAATACATGCTCAAAGGCTTGACGCAGAAACACAAACGAGGCACAGATGTCAAATTCTCATTTCCATTAAAATTCATTCCCGTCTGTGTTGACTAGTTTGATGTCCACTCTACAAAGGCAAGAGTCATTTAAATGGAGGAAAATTCAATTGAAAAAAAAATGCCTCCATAAGATCTGACT
>JAQHUG010000028.1:5754105-5769658 GCA_028555095.1 Dicrostonyx torquatus | reverse complement strand
TGCCTTTAATCCCAGCACTTGGGAGTCAGAGGCAGGTGGATCTCTGTGAGTTCGAGGCCAGCCTGGTCTACAAGAGCTAGTTCCAGGACAGGTTCCAAAGCCACAGAGAAACCCTGTCTCAAAAAAACCAAAAAAAAAAAATCTATGAAATAGAAGTAGCTGAACATTATTGTTTACAATAAACACAACTGACTATTTTATTATGTTTTAAGAATATAAGTATATGGTTAAATGTTCACCTATGAGGAATATAATTTTTTCATAATTATATTTTATAGTAATTATACTTTTAAAAAGAAATCAAGTTAAGATTGCATTACTTTAGAGCTTCATAAAGAGAACAGTTCACTGAAGAAGTGAAAATCAGACAAGTGTTTTCCACAGTGGAAGTCCAAATCAGGAGAGGAAAATCACTATAAGCTAATGAAGAAAGGCGTGAGAAGGCCAAGGATTTAACTCTGTCTCCACATGATGTCCACCTACTGAAAGCTACACAACCATATATTCAGGAACTACTTTGCAGTAAGAACTTGAGGAATCTAGCCAGGACAACTGTCAGTCAGCTGACTTAGTTTCTTTCTTTTCTTTTTTTTTTCTTTTTGAGCTTATTTTTTTTTCTTTTTAATTTTCAAAACAATCTTACTTTATATACCAAACTCAGTTCCTCTTCCTCTCACTCCTCCACCTTCTCCCCACCCCACCCCTATTCACTCCTCAGAGAGTATAAGGAAGAAAGGGTTTATCTTTGGGTCAGAGTTCAAAGTTAGGATCCTTCAACAGGAAAGTCAAAGTACCATCAGGGTCTCAGGGGGAGCCTTACATTACATACACAGTCAAAAATCAAAGAGTAATGAGTGCAGTTCTCTGTCCTAGCTAGGGAATGGTGCCACCCACAGTGCAAATTCCTGCTTAATTTATATATTCAAGATGCTTTCTCACAGGCATAATAAGTTAAATAATCCCACACAGGGATATCTGAGGCTAGTCCTTTAGGTGATTCTTGCCCAGTCACACAAAAAATTTAGTCCCAAATAAACACCCTGAGGCTTATATTAATTATAAACTGGCTGGCCTATAGTTTAGGCTTATTACAAACTAGCTCTTACAACTTAAGTTAACCCAAAATATAATTCTTATCTATGTTTAGCCATGTAGCTTAGTACCTTTTCTCAGTAAGGCATTCTTATTTTGCTTCTGGCTGGTAACTGACTCTCTTTCCTCTTCCCAGAATTCTCCTACTCTCGTTGCCTCACCAATGGTTCCTGCCTGGCTACTGGCATTTTATTAATCAGCATTTAATAAATCAGCATTTTATTCAACCAATATCAGTGACAAATCTTTACAGTGTATAAGATCAGTATTCCACAGAATTTCCTCTTTTTTTCAAAACAAAGACTCTGAATCTAATCTTCATTGTTTAGCTTTTTTCTTGACCATTATCCATAGCAACTTGTAACCAACATTCTAAACAAAGACAAATATCCACAATCCATTTTTTTGAGAATGTGGATGTAGTTTTCAAGACTATATCCTGCCAATTGAATCACAGGTAACTTTATGGGGATCTAAAGAAAATTTAGGATTACGGTCATGTTCTGACTGGAGTATTCTGTGAGGCTTGACCATATCAGTCAGCAGTCTTGAAGCTGTTCTGGATATAGAATTCAGAGAAAATTTCAACGGAAGTGCTTTAAAATGTTAGATCATTTACTCCTATCAAAGATTTTTCAGGGGATCTTCCTTAATCAAACCTTATTTTTCATAATCCAGAATGAATCCACAACCTCTCATTTCCTGGGAAAACAAAGGCATAACCTCTTTCTCAAACTAACATATCTTCTGACTTATATTTTGAAGTCAAGTTTTTTAAAAATATATAGTTTGGTTTAATCCAGAAACATTTATGATCAAATGTCTCTTAGCAGCTGTTGCTCCTTTTTCAGCAGTCAAACAATTCAAAGACAATGCAATAACATATTATCCAGATCTTCTATTTTTTATCTTAATTGTGGATTTTTTTACTCTATTTAATTATTATTTTTAATTTTTTTAGACAGGGATTTTCTATGTATCTTTAGCTGTCCAGGCACTCACTCTGTAGACCAGGCTGTTCTCAAAATCACAGAGATCTGCCTGCCTCTGTCTCCCAAGTGCTGGGATTAAAGGCATATGCCACCATACCCAATTACTCTATTTTTTAAGGACTTTCTCTATTTTTTTCATTTTTCTCTCCCAAGCCTATGCTTATTTTTGAATATAGTAGAAACTGCTTAGAAGTTTTTTTTTTCCATCTGAATCTGTCTTTACTATATACCTCTGTCTTTTTCTGACCACAAGTCTTTAATCTGCTAAACAATATGGCTAGGATTAAAACTGTATCTTTGACAGCTGATCTGCCTATTATTCCTTAGCTTTTTGAGAGTCTAGCTTCAAGTCAGAAGTATTGGCAGGATCCACACATACTGTCATAACTCTATGGTGTTCCTAGGTCCACACCAAAAAGACGAGTGTCAGTTGCTTGTTGTAGGAGATTGCTAGTTCATTTCCAACCACCCAGTAGCTCACACCTGAAATAATCACAGAGAAACTCTATTATTTAAATCACCGCTTGGCCAATAGCTTGAGCATATTGCTAGATAGCTCTCACTTCTAGAATTAACCCATTTCCATTATTTTATATTTTACCATGACGTTCGTGGCCTACCAGCAAGATTCCAACTGGCAGCTTGCATCTTTCTGCTCTGGTGGATGCATGGCGTCTCTTTACTCTGCCTTCTTTCTCCCAGCATTCAGTTTAGTTTTCCCCGCCTGGCTCTATTACAGGCCAAGGCAGTTTTCTTTATTCATTAATGGTAATCACAACATACAGAGGAGAATCCCACATCAACTGGTCATAAAAGACATTTAAGCGTTTAGTGGCAGATCCTCTTAAAACAGCTGGGAGTTTTTTGCCACTATCACTGAGCCAGAAAGCCTCTCTTCTGCTTACTGCCGAAAAACAGCGCCTGACAGAGAAAAGACAGTTACCAAGAAGTTGTGCTTTACCCTGTTCTTGTTTACCTAGAATCCATTTTTATTGATATCTCATGCTTTATGTAAAAATGTTTGTCTTACTTTGCACACCATTTATTGATGAAAGTTTCTGTTCTGCCTGGTTCCACAGTCATTCACTCACAAATAAGCACACAGAAGCTTATGTTAATTAGAAACTGCTTAGGCTTATTACTAACTAGCTCTTACAATTTAAATTAACCCATAATTCTTATTTATGTTTAGCCACATGACCTGGGGCCTTTTTTCAGTAAGGTATTCTTATCTTGCTTCCTCCCTGTCTTGGTGGAGACTGACTGACTGTCTTTTCTCTTTCCAGAATTCTCTTATTCTGGTTGCCCCAGCTATGGTTCTGCCAGGCTACTGGCCAATCAGAGTTTTATTAAACCAATAGGAGTGATAAATCTTTACAGTTTACAAGAGTATTATTCCGCAGCAAAAGTCTATTAAGTAGGCAGCAAATGCTAATAATCTAATCTGCCTCAGGCTCAAGAAGTGACGTATTTAAAGTAAAACAGAGACCATCAAATAAAAAGTCTATAAATCTAAGAAAACTCTATCATAGAAAATTTTAAAAAAACATTTGTACTTTCAATGCTCATAACATGCAAATAATCTAGCCATGAACATTGGAAGGAAAGATAACTAAATTCAAAAGGAATTAGCTTCCTGATTGTCAGGTCTGTAACATTGGAAAATGGCAGGTTATTTTTAGAATTCACAAATACATTAACTAGTGCTAAAATAAATATTAAGAAGAGTTCTATTACCAAATCAAATAGCACAAAAGGAGTGAGGAAATTAGAAATGGCACTGAGTCTATTTTTATTTCAGTTCCCAGGGAGCCTGTGATATTGTCTAATGTCACAGTCTTAAACATTGTTGAAATGTAAGGAAATTTAAAAGTGATTTGATAAATAAATATGACAATTAAAATTTTGATTAGCTCTATAAATTAAAGTACATGATCACTGTATTAATATATATTATAATATTACTAGGAAGTAATACAAATACAAAGACATATGAAATATATTAGAATCAAAAGCATCCAAATCTTTAAAAGTGCAATGTTGATGAGTCCAAACAAGTGAGTAGTTGGGCTATTTCTGTTATCTTATTATTTTCTTAGACTTTCATATTTCATCTCAAAATTTTGCGATGATGTTTTAACAATAATTACTTTACACAAGTTCTATGATAATCTTAACTGTATGATTCTAGTTTTTCCCTTGTAACAATTTTTCTTGATTGTTACATGATGATTGTTTTCTTTTATTATTGTTCTAATTTGAATGGAAAATGCAACAGAAGCCAAAATCAGAATAAATGCCTTTCTACTTGGCTACCCTTCAATATATTACTACTGTTGCTTGTTTTCAGTTTCCTAGGTTTCTTGCTTTTTTATTTGATTGTTTTGTTTTATTTTTCAATTTACAAGCTATTAATTACATCAGTGTGACAGGAAAGCAATAGAGAGCTTTCTTAACCAGAAGACCAAAATCCATCTTATTTTCTTAACAAAGTTATTTGATACCTGTAACTTTTCAGAAAGAATAGAGAGTTATAGTCATAAATTTTCCCTGACATAGAAAAATCACCTAGGAACTGAAGTCTCTATTTCAGCTAATACTGACAAGATATGGTTGACAGGACAAGAAAGTTGGCAGCTTAGTTCCCAGGTGGAAAGGTGTCTGAACAAATAATACAATTCATCCTACCCTCAAGAGGAGAAAATATATATTAGTGAAACTTCAAACCCATGTCACTTTCAACTTTGTTAATACTCCAAAATTGAGTTGGCAACATCCTGTGATCAACCATATCAAAAGCACTTGATAGATGAAATGCCATTAACAGAATGAGCAGCTATCCATCATACAGTAAAAATTCATCTATTACACATATAACAAACCCATCTATCTATTACACACCCAATTCTATCTTATGGTGAAGCACACACACTCCACTGAAAACTGCCAACATCTAATGACTTAAAACTTCTCTTCTATGACCATGTGAGAGCATTCAAAGGAACAATACTGAAAGTTCATGGAATATCAGTTAAAATTACTTCAATGACAGAGTAAACATTAGCCAAGATGTTGACAATCCAAACATAACACTCATTTGACTCAGAACAAGGTGCCAAGGCTTCCTTTCAAGAGAATATCTTACTTCATGTATGATTATACATATCTCATATAAGCAACATAGACTTTCATTCTCTCATGTTTTGATGCATACAGTATGCGTTAGTGTGTACATTATACACACACACATTTTTGGATGCAATGTAAGTGAAAGGAGTGCATGTACATGCTGTTGGAAATCCTTCAGCCAGTAACCTTTAAGTTACACATCCACTTGGGTGTGGCCTCTTAGAGTAAAAATGCCTATGTAAAGTGCCCACCCACTCTCTCTTCCAGCTGCTGGATTCAGTTGTTTTCCCATTTGAGCAGAGGACTGTGATCTGTGAGTCTATGCCTAAATAAATAACTTTATTGTACTCAAATCTGAGCTAGTGTGTGATTTCTTTTTAGCATCATTCATCATGTACACATAAGTGCCAGTGTTTGGGCTGGCCCACAGCTGACTTTAGAGATTTCCAGCTTATCCCCTACTTTGTCTTTATTGGGGTAGGGTTGTTCACTGAGCCTGGAACTTGCTCATTCCAACCAATCGAGCTAGGGAGTTTGCTTCAGAGTGCCCTGTCTATGCTTCCTAAGTGCTAGAATTACAAACAGTATTCATGCTACCATGCCTGCTTTTGGGGTACAGGGTTCCTAATTCTAGTACTAGAACCATTTCCTCAGCTTTTTCATCATGTATATTCAAATGAAAAGAAATACAAAGGCAAATCTTACTCAAAAGTTGATCTTAATCATCTTCTCAAGTTTTTTGTTGTTGTTGTTCTTTTGTTTTGCTTTGCTTTATGTTTGTTTGTTTTCAAGACAGGGTTTTTCTGCAGCTTTGGAGCCAGTTCTGAAACTAGCTCTTGTAGACGACACTGGCCTAGAACTCACAGAGATTCACCTCTTCTGCTTCCTGAGAGCTGGGATTAAAGGCATGTGCCACCACTGCCTGGTGTGGGACAATTGTCTATATTCTGTCAATTATGTTTTAAATAAACTCTGATTGGCCAGTAGCCGGGCAGGAAGCATAGGCAGGAAAACCATACCGGAAGTAGAGGCAGTCAATGAGAACAGGAAAATTCTGGGAAGGAGGAAGCCTACTCCTCCCCAGTCCTGCCCAGACACAGGAGAAGAAAGATGTGACTTGCCCCACCAAAAAATGGTACTGAGCCATGTGACTAACACAGATAAGTATAATGGGCTAATGTAACTTATAAGAGTTAATAAGAAGCCTGAGCTAATTGGCCAATTGGTTTATCATTAATATAAACCTTATTTCTTTGGTGCTAAATGGCTGTGGGACCTGGTGGGAGGACAGAAATGAGGCAGGACAGAAACTGAGTCAACAACTATCCAGCTCAAGTTTCACATTTAGAAGTATGCCTAACTGCAGTAGAAGTGCAGATAAACAGTGATTACAGAATGACAGAAAACATATTTCTTCATGCACATATTCAATACAATTTCTCATCTGCCAATAGAAGACATAGTTTCTACTTATTCTTTTTAATGAAAGATGTTTAAAAGTTATATAGCTTGATATTTTTACTGTTCCTATGAATAAATTAAATCCAATTTTTTTCTAGAAATGCTTTGTTGGGCAATATTTTATAATACAAAATTATCAACTGTGGAGGAACTTTAAGAAAGATACCAATTTATCATTGAATGACTAAGATGTATGACATGAGGAATAATAATTCTCTATGCAGCAACAATTCACTATTTTTCTTAAATTACATAATACATACTTGTACAATGATCATGGTTTTATCATGAAATTAATCATAAAGCCTGTGATGAATTACACACACACATACACACACACACACAAATACTGAAGCCTCTTTCTTAAATTTCCACCTCAAGTCAATGGGAATTTCATTCTTCTAATATATTGCATATTAAAAATGAGCTGTGTTTTTATTGATTTTGAAAGCAACACTTCCAAGTATGAAAGTAATAGCTTTTTGATTGATTTGGTCAAGATGGGTTAGACATCAAGAACAGAAGGTGAATTAATCTGAAAAGGTTGATATAAGACCTTCTCATGGTATAGATTTCCCTTTTTATGTCATTGTTCTCTTGTTAGAGACCTGATGGACTGCTCTTACCAGGTTGAATGATAAAATGACTAGAACTTGAGACACAGCAAGTAAAGACATGAGAGAGCTAAAGTCATTCTCAAATAAAAGGTAGAAACTGAATTTCACCTCAAAGAATTCTGAGTAGAAACTGTACATTTTTAGCCAGGGAAATACTCAATCCTTATAGAAAACAATAAGACAAATTGATATAAGAAGTATTAAGAATATGATTCTGTGATGGTGCAGTGTATCATATTGAAGACTTAAGATTTGATCAAAAGATAAATCTTCAATGACTTTATCACCAGATAAATATGTAGACGTTTAATACTAAGTATTATATGAGGAGATAGCAATTAGCATGAGCTTAATGACAGTTCCACTATGTATAATAACAAATAAAAAGCAGTGAGCTTTACATACCTACAATTCCTACTTTTCCATTTTATCTCAACAAAGGAGAAAATAGAGGACATAATTTAATGTTGTCTCACACTCTGAAAGAGAACAGATGTTTTAGAAAATATGCCTGCAAATTGCTTCAATTGTCAACCAAATTGCACACAATACTCTATAGTTTTAACAGTGACATTTATTCATTTCTTTGTTCAAATGATTCAGAAAAATGTTTTAAGGGCCCAGCTAGCACAAAATACTGAATAATCTATGTTAAGCTAAATAAAAAATAATTCCTTCCTACATGCTATAGTCACAGCCCATATGATCACACTGTAAGACCAATGATCATGAGAATTACGGGGCAATGAGGTCCTCATGCCACCTGTAAGGCAATAAGAAATGCAATATTGTTCAGAAAACTCTACTCTGAAGTGATGAGACCTGAGCCTGCTTCTGAGAAACACTAACAAAACCAGGAAGGAGAGTCTTCCTGCCCTCTGAAATATAGATATTAATGAATATAGGGAAATAAATTGCTGAGGAAAGAATGTATTAAAAGCTTTGATAGTTCACTATATCAACAAAGCCTTGTATAAGACCTACTGCAGAGGAAAGAGCAGTGAAGAGAATGTGAGCTACTTCTGACAGTAGGAAGGGATCACATCATGATAGAAAAAAGGAAAAACTGGGTGGCTAGGAACTCACATGGAACATAGATATAACACTGCATGTCATTACAAATATTTTTCAAAGACTTCCTGGCAGCCCAGATACAGTTTTACAAATATAAGAAGATTTTTCTAGATAGCTCAATGACAGAATGGCCAAGAAAGTTCCCAAAACTCCCAAATGGCATGCCGTGGTATCTAAGGCAGAAGAAAACATAAGGCTTTAGCAGCACTGGAGTAGGGCATGTCTGACTCGGACCCAAGTTAGGATATGGTTAAACCAATATTGTAAATAAACTAGAGATTATAAAGATGGGATTGATAACTTTTGGAATAGAAGACTATTGGTTTCTTCATCTAATGTAATCTATAAGTCGCTAATTCAGGGGGATGGAGAAATGGCTCAGTGGTTAAGAGCACTGGCTGCTCTTCCAGAGGTTCTGAGTTCAATTCCCAGCAACCACATGGTGGCTCACAACCATCTATAATGAGATATGGCACCCTCCTCTGGCGTGTGAGCATACATGGAGGCAGAATGTTGTATACATAATAAATAAATAAATCTTTTTTAAAAAGTCACTAATTCAGTACAACAGCCCTGTGTTCCTTAGTACTTTCTCCATCTGAGTGTCAATGCCATGACTTTTGTCCTCATCCTATATCAAGAACTTATTTTGTTAGGATTATCTAGAGCCTATTTCACTCCAATTTTATTTCCTCTTATAATTCCAGAGCAAATTTTCTAACATATATATTTAATAAGGCAATTTACCTTCTTAAATCTTCATTTAAAATAACAACACAGAGCCTGGGGAGAGAGCTTAGTAAATAAAGTGTTTGCCATGCCATCACAAAGAGCTGAGATTGACCCAAACTGCCCAATTATAACAGCAAAGGCCTGTATTCCACCATTGCCAAGGCAAAGATAGAAAGATCCCTGCAGCCTTCTGGTCTACCCAAGTTAAGGCACTTCAGGCTCCATAAGAGACCACATCTCAAAAAAAAAATAAGGTAGAAAGCAACTGGAAAAGACTTAATATCAATCTCTGCCTTCTATAAATACATAAACATACATGAATATTTACCTCTGTTCCTGTGTACCCAAACATATACAAACATACATTCACTGTAAAAACATGAACTCCATTGTGAGCACAGATATAAACATCTAATTCAAAGGACCATTTTAAGGATGATGAGCGTTAATCTAGTAACTGGCCAAAAGATTCACCCTCCTTGGTTCTACATGTAATAAAAGATTTGAACTTAGAGATATAACCTAGCCTTCCTTGACCATGTTTTAAAGTAACAAATGCTCATAACTGGAGAGTGGTCACTGGCAAAGGTACCTGTTGGAATGCTTGGTCACTAGAGTTAGAACCTGAAATTCTGAATGGGGAAGGGGAAACACCAACTTTCACTAGCTGTTCTCTGACTTCTACACTTGCATCATGGCAGCTACACACACACACACACACACACACACACACGCCAACTAACTAATAAATAAATAACAAAAAGAATAAATAAATTGGCTGATATTCTCAGAGAAGGTAAGAAAATGAAGAGTATTAGATTTTCATATGTTAGAAAGATAAACTGATGGTTTTTTATGAGGGACCTTTCTGTTTATCAATACCATAATTGTATTAAGGAGATGTTAAATCAATAGTGAAAGATAAACAATCAAATCTCAAATCTAGTTAGTTTGTGAAAATCATGCATCCACCTAAATTTCTTTTGTGCATGATAACATTCCTTACCAATATTTCTGTTTACATCTTTTCAATTCTTCTCTTAATTACATGGGAAATTTACATGGTAAGAAAGATACACAAGGCCGGGTGGTGGTGGCACACACCTTTAATCCCAGCACTCGGGAGGCAGAGGCAGGCAGATCTCTGTGAGTTCGAGACCTGGTCTATAAGAGCTAGTTCCAAGCTAATCACAGACAGGCTCCAAAGCCACAGAAAAACCCTGTCTCAAAAAACCAAAAAAAAAAATAAAAAAGATACACAAGTATCTTTTGTTAGACACTATCATAAAAGGAAGAATTAAAAGCAGATTTTATAATAGTGACATTTTTGGTAAATCCAATATTGTATTATCTAAATCATGAGTTAATAGTAGTCAAAGGGATCAGATGTCACAGGAATTGCACTATTTATAGAAACTGGAATCAGTAAACACTGTCTTCTATAGCTTTAGGTAGATTTCAAATTTCATTGCAGTAATATTTTAATAGTCTTTAAGGATCTTCATTTTTTTCATTCTGCATAAGAAAAATATACAAATGTTTTGCTTTTGAGTGAACACTGTAGTATGACTGTTTCTAGCAATTTCATTGTGACCAGTAAGATAAATAGATACCATGTGGATATCTAAAACAAAATAAGTCAGATATCATATGAATAGCTAAAACATACCGTGAAAGAATTAAGCACTCCATAGATGAAAATTAAATTACTTACAGCTTTACTTTATATTCTTTTCTTGGTGCGGGAAGATCCTAAACACTGGTGATAGCTTCGGCCCCTATTTCATAAAGCAGCAGTGTATCACTGTATCACTAAAGCTCTAAGATGGAAGAAAGCAATCTTAGTAGAATTCCCATGGCCTTAAGCTGTAGGAAATTCCACTTACTTCAAGAGTCTCCAAATACTCCCACCATATACCGAAGAGTCCCAGGAAAGCATAGCTCATAAAGTACCCCTGAAACTCCAAGCAGATTTCTAACCAATATGGTCGGGGTAGATTTTACATACTTCTTACAAATTTGTCATTCTCTCATCCTGCGGTATGCTAAGTGTGCTTAGATTGGGTCATTCATAGGTAACATAACTCTGGAACTCCTTCAAACCATGGCTTTCCTCATCTCAGGTCCATATTTCTAATTTTCACTTATACTTGTTTGTTTTTATCAGTTTCAATAAACCCATATACAATCTAGAATGAGGTAAAAAAAATAAGTGAACCCAGTATATCTGTATATCAAATCACAGAAAATACATCAGCTCTCATAATGTGCCTTTCAAACTAAGGCTAGCTATAGTTTTACAAAATCCTATGTGGGGAAATGCAATCTGGAGAAAGAATCTATCACCTTCATCTCCAGGCACATAAGTCAATAGATCATTATGACAGTTCTTCCAGCCATATGAAAGATCAATATTAAGGCATTTACCTGTGGAGATTTCAACGTTGTGCCATAGATTTTAACTTCCCAGCTCACTTCTCTGTCTCTAACTTACTCTTCCACAGAAACAAAGCCATCTCTAAGCATAAAGTGTACACTAAGAATATACCATTATAGTCTCTTGCTTTTATCATTTTGAAAACTTAGTTTTGGTCAAATTAAGAGCATCTGAATGAACGTAAGTCAAGAAAGTCTCCAAACACAAAGGGGTACATTTTTATGATATGGTTCTTATACGGTAGTTGACCTAATTTTCCATATCTGCTAAGGATAACAAACACAAAAATAAAATGATAAATATGGAAATGTAATGATTTTTAAAATTGGAATTTCACTTAGGGAGGGTAAGAATAAACCTCTTTGTTATGCTATAGGGACATGTAGGTAAAAAGAGAGCAATTAATACATCATAATATTTCCTTGTTTGCTTAACTAAACACTGTGGTACAGCTCTACACCTATCAGAAACCATAAGAAACCTGCTGCAGAGTGATTGAATTAGCATGACTTGGAAGGCTCTGGGGGTAGGTCGTGAGGAATGGACCACTGTCTAGTGACACTTCTCCCCAGGTTGTTCAGCAGATGGCATCTAAGGACTTTCCAGGGTAATCTGGACTTCTCAGTCTACATGTCTTCTCATCTGTCTTCTATGTACCTAAGCTAATTTCAACATAAGTATCTGTGATATTCTTTAATATGCTGTCATAAAATTACTAGACTGAGGAGTAGTGTAGAAGGGTCCTTCTGTATTTCTGTTGTTTTCATTGGTTGAATAAAGAAACTGTCTTGGCCTTTTGATAGGGTAGCCCTTAGGTGGGTGGAGTAGACAAAACGGGAGGCTGGGGAGAAGGGAAGTGCAGCAGATGCTATGTTTCTCCAGCCCAAGATGAACTTTGGTTAGAATCTTTCTGGTAATCCACAACCACGTGGTGATATACAGATTACTAAGTATGAGTTAGACTAATATGTATAAGAGGTTAAAACTAATGGGCCAGGCAGTATTTAAATGAATACAGTTTATGTGTAATTATTCTGGGTATAAGCAAGCCAGGGCCAAAAGCAGGCTCACAACCCCCGGGGAACACAGCCCCCACAGCCCGCTCCTCGGCAGTGACACAGCCATGCTCATTACTACAGAGAAAATGAATCTTTGTCTCTTATTTTCCTAAGAAAGGAGCCTGTTGGATTGAAACACATCATATGCTACTGTGAGTTCTACAATGATACGACTATAAGATATAAAAAATAATCAAACGTAGCATCAATGCTCTTTAACATAGCATAGATTTCTGGGCAAATAAATACTTAGTGATCATCCTGGGGAATAGAGACAATTTAGGCTATTATCTCTAACTTGTAAAAACTAGAGATAGTGCTATCTATCACGTCCCCTCCTAGTTTATCTATTTAACCTTTGTAGGATTTAGGTGGATCTTAGAAAATAGCAGACTCTTTTTAAACTTTATCCATAGTCAGAACAATTCTGATGCTCCCAGAGGTAATATGTTTGTGAGGTTTCAGAAGTTAGCATGATCATTTGTAGTTGTTGGATACTTATTGACTTAGGCTAATAATTTTTAATCCATGCTAATTTTAAAGTTATAAAAAGTATATGCAAGTCACTTAATGCTAACTGTTTTATACCCACTGAAATATCTTGAAAGTTGCTTTGTGGGGGCCTAATACATATATATTTACTGAATTTAGTAGAAATTTCACAAATACCTCTAAAATAAGATATGCAGAGGACAATAATGAGAAATGAATGCATTCACTCTGAGAAATACAGATAAAGAGATAAAAACACAGATTAAAATATCTGACATTTTGTAGTGAATATACTCTGGCAATTAATATGGTGATAGATGAAATCACCCTTGTGACATAGGTGGGGGAACTTCTCCAAACATCCAGAAAGATCTGTTTTCTCTGTGGGTATGTTTTGCTGATATTTATATTTCTAATTGTTACTTACCCTTTGAGTCAAACCCTGAAAAGTCCATTTTACACTTGAAATTGATTAATTCCATCTTTATCATATCTAGTATTCCTCCCCATGTGTGATATCTGTTCAGCAATTTCCACTGTGGGACATTTCACTATTAGCTTACTTGTAAAATCTGTTCCATCTAGTACAACTAAGGTCTTCATTCAGTATGGTTTATAAACAAAACTTCTTCCTCTTCACAGGGCTGCAATGGAGAAATCTTAGGCGAAGGAGTCAGTATACTGAATGTTTGGTGAGGGCCACTTTCCTGGCTCACAGTTGCTGTCCCAAATGGTGGAAAAACTGGCTTAGTCTGGAGTTTCCTTCATAAAAGTCATCTTTCCTATCATGAAGACTCTGGGCTCAGAGACTAATCATCTCTGGTGGGGGGGAATGGTCCGTATTTTGTCAATTATATTTTAAATAAATGTTGATTGGCCCGTAGCCAGGCAGGAAGTATAGGCAGGACAACCAAACAGAAAGCAGAGGCGGGTCAATGAGAACAGGAGAATTCTGGGAAGAAGGAAGCCTATAATTCTGCAGTTGTGAGCCCACCACAGAAGAAGCAAGATGTGACTGCCCCATTGAAAAAAGATATCAAGACATGTGGCTAGCATAGACAAGAATAATGGGCAAATATATGTTATAAAAGTTAATAAGAAACCTGAGCTAATGGACCGATCAGTTTATAACTAATGTAGACCTCTCTGTGATTTCTTTGGGACTTAAGGATTGTGGGAACCGGACAGGGCAGAAACCCCGTCAACACATCTCTTTAAGGCTGTAGCTTTAAACCTATCATTTTTAGGTCTAGCTTGTCAATAGATGAGATTTTGGGGGTGGATTCACAAACATTCACACTATAGTGCCTAGAAATTCTGCTCTCCTTGGAGCCAGCTAGCCAGCTTGCCATGGTGACCTTGTAAACATATGCCATGTCCAGTGATCATTTCCTCCCTAGTCTACAATGACATCATGAACTTTTAGTATAATCCCCCATATCCTCACCTCTACTGAATTAGTCTCCATTCAATCCATTCTATTTACTGTAATCAGACTACTGATTTGTTTTTACAAGTCATATCATGTATGCCATAGCTTAAAATTTTGTATAACTTTATTTTTCAGTGAATTTCAAACCAGTTCTTCATGACACTGTACAGCTTGGTCCCAGTCTTTTCTACTTTAAATGTCAGCTCACTGCCTCCCTCCATTGTTCTCAACTTAATCACATAGTTTTTCCTGCTGTGAATTTCTCTCACATACTGAAAGCATCTATTCTCTCATTCTCTCTATTGAGTTATGACTGCATCTTATATTTGTAAACATCACATCTCTTGTCCATTAAATGCTTAATTATAATTAGCTATCAGGATAACCACCTTAGTAAGTTTTATTTTCACAGCTCATTGTACCTTCCTTTCATATTATAAAACCTAACTAATTATACATATTATTACCTAATTAAATCCCATCATTTCAGGTAAACTAAGCTTCACGATAGAAAAGGATCACACCTGGGTCTTTTCACCTTTTGATTTCCAAGGGCTCTTGTCAAAGTAACACTTAATAAATTTGTTTTTCTAAAATGAATTGATGCACCTAGTAGGTAGATAAGAGTCTGTTCCTTTATTTGTAAAAAATAAATATAAAAATAGACACATCACTGAATGTTTAGAATACAAAGGGGTAAATTACTAACTAAGAAGTAAAAAGGGTTGTGATGGGGAAATAAATATCTACTAACAGATAATATAATTCTGCTATTCTGGTGTTGAAACTTGCTTTGTGCAATTTTTGCAGTCACAGATTAAAATGTCCTTAGAATTAAACGAGAGAAAATGCTTTTCGTCTTTGGAATGGTAATTTGAGCATCTGAAGCATTCCATGGGTATAGCTGAACTCTAAGGAAAGTGACAGCCATGCATGGGCCAGCATTAAAACCATCTACTTTGAGGAATTACAAGGAATTCTTTCGTTCTTGCTTGAAGCAAAGCCAGAAAACCAGAACAGCATTATTCTGGAAGCTT
>JAQHUG010000028.1:5741279-5752937 GCA_028555095.1 Dicrostonyx torquatus | reverse complement strand
ACACTGATTTCCAAAGTGGTTGCACAAGTTTGCATTCCCACCAGCAATGGAGGAGTGTTCCCCTACAGAGTATTCTTTAGTGGCAAGATCATTGCAACAGAGGAAAAGCAACAGAATCGATTTTTAATTCAGTGACTTATTTCTCTAGGTTTCCTGCAACATTTCCGCAGATAAGAACGTATCAGTTAGATGAGTGGATGTCCCATGGCCAGGCTTTGAGCACTGTTCTTGTAGCTTTAAGTCAAGTATGAACCCTAAGTATTGACAGAATGAGGGTCATATGGATTCCCCATTGGAAAAAATAATATGAATCCTGCCCATCTTTCTTTCCTTTGTTGAAAGTTTATCATTTAATAACCTAAATTATGAATGTGCCCTTAGTGTTTATGTATCAATTATTAGCCATATTTGCCCAACAATACAGACAGTTGGCTGCTAGCTTTGAAATAAAACTTAAATTTCAAGGTTGACATTGGAACACAGCCAGTTTTTAAGATAAAAATTAAAAAGCATTGAACCTGTGTGGTTCTGCAGCAGACGCTCTGCATACATGTTATTATTTGTCTTGGGTGTTTTGTTGGACACCTAACAATGGGAGTGGGGGTGTCTCTGACTCTTTTGCCTGCTTATCAGACCTTTGTTCTGCTACTGGGTTACCTTATCTAGCCTTGCTATAAGGGTATACACCCACTCCTATTGCATCTTGGGTGATAACCATGAAAAGCATACTCTTTTATGAATGGAAATGGTAGATCAGTGAATCTGGTAGAGAGAGCAGGTGATGAGAAGGAACTGGGAGCAGAGGAGAGGGGAAGCTGTGTTTGGGATGTATTGTAGGAGAGAAAAATAAATTTTTTAAAAGAAAGGAAAAAGAGAAAAGAAAAGAAAATGGAAGAAATTATTTGGGGTACAGAAAAGTTAGAGGGCAAGAGATAAAATGAGGAACAGGGAGAAATCCAGCAAAATGAATTACATATTAAAACACCATAAGAAAACTTGCTATTTTGTAAGCTAATTAAAATCAATAATAACCTTTAAAATGAAAATAACCAACAAAGATGAAGCATTCTTACATTCCGTGCTATCTGGCCGCCTGCTCCAGTCACAGAATTGCATTATGTATTTAAGAGCAAATGTTACTCTCCAGCACTAATTTGGAGTGTACTCTGAAGAGCACAACTCCAGGACTCAGCAGAGAGAAGTATGTTTGAGACTTGCTTCATACTTATATCTTTCATAAGAGTGTTTAACTTCTTCTCCTGAAGCAATGCACCTGTGAAACATGCTTCCAATTAACTGTTTAAAACATCCTGACTCTGGGACGCTGTTAGTCTCCCGTTCAATTTTTTTTTTTACTTCTTCATATTGGTAGAGTCACTGAGAATTGTATTCTTTGAATATGATGATAGAGATTGAGTACGTTTAAACCTTAAAACTTTGCATGCAGTGGGAGGATCTGAAGCACTGAGGGAGACTCTTGGAGAGTCCCCTGTAATTTTTTACATATCATGTTCTCAGAGTTATTTTAAGGAAACTTTGAACAAAAACATACTATAAGATGTCACACAGAAACCAATCAGTAGTGCCAAGCAGGCTGCTATAACTGGATTTAATGCAACTGAACATGTATTTAGCCACACATGGAAATTAGTGCAACAGCTATCCAGCTGTTATGATTCCTCATCTGACCACACAGGGCTTGCATGCCAGTGGGAATGCCTCCTGACTGTACATCGTGATAACAATACCAGGCACAGGGAAGGTGCAATTCCCAGAATTCACAGGTGGAAAAGGTGGATTCAAGCTGGAAGTCAGCCTGAGTACAGAACAAGATCAGAGAACAAAACAGGAGAAACATAGCAGAGCAAATAACGTCACCATGGTTCACGGTAGAATACCTTAAGTACAAAGATGGAAATAAAATTGGTGTGTAACAGAAAGACAGCTTTAGTGGTAGCATAGCCGGGTGTAAATCACACATCCTTAGCAACAAAACTTAAACACATCACATCAGTTCTTTGTGTCTTAGCACTTTTGAACCTGCAATAGTGAGTCTATTTAATTTTTCCTCTGTGGGTAAT
Source organism: Dicrostonyx torquatus (assembly GCA_028555095.1). Lineage (NCBI taxonomy): Eukaryota > Metazoa > Chordata > Mammalia > Rodentia > Cricetidae > Dicrostonyx > Dicrostonyx torquatus. The sequence goes on along the minus strand of JAQHUG010000028.1, from coordinate 5,750,856 downwards.
AGCATACTCAAACAAAATAACTCGTGTAAATATTTAACCCATAGTTGGGTGGGTAGTGGATTTTCAATAGAAATTAAAATCTTTTTTCTATAGGAAAAAATCCTGTGAAAAGATTACTAAACATTTCACTCTGCAACAACAGGGAGATGTGATGTCATTGTTTCTAAATTAGGAAGGAGGGGATTTTGCCATAAAATATATATTATGATTCTCAAAAGAAGGAAAACTAAATAAAAGAAAAAAAGATTAAACATTCAAACATAAAAGCAAATAGGGATAGATAGAAAGAGAAGGGGAATAACCATGAATACCTAAACTAAAGTATAATTGGATTTGATTGTGTTGATGAAGAATTCCTGGATGCTTGATCTGTGGGAGTTTAGAGAAAATGACTTGGAGAAAACAGATGTTGTTCATATTGTTTAAATCATATTTTTTGTGGAGCACAAGGCTTATAATTTTATGTTCACCGTATCATTTCATCTTTTTAGTGCTTAACATAGTTAAGGGGATTTTCAGAATTGAAATGTAACACGTTTATTGAGAATACCCAAGCCCTAAAGAATTTCAGGCACAAACCTGACCAATACAATATGAAACAGTGACACACATTGCTTATCCATGCTACTCAAATCCTACATTTATTTCTATAACATATAAAGCACCCTGAAATATATTTCAAACAACACGAACATCTCAAATATATAGCTTCTGTTTAGAGGTATGGATAATCGTCTTGGAAATGACTCAACCAGTAAAGCAGATGCATGCACAGCTTAAGACCCTAAATAATGTGACCCCCTCAACCACGTGAACAATCTATGGTGGCTTGTGCATGTCATTCCCAGCAACAGAGACAGACAGAAGCCTGACAAGTGCTGGCTAATTGATGACCACCACCATGGTAGGAAAATACGTCTGAATAAAGAACAGGGCCGGCTACTGAGAAATGACACTCAAGGCTGAACTCTCACCTCCATAGGAGTATATTCATGATGTATACATATATGTAGATAAACCAATAAAATAATACAACAGAAAAGAAAATGCATGCCTTTGTCAAAGAGAATAGTTTTCTCTATATATAATACTTCATTCAAAATATCCGATGCTTATTAACATAGAAAAGCCAAGAAGCAAAGGGATACTCATCTTTGTTTATCCTATTGTTTTCAAATGTGTCTACTGAACAGCCTATTTTAATCCTCTTTCCATTAGTGTACATTATTATAAACTATCATCTTGAGAACTACGAAGACGTACTAGAGAAATGTCACCTAACTTCTGCTTTTAAAGGCAATCTAACATCAAAATGGAGTTCTCACATGCTAAAGGAGTGATGGTTTAAGGGTTCACTTGACAGTTAATGTGTACAGTGCTTCGATTGTAATTAATAAAACTGGGAGAAGTTCATGATCTGGAACCAACGTCCCTTGCAATACAATCATAGAAAGGTGACTATGGTAAACCTAGCACAGAATCCAAAATGCCCAGCCCAATGATTGTCTCGTGCTAGTCTCTAGAACAGAAACAAGACATTTAAGGGAGACTATGCTTCTGAGGAAAGAGCTAACTGTAGACATGTCGAACTTAAGGGCATGCTTGAAGACTGTCCACCTCAAAGAACCCCTGAAGCAGTAATCAACCAACCTCTCATGTCAACCAAGCTTAATGTAAAATCCACCGAGGCTGAGCTGTGGCTCAGCTGGCCTAGTGCCAGCCTGGACTGTTCCTATGCAGTTGAAGATTATGTATCTGGTTCTGATTATGTGGTCTTCTTAAATTTGTATGAAAATTAAAATGATAAATGTATATCAATTTTGGGCCTATAATGGCTAGTTTACCACTCTAAGTTTTGTGTTTGCGAATTGTCCTCATACAACAAAATTTATTGTTCTGAAGTCTTTCTTGTAGCAACCATTAAGTAATCTCTACCAGTAGGCATCTGGGAAGTACTAAAAGACTTCGAAGAGAAGTCTGATATTTTATGTATCAATTAATCAAAAACTGTTTCCAAAGTATGCATAAAGATGAATGTAGATAAACAGCTTTGCAAGGCAAAGCAAGATCGGTGACAGTAAACCAATTCAGTTCCTTAAAAATAGATACATCTAGAACAAAGGAAATGGAACAGCAGGAAAATATACCTCTATTGTGGTTTCAGCTTCTAGGCAAACCACGTAAAATGACATCAGGCTAGGGAAAGCAACAGATGTACCCACCATTAAAAAGTTAAATTAAATAAAGTGGGGAAAAAATTTACATGAGGTGTTCAATGAAAAGGAAAAGAATAAGAGTCACATCTGTTTACAGGCAGGAGAGATCTGCTAGAAGTGTATGTTAAAGATTCAAATACACGTAAGCAGTTTATGCACACACATCCAAAAAAGAAAAAAGAGAAAAAACTGGTAGATCCATGTAAACTGTGAGGTTTAACTCTCAAAAAGAAAAAAAAAACCAAACATCATGCTCATTCTCTATGGCGATTCAGACAACACAACCCACACCCCCAACAGATGCAGACCAATATCAGCCCTTAAACTAATGGCATATCACTGCTTCCTAACACACGACTACAGTATTTTTCTGACTTTAAGTCTATTAAACTTCAAAATCTTAGTGTTTCATGTAATTTTAGAGTTAATCCTTGTCTGGTATAAGCTCCAAGTTGTGTCTTATATGATAGTATTTGCAGTTAACAGTGGGAAAAATGCTGAGTTGATTGAGTTTGGAGTGTGGGAGCAAGTCTAAGTGAGGTTACCAGGAAAATGGAAAAGAAATCTTTAATTTGGTCAACTCTGGAGTCAGGACTGGCAGAAACTGGATAGAAAAGATAGAAGTTGAAACCAGGTATCCATCCTCAACTTTATTGTCATGAAAAAAGAATTAAGAGAAAAATGTTCCTAAAAGTATTCTTATACTTATGACACTGATGTTGAGAAGATATTATATACACTGCTAGATGGTAAATGTATTAAAGTAAATATATTAAAGCCACTTACCCTCTCCAAGGGACTGCCGCACTCCAAAGGGCAGACTTCTCCTCCAGTGGGGGTGGCTGGATCAGAACCCCTCTCCAAGGGCCTGCCGCACTCAAAAGGGCACAACAATTTGTTGTCTATTGAGAAATTGTTTTGATAAGAAACAGTGATTGGCAAAGAATCTATCTTTCCAACAGCTGTATCATCATTTCCTTTTCCAGTGTTGAAAGGAGCACATGAGAAGGTGGGAGGGGAGGCAAGTGACATCAGGACTGGTTTCCAGACACTGTTAATTTTAATACTATGTTTAGGTCAACAAGTGGAAATACAGAACATAAGACCTAAGCAATGATACTTGAAAACACTGCTGTGCTCTGAACAAAGGACATAACAGGTTATCTCTAGATTAAAATGTAATCTAGACCATAAAATGAACAAAACTTTACAAGAGTTGAAAAGGAAAAGTGCTACAATAATGTTCTGTTCACCTTGTTTCTATACCTTGTGTTATTGATAAACACAATACATCCCTATCACACATTGCTGTAACACAGTAATACAGAATTTTAAAGAGAGAATTCAGAACAGAAGAAACTCAAATAGCAAATGACATTTAAGGAATTGCTCAACATTCTTAGCCATCAAGGCAAATGCAAATCAAAATGACTCCGAGATACCATCTTACACCAATTAGTACAGCTAAAAATTGAAAGCCCTGATGACAGATTATGCTGGAGAGAATGTGGAAGACAAACTTGTACAGCCACTTTGGATATCAGTATGATGACTTCTCAGAAAATTGGGAATAAATCTACCTCAAGACCCAGAAATACCATTCTTTAGCATATACCCCCAAAGGATGTACATTCGCACCACAAGGATACTTCCTCAACTGTGTTCATAGCAGTATTATTTGTAATAGAACTTGGAAACAACCTAGATGCCCCACACCTAAAAAATTGATTAAAAAAAATGTGGTACATTTACTCAGCAGTAAAAACAATGACATCTTGAAATTTGCAGGCAAATGAATGGAACTAGGAAAAACAACTTGAGTGAGATAATCCAGACCCAGAAAGACAAACACGGTATGTACTTGCTCATAAGTAGGCATCAGATGTAAAGTAAAGGATTACTGGGCTACAATTCAGAATCACTGAGAAGCTAGGTAACAAGAACACTAAGAGAGATATGCATGGATGCCCCCAGGTAGGGGAGCAGGTCTGGAGGGTGAGTTGAGGAGGTCATGAGGGAACGGGATGTTTGAATTTGGAGAAGGACAGAGAGCAAAAGCAACGAAAGAAATAACGTGATCAAGGGAGCCATTATAGGGTTAGAGAGAAATCCTGTGCTAGGCGAACTCTGAGGAATCCACCAGGATGACCCCAGCTAAGACTCCTAGCAATAGTGGAGAGGGGGTCTGAACTGGCCTCCCCTGTAATCAGATTGATGACTACCACAATTGTCATCATCGATCCAGTAACTGATGGAAGCACTAACTGAGATCCACAACCAAGCACTGGTCAGAGTACAGTCAAAAAGAGGTAGGCGAGCAAAGGGGTCAAGACCGTGATGTAGCCCAGTAATCCTTTACTTTACATCTGATGCCTACTTATGAGCAAGTACATACCGTGTTTGTCTTTCTGGGTCTGGATTATCTCACTCAAGAAAACTCAGAAACAGTGACCCAGACTAGTGGGAGCTCATTTACTCTGGACTGACAGCTGGGAAAAGTGCATAGGACCAAACTAAGCCCTCTGAATGTGTGTGACAGTTCTGTGGCTTAGGCAGTCTTGTTAGGCCATTGGCAGTGGGACTAGGATTTATGCCTAGTACATTAACTGACTTTTTGGAGCCCTTTCACAATAGAGGGATACCTTGCTCATGCTAGATTTGGTGGGTGGGAGGGGGTGGAGTTCTTTGTGCTGCCTCAGCTTGATATGCCACACTTTGTTGACTCACCATGGGAGGCCTTACCCTTTCTGAGGAATGGATGGGGACTTGGAAAGGTGGGGGAGCAGGAGGAGAGGAGGAAGGGGAGACTGCATAAGTAAAATGAAAAAAAAAAACATTTACATAAAATAGTTTTTAAAATAAAAATACCCTCTAGTGTTTTCATTTTATCAAGTTGTATCTCTTGTGTTTATCAGGATGCTGAACATATCTGCCAGGAATTTAAATGGATAAATAAACCCAAAACTATAAAAACTTAAAAATTATAAGTTTAAAATAATAATTTATCATGAGAATGATTTTAAATGCTTCCTATTAGCATATATTTGATCTCCTATTATTTTTACTTTATATAAAATAATCAAATTATTATTTTTACCACTTTATTAATGCTTTTATGTTCTATGGTAAATGGAGATTATAGTTAAGGATTTTACTGTAGCCTTGAACATAAAGATTAGTCTTCAGCAGAGAAACCTTGAAGACTGCAGTACCTATGAAAATGTCAGATGAAGAGGTCTTCTTAAAAATTAACTAAAATGAGCCTACAAACCACCATCCCAGAGAACTTGGACAACAATGAGGATACTAAGAGAGACTTACATAGATCTAATCTTCATGGGAAGTAGAAAAAGACAAGATCTCCTGAGTAAATTGGGAACATGGGGACCTTGGGGGAGGGCTGAAGAAGGGAGGGAAGAGTCATATAGGGGAGCAGAGAAAAATGTAGATCTCAATAAAAAAATAAGTTATCTTATTTTAACACTAAAAAAATTAACCAAGATGAGAAACAAGTTCCATTGTTGATAGCATATTTATTATCAAGCACAGAAATTAACACTTGGGTAAAGATAGTGAACTCTTGGTTATAGTAATTAATCCTAATTAGTAAATATTTTCATATGTAGTGATGGAGAGATGGTACAAGCAATACTCAATGTCCCTTGCTGAACTTCTAAAGGTTCCTGGTTAAGTTCCCGGCACCTACAAGGTGTCTCACAATCTTTTGTTAAGCACAGATCCAAAAAAAAAATGCAATGCAGAAATCTAGCCTCCAAACATATGTATTTGGTATACATGCATACATGCTGGCACTAACACACATAAAATAAAAATAGATAAATCTTTTCTTTAGAATATATATATATATATACACACATATACAAGAATTAAGTGCAAATAACTTTTTAAATATAAAAGTTACATTTTACTTATGTTTTATAATGGGATATTATGAAATTAAAATTCTGACTAAATTGGAATGGATGCAAGTATGCAATCTTTAAACTCAAGAATATGTTCTTCTAAATTTATAAAATATTATAAAAGTGTATTTATTTTCTAGAAATTTTATTTATCCTCCATGGTACTGTGATTCTTGTAGAAAAGTCTTAAAATTCTTTCTTACTAAATAAAGTGTGGAAGTTAAGATAGGAATTTCCTAGGATTAAGTAAAAGTGAGCCAACTTGTTTTGCTATGTCCATCTTAAAAACTAAATTCAGAGCTTCACAGTTAAAAGCTCACTCTTATAAGATAAAAAAAAAGTTATTAAAAGAAGTTAAATAGGATTTCACCTACTGTTTAATGAGCTTTAGGTCTGGTTTCACACTATAGTTCACACTATAAAATTTCCAAGTTATAATTTTCAGAAATACTTGCTGACCCACCATGATGATAGTCCTACTTAAACTCAATAAAATCCATGACTTGTTCTTTATCTAATGAAACTGATTAACATTCCACTACATTGGTATGAAACACATAATACACAGAAAATATATTCATAAGCCTTGTTATATTTATAGTTATTGTAAATGCATGGAACTCTCATAGTTTAGTTTCTAATGGACCTTTACATAGTAGCTATCTTTCTCCTTCAGTAGTCTACGCCTAAGAAATATCCTGACTTGTTCCCAGCAGCCATCTCTCCCCATAAGTCAGCCTCCTTTCTAGGTGCCATAACTGCTCCTAAGCTGTAGGAGGCCATCTGGTTAAGTGCCACTGAACTGCAAGGAACACATTCTGGAACTGCTGTGCTCTGACAAATTCTATCTTCAAGCCACATTCATAAAATTTCTGTCAAGTGGTTAGAGTAAATTTATTGAACCTGTAAGGCAGTATGGACTCATCATTTGCCAGCAGAAAGCTAAGATTAGGTATGAACGAGCTATCAAAAAACTATGCATGGCAATGGAATGCTGGAAATGATCATTAGAGAAACAATTTTTCGCATGCTAGACATTGAGCCAAGTGGAATAAAATTAGGATAGTTTTCCAGGGATTCTGTAACTCATCTCACCACGCAGTTGAGTGTAGGTGGACACAAAGAGTTATCTTGGGTTTCTTTGGTTTGGTGGTTAGGCGGGTGGTTTAGAAAAGCAGGCTATCGTGATCCCTCAAAACTGCAGTTCAAAGGAGATTGATAGAGCTATGGACTTCAGTAAATATTCAGGCACAGTTGCTGGGAATATTCTCTATAACCCTCAGGGGAAAAGGAAAACAGATTAGCAAAGAGGAGATTGAAAATTCCAGCTGTGAAACAGAACTTTATATGTTGAAATCATTCAGTGACAGAAATGCCATGATCAGCAGTCATAAGGGTAAAATAATCTAGGTATTTGTGGACAGAACATGAGCTATGGGAAGTAGAGAAGGCCCTAAACAAATGTATAGGGAGCAAAGAAATAATGAGTAGATGTGGATTGTTTGATATGAACACAGCCTCAGGGTTAAGGGAGTTCAAAAGCATTTCTTAGGCACTGTATGTATCCTAACAATATGCATAAAAATTGTTGACCACAGATTCTTCCTCTAGGATGTCCACAGCCTGAGGCCCCTCCCCTTTAAATACTTCCTATAAAGAACAGCTAAATATATTTCTACTTTTTGTTCATCTGTATACAGTAGCTCTGCTTCTCAATCAACTGTATACAATAAACCCTTCTCAACTCATACGTGTGAAACATATACACTGAGTTTCTTCAGGTTGCTGTTAGAGTGTATCCATCAGAGTATATGGCCCACCAGATCTTAGATTTTCTATACATGAGTCTGTCATTTCTTCATTCCTGCCATCTGTGGTAGGCCAGTCCCTAAGTCACGCAGTTGGTTAGAATATAGGAGTGTTTCAGGGTAACTGCTTGAATTAGGGAGTTGTGTAGTAAAGCCATCTTGCAATTGCTATAATAGATTCCTGCAGAGAAAATGTTTATTCGGGCTCTGATAGCTCCTTGCCATGACAAAGAGGATCCATTCTTTTAGGACGTCAATGTGAGTGCTAGATGGCAATATTGGAAAACTATATGGTGAAGCAAAAGGTTTTTCTTGTGTTTAAAAAAACAAGTGACAAGAGTCTTCAATCTCCTGGTCCTTTTACAAGTTCAATCAATAAACTAAAGATCACTCAATTAGATTCCACCTTTGGAATTTTGAACATTACAACAGACTTCAGATAACATCACTCTGGGAAAAAACATGTAACACAATGAACTTTGGTGAAAATTTATATCTAAAGTTTATCAGGAGCCCAACAAAACACATTCATTTTATCATAGACTCTGCCAGGTCCTTTTGCATTTTCTGTTTGGTTTAGTTTTCAAGAAACATTTCTTTGTGTAGCCTTGGACATCTTGGTACTTGCTCTGTAGACCAGGCTGGCCTTGAACTTACAGAGATCCATCAGCCTCTGCTTCCTGAGTGTTAGGAATAAAGGTGTACACCACCACCACCTCCAGGTTCACCAAGTTTCTTTTTTCTCCCTGATCCCTTCATGTACCCAGCAGTTAATGGGTGAGTTACTTTCACTTAGTTTTAAGTGAAACTCTCTGCATTCATGTAGATTGCAAACCCTACCATGCATGTGAATGCCATGCCTTAATGTTTGAATTTTAAAAAATACATTAGACCTTTTCTTTGTGAGTTAATATATTTAATTCACTCATTTGATTTTAGAATATCTTGAAAAAAAGAGATGCCTTGTTAAATTTACATATTTAGCAAAAATATAGGTGATTGCACTTCATCATAATCACTTGTTATCTGAATGTTTTTAGAGATTTAGTGCCATTTCCAGTGTGCTGGCAGACTGATAATTATCTATTGGAATCTGCCACAAAAGATAACTGGCAATTTCTCGAGATGAAGGAAGGACACCAGTGACAAGCACAATGTGTAGCAAAGTATAAGAGGGAAACTGGAGATGCTGCTATAGACAACCATACTATACTGAATTAAAAGCAATCAGAAACTCTTGCCCTGTTCTAGACAGACAACTGTAGTGGTATCAGCTACAGTGATAACCATGATACAAAAGAAGCGGACAAGTTAAAAGATGGGAGGAAAATTTGGGATTGCAGTGATGGGCATGTCACCAACATGAGGTATAATTAAACTGTTAGCCAAGTTACAGGCTTAGGGAAATGGGAAAGGGCACAAAGTATGCAAATAAGAGTAAGGGGGTCTATCAGTTACGACTGAGGGTGTTGAGCCACCTTGAATCTGGACCTCTATGTTGCTTTTCCAGTACAAGAGTAAATTAAAGTTATCTGAGACTCGTAGGAAATGTGTTGGAAGGAGATAAACAGTTGGTTATCTTGATATTGTGAGAGTCTCCATAGCAGAGGAAGGGAATAACAAGGTGATG
>JAQHUG010000028.1:5703088-5717796 GCA_028555095.1 Dicrostonyx torquatus | reverse complement strand
CATTTATCCAACACGGTGACCCATTTAGAGGTCTTTTATGCCAGAATCTGTCCTATTGTGAATCTGTGATTCTTTACTGTTCAGAAGCACTTCGTAAAGTGCTAAGCATTTCATAAAAACTTAAGCTGCCTCATTAATATGGTATATACGATACTTTCTGCTTGCTCTGCACAGTCCAGCATGGTGGAGCTGCTTATGTTTCTGAGAGCCATGCCCATAGAATCATTCTCAGGCCAGTCTATGTCGCCATTAAGCAAGCCACAGCAGTCTGCTCACAAAACCCACTCAGATGCTCTGTAGCCAAATCTCCTGCCTGAGACAGTCAGCATTTGCACTGGCAGCCTAGTCCAGAACGCCTGCATTTCAAAATGGCTTGGCTTTTTTTTTCTACAGCTGAGTCAGGAAAACCTCTCTTAGAGGAGTTGTGGCGTGCCACCAGTTAACAACAAGAAACTGTGTTAAAGTCTGTATTTTTGTGTTTAGAATTCCTTTTCAAGCCGTCTCAGGTTTTTAAGTGGATTTTAGTTGGCCACGTGGGCACCAATTGCTGGAGGAAAGGAAGCTACTTGTTGGTTCCCAGCCACCCAGCTAGCTTGGACCCAAAATAATCACACAGAAACTGTACTAAGTCAGTGCTTGGCCCATTCGCTCTAGCTTCTTATTAACTAACTCTTACATATTAATTTAACTCATTTCTATTCATCTGTGTATTGCCAAATGGCACTGGCTTATTGGCAAAGTTTAAGCATGTCTGACTCTGGTGGCGGCTCCATGGTTTCTCTCTCACTCTTCCTTTCTCCCAGCATGCCGTTTAGTTTCCCCCCTGCCTATCTAAGTTCTGCCATATCTACAGGCCAAGGCAGTTTCTTTATTCATTAGTGGTAATCAGAGCATACAGAGGGAAATCCAACATTACTGTCTCTTATACTATAAATGCAGCTGTAAAGTTTGTGCTCACTCTCTTGCTTCAAGCTCTTGCTTCTGGCTGCTAGATTCTGTTCCTGTTCCCCATTCATGCAGAGGGCTGTTCTCAAGGACAGTGATCTGTACATCTCCCCTAAATAAATAACCCTTTATTATTCATAATTCTGAACTAGTGTGGGATTATTTTGTGAGTTCTGCCATCAAATAAGCAAAAGTAATAATTATTTAGAAGGTATAAAAAATTGTAAAAATTACCAAAAACTTTGGAAATAAATATTTTAATATTTTCTATCAATACAATCTAAAAATCACATTAAATTATATTGTATAAAATGTCAGTCAGTTTCATAAAATTAGCTACATCCATTACATTCATCTTAGTTTTCAATTGTATACAAAGACTCAAAACATATGTTTAAAATCTTTTGTTTACTGTTTAAATTGTTCTTAAAAATAAAAGAGCATTTTTACTGAGATTTTGTATTTTTAACAATGTCTTTGGCTTTATCACTGTGTACCCATGAGGACCCACAGCAACCTACAGTATCTAGCAGTCTGCCCTCAAGAAGAAATACACCTGTATCAAACATACATTCGTCTCTTAGCCTATAGCTTAATAGATTTCTTTTGCCTCTCTCTGGTGACAACAACATAAACTTCGAGTTGGAAGAGACCTTAGAGGTCAACTCACTCAACTCAGCCATCTCCTAAAACAAATTGAAGAGGTATGTTTTCTTCATCATTTTATATGTATGTGTGTGTATTTCTGAATGCTTCCAAGTTGAGTTTTCAAAAAAGGTACAGACTGTATAAGACAAGAGTAAAGGAAAGCACTATGAAGGGAGACAGGAGAAAAATATTTGTGGTGATAGATGGAAAGAGACACTAGTCTTTGGTCCAAAGCTTTGCCCTACCTATCTTGTTGGTGAAGGCCAGAAAGAAAAGCAGAAATCAAGCAGATCTTGTTATTTACCAATTACTTGCCATGGAGAGTGACGGAATATGTTTAGCAACCATGTTTTGATCAAACATATTTATAAATCTTTATGTAATAAAAAATGAATAATAAGGTAAAAATAAAAACACAGTCATGACCCCAAGGATCTAATGATTTTATACTTTGGGTAAATTTGGCTGATATCTCACTAAGTGTACATTCCTTCCACTGTCCCTGTAGTTTTGTAAAGCAGTCTCCTGCATCCTTAGAGTGTACAGATTCAACACTCTACACATTCCGAATCATCTTAGATGGTAGTTAGCCTTTCTATTCCTTTTTCTCTGTGTGTCTCTCTATTTTCATACTACTGTCTTTTTAAGATATTTCTTAAAATTTACATTCATTCATTTTCTTAAAAAGAAGGGCAAAGAGAGGAAAGGAGAGCAAGGGGAGGAAAGAAAAAGGGAAGGAGAGAGGGAGGGAGGGATGGAGGGAGAAGGGGTGCAGGTAACAATTTAGAAAAATAAAAGAATGAAATCTTGGAGGATCAGCACTTAAGGGGAGTGTTGTGGTGAGGCAAAAGAGCAGTCTGGGGTCTGTAAACTATAATCTGACAGACTTTGAGCTTCCTAATATTTCTTATTTTGTTGCTTTTACTAGCCTGAGCTTACCTTTTTATCTTTTTCTTTCTCTTCTTTTCCCTGTATTATGAATTATCCCTTAGCATGATAACTTCATCTTAATGAAGTTGGGAAGTTATGTAGATAGATTATGAGCAAAATAGAAAATGCTGATAAACAAGCCACCTAACTCCATACCAACCAGCTACTTAAGATCAATTTATTTTACAAAATGTAGCCTTCTTTCAGAATTTCCACCCAGAAACCAGCTGAGTGTATAATTTGTAAACCACTTGCTCATACTTTTTTCTCTCATTGCCCCAATATATTCATGCTGATTATTGAAATATGTATCATACCCAGAGGCAGACAGCCTACAACAGGCATCCACCTTAGTTCAGCTGCACTATTCTCACCAGGGCCTGCTGACTACCCATATCAACTACAGACATCAATCTTACCTACAGCACAGAGCAGAGAAAAGCAGCATGACATCTTCTTACGGCCAAAAGAATAAACTAAATAAAAATGGTTATTTATTTGTATAAAATAATATTTATAAGGCTTTTTTGAAGAAAAAAAGAGTAGGGAAGAGACAAGAGAGAAACAGAAAAGCAAGTGAAATGCAGGCAACCCTTTCAGGAAGAGAAAAGAGGATCATACTAAATCCTCCAGTAGAAAACATCCTAAAGAAATCCATGGCTGACCAGAAGATATATTCAGAAATTTTCTTTATACTGTTTTGTTGTAATTAAGGGAGAGGTGTGGGTTGTTTGTTCCCAGAGCCTGGCTCCCAGCCCCCAGCCACTGGCCCACTCAGCTGCTGGTTGCTTGCTTATGCCCGAAATAACCACGAGAACTTTATTCATTTAAATACTGCCTGGCCCATTATCTCTAGCCTTTTCTTGGCTAGCTCTCACCTCATAAACTAACCCATTATAAAAGTCTGTAACTCACCACAAGGTGACTTACCGGAAAGGTCTAACCTGCATCCATCTGCAACGGGAGCCTCATGGTGACTGGCACTTCCTTCTCTCTTCCCAGAACTTTTGTTCTGTCTACTCCACCCACCTAAGGGCTGACCTATCTTACAAGCCAGGCAGAGTCTTTATTTAACCAATCAAAGCACAGAAATACAGAAGAACCCTCCTACTCCACTGTTTAACTTTGATCAGTATGGAGAAGGTCATACCATTTAGGAAACATGGCATAAATGGTACAAAGACAAATATGCCCAGACGTCAATGTGAGAGATACCTCAGATACTTGGTTTTATAGGAAACCAAACAAGCAGAAGCAGGTAGTTTACCCACTGAAGAGTCTGTCTACAGTGAAAGGTTTAGGCAGGAATTCAGTCAAAGCTTGGGACTGGGGTTGGGGAAAGTGAGGTAAAGTAATGACAGAAGAGAGGTCACATAGGCTGTGGAGAAGGGAGTTCTGAGTCAAGAATAATTTTTGCAATTTTAACTGTAACAAGAAGAACAAGATCTGAAACGGAAACCAAAACTATGAATATTAAAAGGACTACTGAATTCTACCAGGGCCAGGAAAAGAAACAGCAAAAAAATAGCGCATGTGAAGACAGAGTGGACAAAGCCTGGGACCTGATAAATAAAATGTCAAATACACAAGGCAGGGAGAAGAAAGAAGGAAGATTTGCTTCTTTATAAATAAGTTATGTAAAGAATATATCAAATTTTCCTTCTATTCTGATTAAATTATTAAAAGTCAGGAGAGGTAGTACTGACCTGTAATCTTAACACTCTGAGTAGGAGGATTATGAGATCAAGGCTGCCCTAGGCAACATGCTGTGCTCTTTTCTCAGAACAGCACAGTTGATCATCAACCAACCACACAACCAATCAATCTATAAATATCAAAGACAAACAAATGCAACATAATGATATATGTTTTACAAACTTGAGACTATAATAAAAATATTATGGAAAATTCATTTTTAGAACCCCTCCATGGCTTAGTGAGATGTTAACATTCCTCTCAATAAACTGGGCACACTTGCCGTTAAAAAATAATAATGTTCTGTTATGAGTTTGTCTGACTTTGCATTTTAAAAATTTCATCTTCATACCAAATATGGCTCTAGCTTATTCATGTATTAAAACATTGCCCCATCATATGCCTGTATAATGTTATAAATAACAAGACATTATTCAAGGATTAGAAGGTTCTGACTCCAAGTTCCTGGAAGGATATTGATGTGGGATTTCCCTCTGTATGTTGTGATTACCATTAATGAATAAAGAACTGCTTTAAGCCTATAGCAGGTCAGGATGGGGTGAAACAGAGCTAGGTGGGGAGTGAAAGCTGGGAGAAAGTAGGGCGGAGTCAGAGAGAAACCATGCAGCCCACAGAAGACAGGCACTGGGAAATTTTCCAGGTCAGCCACAGCCACATGGTGATACACAGGTTAATGGACATGGGTTAAATTAAAATGTACGAGTTAGCCAATAAGAACCTAGAGCTAATGGGCCAAGCAGTGAATTAATTAGTATAGTTTCTGTGTGATTATTTTGGTTCTGGGTGGCCAGGACAAACAAGGGGCCTGCTGGTACAGGATATCATTGATTCAATTACAAGAGAAATTAACTTATACATATTCTATGTTTATTATCATAGTGACATTGCCCATGTAATAGCAAGAGAAAAATCGCATAAGTATCTAAGTGATGTCATATTAACTATTATAATTATACTTAGGCCCTAAACAAAGTTATAAAAATTGACATAGAAAAGTAGGATGTTCTTCTAATTTTAGAACACTGAGTAAAATTGGAGATTCCTCTAAAACTTTCTGTATGCTTGACTCAGTCTACTCATCCAGAGCCAATTGCCAAAATGACCACCCTATCACCCCATTTCTTCTTCTCGTTATTACAAAGGATTCCTGGTTTTCTAACTTCTACTAACGATCTTCCCCAGCTCTTCTTAGAACTGTAGTGATGTGGGCTGCCCCTCTGTATGCTGTGAATATGTTTTATTTTCATTGATTAATAAAGAAACTGATTTGACCAATAGCCAGACAGAATTGAGCCAGGTAGGAAACTCAAACAAGGAGATGGGGCAAAAAAAAGGGCAGAGTTAGGGAGATGCAACATCCACTGGAGAAGCAAGATGTAGGTAAAAAGCCATAAGCCTCGTGGTAAAATATAGAGTAATATAAATTGGTTAATTTAGGTTGTAAGAGCTAGTTAATAATAAGCCCGAGCTAATAGGACAAGCAGTTTGTAATTAATATTAAGCCTCAGAGTGGTTATTCGGGAACTGACAGGTGGGAGAGAAACCTCTAGTCACACTGTAGCAAAAATCTGTCATAATGTAATTCACATCATATCATTTCTGTTTAAGGCCTTTCAGGGACTCTTACCTGATTATATGGAACTCTCCCCAAATCACATGATGGTCTACACAGTACTTATTCTGGAAAGTGCTCCTCATAGTTATTTTCCTCAACTATGTCAACTATTAGTTGACAATGTTATCAACTAATGTCCTTCCTTTCCTCACTATGACATGATTCTATGTAAGAATTAGGCCACAATATTCTTGTTTAGCACTTCACTAAGAAGCTGTGCTCCCTCTTCTCTTTTGTATTTTTTTAACTAGATCCAGCAAAACTTCTCACCTTTCTTGTGTCCCTCCTGAAATATTTTCCACCTGATGCCCAATTTTCATGTATAGCAATTCTAAGTGAGGTCCTAAGTAAGCTAGTTTGACAATCTTGTTAAAAGATTCCCCAGTGATAGATTCAGGGAATGAAGGAATGACTGCCCAGTTATACCCACTGGGGCTTTCACCAGACTCCAATTGAAAGGTACCTTCCAATAGTCACACTGGTTTATATAATTGGGCTCCAAAAACAAATGAAAAACATACAAACAGGGAAAGCACACATAGGGATGGAAGGTTAACAAGGTTTATAGGGATAGGAAACTATACACATTTACCAAATTGTCAGAAAAATTAATCAACACAGAAAAGAGCAAAGGAAGGACAAATGGAAGGGAAGAAGGAATGAACAAATGAACAAAGGAAGGTAGATTAAGGGAAGGGTAAGACCAGCGTAATTTTTTTGTTTAACCATGTGCTATTTTTGCAGTAAAAATGAGCTGATTTTTATGAAACTCTTATAGATGCAAAATGGTTTCCCTCTAGGGCCATGCATGTGACTGAAAATAACTGAATTACATTATGTACAAAGAAAGCTATTAGCGATGCTGGAGTAGGAATAAGGAATGAAAAGACTCTTGGGAAACCAATTCCTTGCAAGCACCATTCAGGACATACAACGGTATAACCAGAAGTGTGTAAAACTATGGAAGGTTCAGAAATTAAATGTTTTTAAGATGGTACATTTCACGTGCTAAAATTGAAGCTGTCCAAGCTGCCACTGACTCATGCTCAAGCTCTTGTCTTCCATATCTGATATTAAATGAAATCAGCACTGGCCATTTAGGATATGAATATGCTCCTTAGGCTACCTATAACTAAGTCAAACTTATAGATGAACCAAGGACAAGGACTTTCAACTGCCAACAAGCCAACCTGTGATCTAAAAACAGTAAATTTTGTACAGCTTCTTATACAAACAAAACTGATGAGGACAAAGACTTTTTTTTAACTTTTCCTTGCATTAGGATATTATTGTCTCATAAAATATATCCCAATTATAGTTTCCATTTCCTCTACCCTTCCCAGCTGTTCCCTATCCCCCCACTCCCAACCAGATCCTACTCCCTTTCTATCTTTTATTAGAAAATAACAGGCTTCTAAGAGCTAACAACAAAATATGAAGAAATAAAACATATGATAAAGCAAAAAGCAATCATATTGAAGTTGAACGTGGTAACCCAGCAGGAGGAAAATAATCTCAAAACCAGGTACAAGAGCCAGATACCTACCTATTCTCCTAGTAAAGAATGCCATAAAATACTAATATTATAGCTAGAATATATATTCAGAGAACCTAGTGCAGACCGATGTCAGCCCTGTGCTTGCTGTTTTAGTCTCTGTGAGCTCATATTGCTTAGTTGATTAAGAGAACCTTGTTATAATGTCCTCTAGGTCCTCTGGATCTTACAATATGTCTTAAACATCTTCTGTGGGATTTCCTGAGTTCTGAGGGATGTAATTTGATGGAGACCTTCAACTTAGAAGCTCTCTCTCTCTTTATCCCTTATTGTTTGGTTTTCGGTCTCTGCATCTTTTCCCACGTTTCCACAGGAAACCTCTCTGATTATGACTTATCTATAAGTGAGACAGAATATCATTGGAGTAATTTTATTGGTACTTATTTTTTTATAAAACTCAAGTTGAAATGGATCAGATATCAGCATAAAATCAAATACACTGAACCTGATAGAAGAAAGAGTGGGAAATAGTCTTGAAAACATTGACACAGGAGTGATTTACTGAACAGAAAACCACAGCACAGGTACTAAGATCAACAATTAACAGTGGGACCTCATGAAAATGAGAAACTTCTGTAAGGCAAAGGACATTGTCAAAAGGATAACCCAGCAGATACAGAATTGGAAAGGGTCATTATCAACTCCACATTCAATAGAGTGCTAAAATCCAAACTATATGAAGAAGTCAACAAAACAGATATAAAAAAAATTATCCAAATTAAAAGTGGGGTAAAAAGTATGGAAGTAAACAAAGAATTCTCAATAGAGAAAATTAAAATGATTGAAAATATTTTTAAAAGTGTTCAATATCCTCAGTCATTGGGGAAATAAAAATCAAAACACTTTCAGATTTCATCACATACTTGACAGTACATGTTGTTGAGGATGTGGAGAAAGGGGAAGACTCCTCCATTGCTTGTGGGAGTGCAAACTTGTACAATGACAATGGAAACCAATATTCTGGTTCCTCAGAATGCTGAGAATTGATCTACCTCAGAATATAACTATACTTCTCTTGAGCATTTTCCTAAAGAATGTGTCATCCTAACACAAAGACACTTGCTCAAGCTTGTTCATTGCTGCTGTATTTGTAATGATCAAAACATGACAACAATCTAGATGTTACTTAATCAAAGAGTGGATAAAATGTGGTATACTCACACAACAGAGTATGACTCATGGCCAGGCAGTGGTGGTGCACATCTTTAAACCCAGCACTCAAGAGGCAGAGGCAGATGGATCTCTGTGAGTTCTAGGCCAGTCTGGTCTATAAAGAGCTAGTTCCAGGACAGGCTCCAAAGCTACAGAGAAACTCTGTCTTGAAAAACAGAAAACAAAAAAACCAAAAAAACAAGTATGACTCAGTTAAAATATTTATATCTTAAAATGCACAGGCAAATGGGTAGAAGTAGAAAAATATCATTCCAGATAACCCAGACCAGAAAGATAAATATGGCATGTATAAACTTATAAGAGGATATTGGCCATGGAGTAAATTATAACCAAGTCACAATCTGTAGACCCAGAGAGATTAGATATAAAGGAAAGGACTACAGCTGATGAATGAATTTCCCTGGGAGGGGGAAATAGAATACATTTTATAGGTAGACTGGGGGTAGGTGGGAATGGGAAATCAGGTCTGGGGAAAATGATATGTAGGTAGAGATGGCTTTAATTTGGGGCAATTGAAGGGGTAGTAACCTCATGTAGTGGAAACTTCCTATAATGTATGAAGGTGATCTTAATAAGGACTCATAGTAATAGAGGATATAGAGTCTCTACTGGCCATACATTTTTGTTGCCAAGTAAGGCCTATAGTTTTGGGAGTGGGTTGCATCCAGTTGAGTTGTTGGCCATGAGGACCCGATGGAAATCCCAAAACAATCCATACTGTTGCTCTCTGAAGACTGACAGTGGGGCCCCATTGTTGAGAACAACACCCACACAGCACATTGAACATGAGAAGTTGAGCTGATGCCTACCAGGAGCCTTCATCACTATGTTCTAATTTCTTTGGTATTGGAAGATGCTCTGCAGACTACCAAAGAATAAAGCTGAACACCAACCCAGGAGCAAACCTTTGACCAATAATCTGTCCTGTCTGCAAAATAAACCAGAGATGGTGGTAAAGAACTTATGGCAATAGTCAACCAATGTCTGATTTGATTTAAGGCCCACTCCACAAGAAGGAACCCATATCCAACACTGCTTGGATAACTCAGAACTGAAGACTGGATAGCCCAGAGACCTAGGTCAAAATCAAGCATTTCTGGCCATTCATTCTAACTCACTGTGGGTCCCAAGCTTCAAAGGATAGTTGACAAAAAGTTTAAATCAGTGATAGTCATGTTAACTATTTGTGTTAGTTGGCCCAAAGGTGGTGTCCTTCTTTTACAACAAAGATGGCTTTAATTTGGGGAAATTGAAGAGGTAGTAACCTCATGTAGTAGAAACTTCCTATAACGTATGATGGTGATCTTAATAAGGACGCATACTTATAGAGGATATATACTTGAGAGGGGTTCAGTCTTACATTCTCTTTCAATAAGAAGCTATAAGAAGTCCAGACCCTGGAGATCAAGTATGTTTTAAGTAACCCCCCTCATGTACCCATATTGACCTTCAAGGTATTATCTTGTATTTGTTCATAATTTTGGGGATAGATGAGCACATGTCATGGCCAACCTCCATAGTCAGAGGTCAACTTTCAAGAATAACTACTCTTCTTCCATCTTACAGTTTAAAGGATCAAAATTGTGATAATATGATTTTAAAAACTAAGAACATGTAAAGTTTAAGTAGAAAAATATATTAAAAACAAAACAAAACACATTGCCCCTAATGCAGAGTGTTCTATGCAAGAAACTGATTGGGCTACACTGAAATCAACATGTCCTAAGTGAGTGGATCTTGAATTAATCTTAGTACTGTTTCATGGCCCAAGCTCAACAATTTTTTTTGAGACAGGGTTTCTCTGTAGCTTTGGAGCCTGTCCTGGTACTAGCTCTTGTAGACCAGGCTAGTCTCGAACTCACAAAGATCTGCCTGCCTCTGCCTCCCGAGTGCTGGGATTAAAGGCATGCGCCACCACTGCCCAGCTCAACAGTTATTTTTTAACCTACCAATTCTTGCTTAAAAATTTTAAGAACTGATTTAACTGTCTATTAAATGCTTCACACTCAATTTTGTTAATGAATAAAAATACAATAAAAATATGGCATAATAATACAAAAGCATTAAAATGTGGCTTCCTGTCCAGCTAATTTTATATCCAAAATACAAATCTATGTTAACTCTTGATAAACTTAGTATTGGAAGAAGCATAAGTTTAAATCTAAATTTATCAGATAACATCCAATATTGAAATTTAGAGATTTGAATTTATGCATATAAGGGTGATTTACTGCTAAGAAATGCATTTTAATAGACTGTGATATTACAGCAAACCAGATTACTGATCTTCTACTTTAAATAGAATGCTGTAGATAGAATACCTCTCCAAGTTCATCTCTTGAAATAAATAATCCAACAGAACGTTATCAGAAGGCAGAGCATTGATATCTTATTGTCTTGTGAATGAAGCCTCCTGGGATTTGATGCCTTCAGGGTTCCAGAGAACCAGGTAAGGCCACTATGGGCAACTGTGGGAAGGTCGAAATTTGTGAACCAAGACTGGGGTACTCTAAATGATGATCCCGCAGACATGTATGTCTTAGACCTCTCCAGACTAAAAATTGAGGAATAAATCTTTATATTCCCATCAGTGATGTTTTTTATGACAGCCCAAACACATTAAGGAATTTTCATTTTAATAAAACATATAATAAATAAAAATAAAATTTTAATAAAATACAATAGTAAAAATAATAAATCTAATGAAGTAGTTACAGGGTATATTCTTACCATGAAAGAAAGAACTAACTGAAGACATCAATTATTTTCATTATTTCCATAATAAGACAGAAATGAGCATCAGTACTATATTATTAGAAAAAACTAAATGGTCAGCAAGAGTTTTAAAAACGAATCTCAATTATAGTAAATTCTATGTGACCAGGTATGACACATGAAAATGGCCAAGAAGGTTTGGACAACTCTATTCCTAAAGGTGATAATATGGTTACAGAGGAAAATCTAAGCATGTTCAGCCCCAAATCACAAATAAACATCCTAAAGTCTGGATCTGTTCCTATAATTCTTGTATCTTCTTAGCTTACTATTGGTTTAACTCACCAAGTATTCTTAGGTCTCCATTGTCACATGCCTAAAATAACAGAATTATGATATAATTTGCAAAATATTTCTGAATACTGAGGGAAATCACACACATGCAATGCCTGTGTGTGTGTATGTGTGTGTGTGTGTGTGAAGATATCCTAACATATTTGTAGCTATTGTTTGTATCAAGAGTGGAAAAATTCATTCCATAACTGCTCATAAATAGTTTGCCACAGTGGCCTAAATTGGTTCTCTGGAACCCTATAGGTGTAAAATCCCAGAAGGCTTTGTTCACAGGGCAATACAATTAAAACCTCTGCCTTCTGATAGCATTCTGTTGGATTAATTATTTTAAGAGATGAACTTGGACAATTTATGATACACATAAACCAATGAAAACTGCCAGGCCATGGGGGAGTCAGGACTGAGAATGAAGATGCAGTTGGTTGAAGGGAGATGGTAGAATGTGATTTGGGTAGAAACAAAATGTTGGCACCCAGAAAAAAGAACAGGTAAACAGGCAGACTATACTCAATAGTGTAGTTCTTGTTGGTAGGCAGTCATTCCGAACTGAAGCACAGGTAGCAGACTGGAAGTCAATGCCTATTGGTCCCTGATGCACACACCAAGAATGACATGATTGCAGTGCAGATGTCCCATCGTCTTGTGGGGTCCAGGAGAGAAAGTTACACCTGTTCTTTATTCGGGCAAGTCTGCTAAGTTCTTGGACCTGGATTCCTTGATATGTTTTTATATGTGTCCATATGCCCCTGCAGTCTTAATTCCCATAATAACAAAGTGCTATTTCTCCTCCTAAGACTAACTTATTTTCCAGTGTGTGCTACATGAGTAGTAGCACCAGACATGTGTATGTGATTGTTAACCTGCCTTAGAAGACAGTCAACCCATATCTCAAAATGGAGTCAAAAGGTGATCACAGAATGGAATCATTCAGAGAAAGACACAGTCTGAAATATCACAAAACAGAGAACAAAAGTGCATTTTTAACACCCTATTCCATGAGTGCTCATGGGAGGGACCCAGTGACTCGGCAGAAGAGCAAAAGTTTTGTCTGCTTCGTTTTGTTGGCATTGCTAAGTAACCTTTAAAATTAACATCACACAATTACTAACCCAGCCTCTTTATATGTAACTTAATTTAGTTAAATGAATTGCCCACGCTTATTCCTTACTTTGTTTTAAATAATAGATTGCCATTATTTAAATTATTATCCTTGTCATAATCTGGAGTTTCCCTGCATTTTTTTGCAGTTTTTGTGTACCTATTATTATTTCAAGATAACAATTTTAAAAATCAATGTGGACTGTAAAGAACATGTTATGAGAAGACAAAGGAGAAGCTGTTACACATATCGCATAACCGATGTTATAGAAATAGCTAATTTAAGCTTACAAAATGGAGGGATGAGGAAAAAAATCACTGAAATTTTACTTTAAAATATTTTTAAATATAATTAAATAAAATAAAACATTGTCTCTGAAAAAGATTCTAGTAAGTTAAGAAACAGAAATTCTCTTTAAATCATCCATCTACCACAACCTTATATATTTTTAAAAATTAAATTTTTAATTTTAGATTTTTTGATTAAAGCAAAAACTGCATTATTATTATATTGAACATACCTCTATCTGTAGTCCTGAAAATTTAATTACTATTAAAAATTACTTTAACATATGTGGCTTGCTACAAAAACAATGGTGACATTACAAAGAAAAGACATGAAATTTTCAAGCCCAATTACAA
Organism: Dicrostonyx torquatus; assembly: GCA_028555095.1. NCBI lineage: Eukaryota > Metazoa > Chordata > Mammalia > Rodentia > Cricetidae > Dicrostonyx > Dicrostonyx torquatus. The sequence continues at coordinate 5,704,405 of JAQHUG010000028.1, read as the reverse complement.
TAAAATAGAAGCACACCGATTCCAACCAGGCTGAACTCTTCTGCTTCATGTAGACAAAAAGGCATCTAATATAAGAATTGTATGAACCATTACTCAGGAGACCAAGCCTCGGAGACCCAATGCTGACAGTTTCTATTTCCTCTAAAACAATGCTGCAAGTCTCTCAGATCCCACAACAGCAGCCTGGATGAGACTTGAGATTACCTGATAATTTCAGAGCTGGTGTTTGACACAACACTGACATGTTGAATATTTTGCTTCAACCACAGGAGACTTCTAACTCTTCCCTTCTGAAGTCAAAAGGGCATATACTCAATTCATTCTTTGTTACTGAGTGGTTTGTTTTTGCTAGATAATTGATGGAAAATTAGCACAAATGACAGCTATGGTATGGTGCAGGAATTACAAGCAGATGAGAAACCTGAATGCCATTACCAGTACCAGACAGAGAAGGACACCACAACAGAGGTCAAATGATAGAATTAACCCAGGCTTTAACGCACTGTCAACTCTGAAATGCGGTATCAGCAGAAGCCGAAGTTAGGTTATTTCACTGCCTTCTTTTTTTTTTTTTTTTTACTTCATTAAACTATATTTTTAAATTCTCCACAGCTGAAGAGACATTTCATCACCAAAATTCTAAAAAACATCTGACCCAATCATCTGAACTTTACCATGGTGAGTGATTCAGCAGAAAAGATTTCAATCTTTGTGAACAAAAGGTCACACCTGGGATACTTCACAATGCAAAAGTTAAAAACAATTCAAGAACACACAGGTGAATTGTGGGATATTTATTCTAAAGAAGTATTTACATAGTGAACATATTTAAGAATGAGTATAAAAAATTCTAACTACAACATGATAAAGTGATAAAAATATTAATACTGCTTAACAATGTTATCTCAAACAAACAGAACTGTCAATATGCAGAAAGCAATAACAATTTAAAACTATATAGGGAAATATAACATAAAGGTCACATGAGAGTGAAGGAGACTCTGTCTATAAGCAGTCTTCAGGACAACAGGCCAGCAATGGAACTGCTGGGGAGAAGAGGTATTTGAGTCATTCTGGTGATTCAAAAGAAAAGTGGCAGGAAGTAGCACTATTTGGAGGTATGATACTGAGTAGGGGTGATTTTATTGAAGGAAGGGTGTCAATGGACTGGTCTTTGAGTCACAGATGCTCAAACCAGGCTCATGGCACACAGTTTCTTGACAGGGAATATCCTTTCCTATATGTGCTGCTTTTATTGGTTGATAAATAAAGCTGTTTCAGCCAATGGCTTAGCAGAGTAAAGACAGGCAGGAAATC
>JAQHUG010000028.1:5678375-5688476 GCA_028555095.1 Dicrostonyx torquatus | reverse complement strand
AAGTAGAGGTGGGGCAATGAGAATAGGAGTATTCTGGGAAGAAGGAAGCTCTTCCAGCAGTCCTGTCCAAACACTGAAGAAGTAAGATGTGACCTGCCTCACTGAAAAAGGTACTGAGCCATGGGGCTAACATATACTAAAATAATTGGTTAATATAAGTAATAATGGCTAATAAAAAGCCTGAGCTAATGGGTCAATCAGTTTATAAGTAATGTAGACACTCTGTGTGATTTTCTTTGGGACCTAAGGACTGCAGGAACCAGGCAGGACAAAAACTCCAAACAAGCAGCGCCTCATATTACATAATATGAAGTCTTAGTCTTTAAGTTATATAGGTGTTAAGAATTGTAGGTCAATAGTCATCAATACTTGTCATACTTATAGTTAAACTAATAAGGTTCTTTAGATACATAGAGATTGTATTCTGCATAGATAGGTAATCTTCAACCACCTCAAAGAGCTGTAGAATACAGCATTTAAATAACTTAGAGTTCTGTTGACATGAGACATGATTGCTCCTGGCAGCACCAATCTATTTCTGAGAGAATGTTGAGCACTGATGACACTCTATTTGGAGCTTGATTTCTTCTTGGCACAACTGGCCTTTGGGCAAAGAACTGTCTATGTGTTGACCACTGGAAAAATGCATGACGTCTGGACAGGACAAGCAGGATAAAAGAAAAAAGACTGTCAAAATCTGCCAACACAAGGTAAGATGGTCTTAGCCAAAGTTGGTTGCTCCAGTGTTGCAAATGAGATTTTAGGTGATTGCCCAGGTAACAAGCTGTCTCTCTCATTTGTTGCACATTTTTTAATTTACTTGATGCACTTTCTGCTTACTCAAGTAATATTATTTCCCTTCTTGAGTCTTTGATGCAGTTTAAGATTAGATAGTTGTAGTTACTTTCTCTTTATGACTTGGCCAAGATATTTATAATACAAGACTTAGACTCCTTAGGATAGGATAATTATTGAAATATTTATCACGTTTCTTCTTTGATATTGTTTGTGCTGGTTGTAATTCTGATTTTATACTTGATGTTTGTTTTTACTGTATATAATTTTTGCATTAGGCTTAGAACTCTCTTATTTAAACAAAAGGTGGAAGTGCTGTAGGAAATCTTCTGCCAGCAGCCTTTAAGTTACCTGCCTAATTGGCCATGGCCTTTGATATTATAAATGCCAATATAGAGCCCTCACTTGCTCTCTCTTCTGGCTGCTGGATTCAGTTGCTGTTTTCCTGTTTGAACAGAGGATTGTGATCTGTGAGTCTACCCCTAAATAAATAACTTTTTATTGTACTCAATTTTGAGTGAGTGTGGGATTTCGTTTTGGTGTCTGTCTTCACTTAACCCATCCTAAAAAAAAAACCTTCTGAAAAATTCATATTATATTGTTATCATTTCAAATCAGCATGGAAGTTGCACTGTCTAGAGAATAATATATTTTAAAAATACAAAGTTTAAAATTCCAGTGGTAAGATAGGAAAAAAATCTGTTACTTATGGCATTAAGTGAGATGGTAAGGTATCAAATAATAAAATAGAACTTAAACAAAAGCATTATAAATTACATTTCAAGAGAGTGGGCTACAACAGTAAACATATCTTTCTTTGGATACCATGCTTTTATCCAGGAATATAATCAACAATCTACAAAGACTAAGGTTTAACATTATCACTGGAGAATCAAACATGTCTACAAGTGCTGCAGTGCTTTTTAAACAAAGAAAATGTCCAGCATCTTCACTGAAGTCACGCCCTCCTGAATTATCTCAAAATTTGGTCCTCTTCTTAGAGACCATCTATGCTGTAATCCAGTTCTGTTACTCCTACATAGACTTGTGTCCATGCCCCAAGAACCAAAGAGGACATGTAGCAACCCTAAACCCCACATACATCCTCTAACTCTTGCCCCACCCCATAACTTTTGTGTTCATTTTAGAAAGAAACTTCATATCTCTCCAGGGCTTAAGTTCATGATATTCTTAGTTCTTAAGCGAGGTTTTATGTTAGCTAATTTCTCTAAAATTTTACCCTTCAATGTGCCTATGGCCTATAGGTCAGACTCCATATTTGCCTAGAGGAGTCATCTTCATCACATTGTCAGGGATCTAACGTAGTCTCCCAGTCTTTCTTAACTCCTGTTTTGCCACAGTTCTCTTCTGTTGTATGTCATTCTTGGTAACAACTCTGGCTTCCCCCAGAGAAAACTCTTCTGTATGACCTTTAAAAGTATGATTACTTGAATAACAAAACTTCAGTTTCAACACAGTATTTAGACTATGCCATTGCCTTATATTTATAAAATCATAGTGTTTTCTATAAAACTTCAAAAAATTAGTTCATTTGTAAGCATAGTATACTCCAATATTCACTTAGATATTTAATTCTTAAGAGAGTATGAAATTGAGTAGAAAAATAAATAATATCTACTTAATAGCAATACAGAAAACTGTATTTTTTAAAATGCTATGTAATTTTTGTTGATAAAGAATGAAATTACAGGACCTAGGTCATCAAAATCTAAATCTGAAAAAGTCATCTAAAATCTTAATAAGGTTTCATATTCAAATAATTTCAAAATAACCCAATTTTCATACAATTTAAATTGTTGAATCAATAGCAAAGTATTCCATCTGCTCATGCAGTAGATTTGAAATTTGATGAAATCACAGTGGCCCTGAATCCTTTATTTTTTTGTTCACAGAATAAAAGCATTTGAAATAGGACTAAACCTGAGATTTATGTCAATAAATCCACCACACTTTCTGTTTTTATGCCCAAGCCATAAATGCCTCAGTTGCATCAATTAAGCATGAGTCTACATCATAATTTTAAAAGGTTAAGAAATATTATTCATGTCATTCTTATCCAAATAATGTTTTAAGTGACTTTATCATTGTACATTAGTAAATTACAATGATTCATATAAAGTAAGCAGTCTTTATTCTAGTATGTCTAATTATCCGTAGCGTTATTTTATCAGAAAAGAGCAACTGATTTCATATGCATGCTATATAATTCAATATGATAACATTTAACTGCATTGGTTGTAATGCTAGTGAGAAGGCATACAATTCACAGACATCTGTAAGGAAGATTAAACAGGATTTCATTGCTTAGATAAGAACATAAAGTTAAGAACTCAAAAGTCAGTGAAGTTTGAAGCTGTTCTTTTCCATTTTTCCTCACAGCAAATACATAATAGTTAGAAAATATCAACATGTACAGAAAATGAGGGGTTTTGGAATACTCAGACATAAGTGGGAAATCTTCATCAAACTTTTCTCCTCAGGTCGCATGGAGTTATTAGGGAGAGGAGGCAGAGATAATTAATACAGAAGGGATGATGTGGCACTAAGAAACTTTGTCTAGACACCATGGGACTGTTGTGCATATGAACTCATGGAGACAGTGGCAGAACGCATAGGGTCTGGACAGGTTCAAGTCAGACAGGGTCCCAGTTCTGAGAGGGGGAAATAGACACAAGCTCCCATCCCTAACAAAGAAGCTCTCTACAGTGAAGCCTCACTGGTTATCATCAATTACACTTATAGACAGGTCTCATGCCCAGCAGCAGATGGACAAACCTAAATGAAATCAGTGGTGTTTTTCTAATTTTTAAAAATCTGATATTGCTTTGTTTGAGCAATTGTTAGACTTATCCTTTTAAACTGTTTCTGATTTTGCATTTGCATAGATGTTTGGTCAGTGTGTGGTTTTGTGTTTTCTGCTATTTTGGTTTTTCTGTAGTTTGCTTTCAGGTCTATTTTCTAAAGAGAGAGATAAAAGCAGGTATGGAATTACATCCTTGGAAGGTGTGGAGAATCACAGAGGAACTGGGGAAAGGGAAACCATGATCAGAAAATACTGCATGAAAAAAATTTCAATAAAAATTCCCAAGTGAGGAAGACAAACTATTTCCTAGTATCTGCCTTTCTTATCAAAATTAGTGACATTTAAAAAAAATTAACTATAATAGTGAAAAATAGGATTAAAACAAATTAAGTCCTTGTTTTTGGAAACATCGAAAAGGCTTCAGTGTAGTTGCTTTTCCAATTTGAAATATGGTGAGATCACATTTTTCATATAAATAGTTAACATGTTAGAGAGTGGAGGAAACTAAGGATGCTAACCAAAAACAAAGAATTGCTTATCCTTTGGATCATGATTTCAGGAAGTCTGGAAACTAGTCTTGCATGTGCACAATACGCTTTTAAATGTGTCTGCTAATACCCAGGATTTACTTGGATTTCACATACATTTCTCTAAACTGAAAAGATGTTGTAGAACCATTTCAGGTGTGATTCAACGTGAGAACACTCCCATTTGTGCTTTTTCTGTTTGAAATGGAAAATATTTAACTTGCTTTCTTTAAAACTTCTGTTTACAGAACACTCTGTAGTATAATTTATCTGCTCACAGAATAATGCAATTTTTCATAACACACTCACACATGCACACACATACTTACATATAGAACATGACTCTTGGCCCACATTATGTCTGGATAGACACATAGGCGAATAAGTAAATAGATATTCTTTTATCAGGCAAGAATTCAGAAAAAAGAAAGATGGTAAAATTGAAAGATTTAAGGAAAGCTATTTATGTGACTCTGAGGTATACAAATCAATAAAAGTTAGGCTGAGAGGTTCTCATTGATTGGAACATACTGGTAACGCAGCAATTTCAAACTCAATGGAGGGTTTGTCAACCACACCACACTTTCTGATTGTGTCCAATAAAATGCTACGACCTAAAAAGAGCTATCTCTAGTACACATTTCTTGAATGTCTTAATCTTTTATTTTATGATGAATGAAATCAGACCACTGGAAATACAGTTGCAGCAAATTCTGGAATATTTTCATATTTCAACGGCAATTTCATAAGACTGCCCATGGACACAAAATGGTTCATCCTTTAAAGGTGTTTGAAAAATAACACAGATAATTATTTCATCATCCTTCCAGAGCTTTATAACAAGTCTTATAATGAATGTAGTTTTTATAATATTGTTATGTCATAGGCTGGTAAGTTTTCTACTGCGCTTGACCTAATGCAACCCCTTCACACCACAGTGGTAAGGACAAGTCTCATGTCTAAGTTCAAGGGCTGGGTGCTCACTTCTCTAAGAGCTGCTCTAATTTTCTATGAAGCTTCCAAATATGACCCTTTAGTCCTTCTGCGACTCAATGTATCGTCTAAATTAGTGTGATATTTTAACTAGAAATAGAATCTTGTCTCTCTAAAAAGAAAATTTATAGCCATACTGACTATTGGGTTCTGAAAAAAAAAAAACAGATCCTAAAAAGGATCCACTTCAAATATTACGAACTTACTATAAAGTTTCTTAAGGTTCTAATGTATATTAGTCTGCAGTGAAATAATTCCTTGGAAGTTGCAGTACTCGTGACTGGAATACCATGACTCTCACCTTGAAAACCTGCCAATACTTAAACTATTACCACCAGTGATAATGACATTAGCTAATATCATTTCATTAAAAATCATAACTTCAACACCAACATTTTATGATAGATATAACTTAAATCTGTAGACCAACAAAGGATAATTTTCCTCCACATGTGAAATTTGCCCATTTTGGGTTGACATTGCAAAGAATTTTTCATCCCTAATGTCAGGCTTGATTATTACAACACAGTGTTTTAACTGCTTCCTGCAATATCTGTGTTGGATGAGCGGTATTTTTTTTCCCATACTGGCTGAAAAGTTTGTCTTCCCCCCTTCATGTTGGACTTCAAATTCTGAGCGTTGTCTAATTGTCATAGTTCATATTTGGTTGAAGCATTCCCTGTGTTTCCAACTCCAGTTTATAATTGTCCCTTCTCAGCCTCCTATACATATTTGCCATCTTTCTTTATTTCAGAACATATAAATGAAAAATGTTTAAGCAGCTCTGTATCCGAGGCAAGATTGTGCTTTTCAGCATGAACTGGACATTTTTACTGCCCTGGTGTAAAGGACTAAATCAAACATCTTTCCTTAATTGAGTTGCCACAGATGTACATCACTGAGTCACTCCATGGCGTCCTCTTTACTACCATCTTTTGTCCCTACCTATTCTATTTTTGTTCTATTTCTATTCCTTGTACTGTCTCAGCCACACTTTCCTAGAAAGCATTTTTCTAGCAGCCTGTTCGCTCCCAAATAAACCCCATTTGTATTTTCTTCCCCACTGCAGAACGTGTACTCATCCATATAAAATATTTGTGAAAACATGGGAGTGACAAATTTTCAAGACCTAATTTCCACTGTTCTGGTTGTTTTTTGACAATCCCCAATGATTATATTAATTAAAAATTAATAAGTAGTGTTGAGCCAGGTTTATATAATCTGTGAACCGACAGTACATACTCAGACATTTGTGATTTCTCTTTAATAAAATAGGATACATGTTTTGGAGACAGAAGTAAATAAGGGACAAAAATCAGAATTTAAATAAAACTTTGTATTTAATTATTTGGTATCAAAAGTACTCCAGTTAATAGTCATAATTATTTTAAAAATATTTTAGTGTTTGACAGTTTAATAAATTTGTATAATGAATTTCAGTTATTTTAACCATCAGTTCCTCTCTCATTCTCTCCCTCTCCTGCTGGAATACTTATCAATAAATCCCCGCCTATTTCATGTCTTTTTATATGTGCTTTAATGGAAAAGCGTAAGTATGCAAGAGGTTATTTATCTCTGGGAAATCAGAGCTCAAAATTGTCTCAAAGTGTCTTAGTTACTTCAAAGTTACATTTGAAAATCACATTCAGTTTGCATGTTTCCAATGATTGCAAGAAAATATCAACTTACTAAAGACAATAAAATTCAAGAGTTAAAACTAACAATAAATTTTCAGAAGTCAAAATTATTGCCCTAAGAGAATCTGGCACAGGCCATATTTGAAAGCATATACAGCGAACACAAGAGTTGATGAATTTTCTCCTACATAAACATGGATTTCTCAATCCTTTCAAAATTGGAGAGGTTACAAAATTAATATTAAAGTATAATAGAATCTGGTTTCTTTCTGTGGTTTAATAAGTCACAGTGCATACAATAGAAGAATTGGTATGTGCAGTCTCATAAAACTATGTATGGATATTTGATGTAATATGTGGAGTCTCATAATCCTTTGGTAATAGAAAGTTTATCGTGTGCTCTTTGATTTGTGCATTGATTTCACCCTCCATTATATGCCTTTTAGAAAATAGGGAAGGATAATGGGATAAGACTATATAAATGAATGTCAATTAAAATTCAAATTTAAATGCGTTATTAGCTATGTTCTTACTTTAACTGCAATCTAATAATTTTCTAATAGAATGTCCTACAAGGTTAACATCACCAATGAAAAAGAAGAAGCTAGCCAAACAGAAGTAATTCCTTTCAACTAGCATTACTTGTAAATGAAACAGTTTGAATTCTCTCTGTGGGGGTAGTAAAAATAGCCTCTCAAATGGTCATTACAAATCAAGCATAATGCTTTCTCCCTATTTTCTTCTCATTTCTATGGAGTACCAAAATTTTTGATTCTAGTCTACTGGTCATTCTATAAATATATCAAACAATTGCATATTTCAGTACCTGGGCTCATATTTCCCCTGCTATATTATCCCTGACTCTTTAACCTGCTCACCAATTTTAATCTATAAACTCTAACAGCTTACCCTCTTGTGATATTTTTAAGAATTTATTTTCTCTCATATTTTTGGTTGTGAGCCTAGCCTTTAATGGTTGAGCCATCTCTGTGAGTTTGAGGCCAGGCAAGTCTACAAGAGTTAGTTCCAGGACAGGCTCCAAAGCAACACAGAGAAACCCTGTCTCGAACCCCTCCTCCTCAAAAAATGTACTTTCTTTCACTGGTAAATCCTTGGTGAATGTTCAAACTTATAGTACAAGTCTTTTTTAAAATTTGATTACATTTATAATTTTGTCTGAGTTTGGGCTTTCTTGGAATGTAGAATGTTGGCTAAATACCTACACATCAATAGCTCATGAGTACATCATATTTTATTTTATTTCTTTCTGGTGCGAAAAAAGATCTTTAAAGTGCTAAATGCTTCAAAATTTTAATTCTCTTATAAATAAATCCTCACACAATGATCAACCATAACAGCAATACTTGTCTTTTAAATAAAATAATTAATAAATATAAAAACAAGCAATTAGATGTGAAAAATAAGTCATTGAAATATTACTAAACCAAAAATCTATAGCTATAATACACAATGTAAGATTATAAACTTGTATTATGATAATCTATTCTCAATTTAGAGCATTAGAGGTAGTCCATTTGTCTGGAAGGAAAAAAACTCCTAAAAAGTAATTGAACTTTAAAAGAGTATATCTCATCATTTTTAATACAGTGTTTGGTCCAGGTGTTCACAAAATCACACACCATTTATATATACAAAATAAATATTCTTAGGATTGCTCTAAGTTTCCTTGGAAAATAAATATTGTTCTTCATTGAGAACAAAGCATTTCAGACTGCAGAGTTTTGCGCATTTCACTACTATTTTCCTATGATAGCCTTTTGAAATAAAATGCTTTGATATTGTTCATTCTTCTAGCAATGACTTTCCCTTCATTTCTTTGAAGCAGGCAACCCGACAAATGCTATGTATGTTGACTATTTGTTACTTCACCCTCATTGTGATATTGAAGCATAAAGAAGTTTTTTGAAGAGTAGAATATGGCCTTGGCCTCATACTTACAAGCAAAGGATGAAAACACTGGACAAAAGACTAAAACCCTTACAACGCAATAAGGCTGTGTAGCCCAGATGTGAGAGAAAAAACAAGAAATTAAAAATCTTTTAAAACTAATCCCACAAACCAAAAGTTTTATTATGATACACAAAGACTGATTTATTAATTCTAGGTGATTGCACAATATTCTTGAAACAAATTAAATAAGACCTCGGTTAGTGAACATCTTCAATGACTTGAAACACTGTCAATTTAGTGTTTGCAGTTATCCACCAATCTTCTTGCTTTCCTTTTTTCTTCCATTTTTCCCCTTCATTATAGTTTCTTTAAAACATATTTATAATTTCTTTCAATTACTGACAAATTTAGCACTCTTATGTTGTTTATATAAAGAGGAAAATTTTTGGTAACATTCATTGGCCACATTGTAAGAACACATGACTTCTATAGCAACTTAATGTAAACCTATATGTTATTAGGTGGGAAAAAATGATTTAGAAGATATAAAAAATGTTTAGTGAAGTATATCACTTCGAAAATGGATGAATTTACTTAAATGGTTATTCAAGCGTTTATATGAAAGTAATCATTCCATTTTCTATTTCATGCCAAGGAACTCTCTGATTGCATGACTGATATAGCACAGCCATTTTTCATTCCGTATTCACAGTCTCTCCTCACTCAAAAACTTATGACACAATTCATGGAAGGTATAGTCTTCCCTGAGTGTAGAGTCCTCAATAAATGTGTAGTCCAGTCCTTACTGGATGTACAGCCTTTGCTGGATGTACAGTCGTTAATGAAGGTAAAGCCTTTAATGAGGAATATTCACTAGATGTGTATTCCTCACTGAATTTTAAGTCTTCCTAGAATATAGCATCTTCACTGGATGTAGTCTTGGCTGGATGTACAGTTTTTGTTCAGTGTACAGTCTTTGTTGAATGTCAAATCCTCACTGAATATACAATCCTCATTTAATATAATCTTCACTGGATACACAGACCTCTGCTGAAGGTACAGTTTTTGTTGAATGTACATTCATCAATAGGTATACAGTCTACAGTGAATGCATATTCCTTGTAGAATGTACAGTCTTCCCTGATTGTAGTCTTCGCTAGATGTGCAGTCTTTGATGGACACAGAGTCCTCATTGAACCTGCAGTTTTTTCCAGTAGTACAATACTCCTGGATGCACAGTCTTTCCAGCATGTACAGTCTTTACTATGTACATACACTTCCCTGCATATAGAATTCACAGGCCCCACTGGATGTACAGCCCCACTGGATGCACAGTCCCCAGTGGATGTACAGTCCTCACTGGAAGCATTCTCCATTGGATGCACAGTCCCACTGGATTCAGTATCCACTGGAT
>JAQHUG010000028.1:5660808-5677439 GCA_028555095.1 Dicrostonyx torquatus | reverse complement strand
TCCCCACTGGATGCACAATTCCCACTGATGCACAGTCCCCACTGGATGCACAGTCCTCACTGGATGAACTGCCCCCACTGGAAGCACAGTTATCACTAGATGGAGCATCCTTACTGAACTCAGAGTCCTCATTGAGTGTACAGTCTTTGCTGCGTGTACAGTCTCCAATGAGTATACAGTCGTCAATGGATGTACAAAATTGCTGTATGTAGAGTCTTCACTGGGTGTAGTTTTGGTCAGATGTACAGTTTTTTGCTGAGTGTAAATTCTTTGCTGAATGTACAATCTCACTGAATATACAATCCCCCAAATGTACAATCTTAACTTAATATACAGTCCTTGTTGAATATATAGTCACCAGCAGCTATACAGTCTTAACTGAATGTACATTCCTTTATTGTACAGTCTCTGCTGATTATAGAGTCTCCACTGAGTGTAGAGTCTTCAGTAGATATACAGCCTTTGATGAATATACAACTTTGATGAATATATAGGCTTCATTGAATATACACACCTCCTTGACTGTACAGTCCTTGCTGGTTATATAGTATTCATTGGATATATAGGCTTTGCTTGATGTACAGTCTTCACCGGATGTACAGGCTTCCCTGGATTTACAGTCTTCACTGGATATATAGTCTTCATTGAATATATACTACTTTATGAATCTATAGACCTCCCTGAATGCATAGTTTTGCTGTATTTACAGTCTTCAATGACTATACCCTCCTCCTTTATATCTTTTGTCCCAGGATACCCACTGTTCCCTAGATGCCCAATCTTCCTTGGATATATTTTTTGCTGAATGTATGTTCCTTGAAGATGTATATTCCTCATAAGACATTAAAGAGTCTTGTCTGGATACAGAGTCAGTCTTGTCTGGATACAGAGTAGTTTCTGGTAATGGAGTACTGTCTGGATAGAGAGTCTTTGCTGGATAATCTTCCCTGGATCTACAGACTTTGCTGGACTTAGTTTTCATGATTGAAAAATCCTCATTTAAATTTCAGTTTTTGCTGGATTACAGTCATCTTTTCTTGGGTTACAGTCATCTTTTCCTGGGTTACAGTCATCTTTTCCTGGGTTACAGTCATCTTCACTGAATATACAACAGTAGTGGGCTGCGCCATCTTCATTGAATACAGTGTCTGCACTGAATACAGTCTTGGCTGGGTGGACGTATTCTCCAAATATGTTCTCTTCCCTGATTGTATAGTCTACTTTAAGATTTTTTTTCCATTTTCTAGCCTTGCATTGGTAATGCATTTTCCTAATAAATGTGGAGATCAGTATGTCAGTTAAGTGTCCTAAGTTATTTGTCGGTGTGACAAATCTCTTCAATCTGGTTCTTCAAAATTCAGATATGGATTTTTCTGTATTTATTATTATCTGCAGGGATACTGATACTCACAGCTCTGCAAAAATAAAAACCACTATTTCACAATTCCAGATGTGGTTGATAACAATCATCTTGAAATATTATGACCATACTTTTTTCTGGCTCGCAAGGATGTAGATACAGCTATAAAATGAAAAAAATTTCAAAATGTAATGTGGTCCCAGAAGCTTGGAATGGACAATCTTATTCTTCCATCACAAAGTGCTGTTGCCAGTAGAATGCTTTTATAGGCCAGTATTCATAACTAATTTAGCAAGAAATCTCAAGTCTTTAAAACCAATATTTGATATGAAATAATACTTAAAGGTATTTAAATGTATTTTAAGAATAAGAAAAGTAGAATTTAGAAATCATTGTATTTTAGCATTGGAAACTCAAAAAAAAAAACTAACTAGAATTCCTAAGCTATAATTGGTGATGTCTTCACTAGAAAATATAAATATGAAATCATGTGGTCAAATGTAGTAACTTTCAGGATAGGGATACAAGGAAAACCAGTTTTCCCTGTACTTTCACTGTTTGACCTATACAACCATTTAGACGGACTTTTCCCTAGTTTTGGTGGTTTCAGTAGGTATGGTCTCCTCACATGTTTGAATGATTGACCCATAGAAAGAGTGATACTATTAGGAGTGGCACTATTATGGCCTTGTTTTGTATATATGTGTTTGGGTGTATGTATACATATAAAATTGACAGCAATCTCACTCTGTTTACAAAGATTTATGTTATTTATAACGTATTTATAGCAAAGAGATAGAAACACCATAATGTTCATTAAGAGAACTACTAATTGCTAATGAAATCAATTATTAAATACTATGCAGTTATTTGACAATATCAAATATGTATGTACCCATTAACCTGAAAGACTCCAGAGTGGTAAGAAAAAGATAGTTTCTGTTTGCCATATGGAATATTTATATTTTAATTAATTGTTATCATTAACTAAAGCTTTACTATTTATATGTCCATATGCAGAAACATAGGAAATGAAGAGGGGCTATACTATATATTATTAGTGTTACATTTTTCTTGAGACATTACTTTTCTAAAAATGTATCTAATTAGCTTATAAAATATCAGGTTTTTACATGATATTTTTATATACACTCATCTCTGACTAATTCTTCTGTCTCATCAACCTTGCTCTAATCTCTCTGCCTATAACTTTCAACCTCGGTGTTTTCCCTCCCACTTTAATGTAATATATATTCCTTTGTCTCTCAACATTCTTTTCCTAAGGGAACTTTTCCACAAGATCCCTGGTTTTCTGGCCTCTGATCACACTTAACAATTAGAAGCTAAGATCTGTACATGATATAGAATATGGTATTGTCTTAGTATTGTGTACCTTAGCTAAACATAATTCTTTTCTACTTACATCAATTTTCATAATTTAATTTTTTCTTTATCATTGAATAGAATCTCCCAAAGCCTGAACTATATGACAAATATTCTGTGATTAATATTAAGGCTCTGAGTGATTATTGACAAGTGGCTGCAGGACAGGGCAGGACAAAGAAACCTGTTTACCTATGGTGGTCAACATGGGACATGGATACACATAACCCCTCCCCCCGCCAAAAAAGCTTTAAAATGTTCTAAGTGAGAAGAAATGGAGTCAAACTAGGATTCCTACTCTCTCATGCCAGCTAAAGTATAGAGCTGTATCTCCAGACAACTGCCCACAAGATGGAGGTGGCTGCCAACCATCAGTGAAAATGAAGATACAACATGCCCACATTTATGGGACACATTGAAGGTGGGGCTAAGAGTTACCACTTGGTTCATAGCACTAATTGTCAACATGTAGAAAGTGGAGAGCTCTCAAGTGAGCAACTTAACAGCACACATAAAAGCTCTAGAACAAAAAGAAATAAACTACCTAAGAAGAGTAGATGTCAGAAAATAAACTTAGGGGTTAAAATCAATAAAAGAGAAAGAAAGAAAAATATAAAGAATCAAAAAACAAAGAGTTGGTTTTTTGTGAAAATCAACAAGATGGACAAACCTTTATCCAAACTAACTAAAAGACAGGAAAAAGAACATTCAAATTAATAAATTCAGATATGAAAATGGACACAAAACTATAGACACCTAGGAAACCCAAAAAATAATTTAACTTTTAAAGTCTGTACTCCACAAAATTAGAAGATATAAAAAATAGACAAATTTCTTGATAGATACTACTTACAAAAGTTAAATCAAGATCAGATACACAATTTAAATAGACTTCTAACCACTAAGGAAATAAAAGCACTCATTAAAACCTCCAAACCTAAAAAGCAAACAAACAAAAAGCACCGAGGAGAAAAAAACAGGGGGAAATGATTTTATTGCAGAGTTCTAACAAACTTTCAAAGATCTAAAACCAATACTCCTCACATTGTTCCCAAAAATAAAGAAGGAGCATTGCCAAATTCCTTTCGTGTGGCCACAGTCACCGTAACACCAAACCACACAAAGATTCAACAAAGAAGAAGAAATACAGACCAGTTTCCATCATGAACATAGATGCAAAATACTCGACAAAATACTTGCAAACCAAATCCAAGAATGCATCAAAAGATAATCTGCATGATCAAGTGGGCATTCAGCTTCCTAAATTTGTGACTCAAAACACTTTTGCTGGCCAACTTCATTCATCTCATACATTAAAAAAAAATTTTAACTTTATTTTTTAATACAATCTTTTCTCATTTTACATAGCTATTCCCATTCCCACTCCTTCCCCTCCAGCTCCACCCTTCCCCCATCCCACCACTCCAATCACTCCTCAGAGTAAAAGGTAAGAGGAGTCAACTAAGTCTGACACATCAATTTGAGCCAGGACCAAGGTCTTCTCCCTTATATCTAGGTTGAGGAAGGTATCCCTTCAAAGAGAGGGTGTTCTAAGATACCAGTTCAAGCACTAGGGATAAATCCTGGACCCACACTGCCAGTGGTTCCACAGACTGCCCAAGCCTAACAACTGTCCTCCACATTCAGTGGGTCTAGTTTGGTCCTATGAAGGTTCCCCTACTATCATTCCAGAGTCACTGCATTCTCACTAACTCAGGACAGCTGTTTCTGTGGGTATCCCCATCATGGTCTTGACCCTTTTGCTCATATTATTGCTCCTCCCTCTCTTAGACTCTTCTCTGGAAGCTCAGCCCAGTGCTTTGCTGTGGATCTTTGCATCTGCTTCCATCAGTTTCTAGATTAAGGTTCTACGATGACCATTAAGGTAGTCATCAATCTAATTACAGGAGAAGGTCAGTTTAGGCATTCTCTCCTCTGTTGTGTAGAGTCTTAGCTGGGGTCACACTTGTGAATTCCTAGGAGTTTCCTTAGTGCCAGGTTTCTCACTAGCCACTTAATGGTTCTCTCAATTAAGATATCTTTCATTTCTCTCCCTCTCTGTCCTTTTGCCTTCTTGAACATCCTGTTATCTCATGTTCTCATTCTCCCTCTCCTTCTTCCCTCCCTCTCCCTTCAACCCTCTTCTTCCACACTATTCCCAATTTTCTCAGATCTTTCCTATTTTCCCTTCCAAGGGGGATTCATGTATGTTTCTCTTAGAGTATTCCTTGTTTTCTGGCTTCTCTGGATTGTGGCTTCTCTGTAGGCTGGTTATGAGTGAGTACATGCCATGTTTGTCTATGTGGTTCTGGGTTGCCTCACTCAGGATGTATTTTTCTAGTTCCATCCATTCTTTTACCAATCACCATGATATCCAACATGGCTTCACCACTCATTTTTCTATTGACATTGAGACAATTCTCCATCTGCTCTGACTTCTACAATCTTCTCTCTCAAGGAGAACATGGAGGTACCAGGAGAACATGGCCCACTGAATCAACCAAGCAGGGCACATATGGTGTCATATAGACTAAAAAATAGCAAGCATGGGGCCTGCATGTGTCTGTACCAAGTCCTCTGTGTATATGTTATGGCTGTTAGCTTGGTGCTTTTGTGGGAGCAAGTGTGTCTTTGACTATTTCTCCTGTTCTTGGTACTCTTTTCCTTCTGTTGATCTGCCTTGTCCAGCCTTGATATGAGCATTTTTGCCTTGTCATATTGTATGTTGTTTTGATATGTTTGGCTGATAGCTTTGGGAGGCCTACTCTTTCCTGAAGGAAAACAAAAGCAGTGTATCTGAAGAAGAGAAGGAAGGGGCAGCCCGAAGGAGTGGAGGAAGGGAAAACTGTAGTTAAGATGTCTTATACGAGAGAAGAATCTATTTTCAATTAAAACAACAAAACAGAATATTAATTCTCGGCTATCTTTATAGCTCTATAGAGCCAATTTCAACTTTGCAGTGAGGATATTTCATGTTCACTGTGATGGGCATGATGTGTATATGATAATAGTTGCTTAACTGAAAAGTAATTACAGTGGAATAAAGCTTAAGAGATTTACAAAGTAATAAAAGTTAAATGATACTGGAAGTTACACTAAACTTTTCAAAAGACAATTCAACACTATTTCCTGGCTAAAAAAAATACTGGAAAGCCAATATTCTCAGGGCTAAAAATCTGCCAACTTCAAATTTTCTTTCTTGCCATTTTTGTTAATCTAATGATCCCCTTGTGGCCAAAAGGGCTAATGGAGCTTCAAAACTTCCTGCCGTGGTCCCAGACCATAACTTATGAAGAAGATGCTGGGTCATTAAACTAAACGTCTTGGATCAGCATCTTCTCTATCAAGCATAAAGGTGACCTTGACCCACACTGTCACTCAGGGAATAGATCCTGGACTCCCAGTAACAGAGCTGTAATTAAGTCCACACAGGAAAGTCAACCAGGCTACAAGCTGTGCCTGGTTTTTTACTTTTCAATTAAAAAAAGATCTTTAAAAATCCTTTGAAAAATTTTTTAAAGAGAATATTAAGAAAACCAAGATTTTTGATAAATAATAAATTATACATTCATTTCTTGGAGAGGTATTCACACACATAAAAAGTAAAAAAAAATTCTCAGGAAAAAATATAAGCCAAGATATATTTTTGTCAATCATATCGTTTTAATTTCTGACTTGCACATTTCAAGTCATTTGGGTTATCTAAATGAAAATTAATACAAATGGTTCAAATTGGTCAGAACACTCTATTAAAAAGTGTCAATAAAAATGGAGCATAGACCTAAACAGAGAACTTTCAACAGAGGAATCTAAAATGGCTGAAAGCCTCTCACGGAAGTGTTCAACATCCTTAGTCATCAGAGAAATGTGCATCAAAACAACTCTGAGATTCCATCTTATACCTGTAAGAATGGACAAGATCAGAAACACTGATGACAGTTTATGCTGGAGAGGTTGTGCAGTAAAGGGAACACTTCTGCATTGCTGGTTTAGAATGCAAGCTGGTACAGCCCCTTTGGATATCAGTGTGGAGATTTCTCAGAAAATTAGGAAACAACCTCCCTCAAGACCCAGTAATACCACTTTTGGGTATATATCCAAAGGATGTTCAATCATGTCATAAGGATATGTGCTCAACTATGTTCATAGTAGCATTGTTTGTCATAGCCATAATCTGAAAATAATTTAAATGACCCTTGACCAAAGTATGGATAAGGAAAGTGTGATACATTTACACAATGGAGTACTACACAGCAGAAAATATAATGACATCTTGAATTTTGCAGGCAAATGGATGAAGCTAGAAAACATCATTTTAAGTGCAGTAACCCAGACCCAGAAAGATAATTATCACATGTACTACTCATAAGTGGTTTTTAAACATAAAGCAAAGAAAACCAGCCCACAGATTACAATCCCAGAGAACCTAGACAGCAATGAGGACATAAGAGAGACATATATAGATCTAATCTACATGGAAAGTAGAAAAAGACAAGATCTCCTGAGTAAATTGATAGCATGGAGACCTTGGGAGAAGGTTGAAGGGGAGCAGACAGGCAGGGAGGGGAGCAGAGAAAAATGTAGAGCTCAATAAAATTAAAAAATAAAAAAGTGTCAATGCAAATGTAACTGCTTGTATAAACAGAAAATTATTTTTAAACATAAAATAAATATCAAGATATATTTTAAGTAATAATCAAAAAGATGCTGAAATCAATTTTACTGTTAAAAAATTTCATGATTGAAGAAGACTCATGCATTTGTAAATGTATGTTTTACCAAAAAGAGCTGACCTAATAAACTGCTTAGTATTGAAACATCAGTAATAACCTAAAGGGTTAGATTCTGGGAAGAATAGATGTGCATGAATTCATAGCAAGGAGCAAACTGCACAGTAACAAGGCCCAGTGCATGCACAAAGTAGCTATTTAAATGATTTTAAAGATTTGTGTTTCTCCTAGATTGGCTTCCTCATCCACTACTCTCCCACCACATTACTTCAAATACAATCATTTCAGGTTACAACATGAATAAAATGTATATAAAGCGAATATAACATTTTACTTGTAGATCATTTACAATTAGCATTTCTATTCATCTGCCATAATGGCTATGGGCAATGACATATCTTAATTTGATTCAGTTTGTTTTCCATTGTGATAAACATTTCCATTGGAGATTTCATGAAGGGCCTCCTTCAGTCAATGGCTTATGAGAGTCTGGACCAGGTTGGGCATGGCCTTGGGGACCAAAAATGTGTTGGCCCACCCACTAGCTCATTCAGTTCCCACTGTCACACCTAGATGCTGGGTTCTGTCCCTGTTCCTTGTTGTGATCTTTGAGTTTCCTGTTCTATAAAGAACTCCTTATTACACCCTATTCAGAGCTAGTGTGAGATTATTTTATTAACAATCTTCTTCATCTGGTGTATTCCCCTTCAGGAATAAGTCACAGGATTCCAGAAAGACAGAGCCTACTGTAGGAAAATATTTATTCAAGGGAAGGGTTTAAACTACTAGGTTTAAATATTGTAAATAGAAATATAAATCGAAATTTGCAAGGATTCTTGTATACCTTCATCAAGATGCATCAATTGCTTATGTTTTGCAAAACTTGTTTGACAATCTCATTTTTCTGACTCTTCCACATAAACACACATTACTATTTTACTATATATTTATTAGTCAACTCTTTCCTTCTTCCTCTCTCTCCCCACTTCCTCTTCTTTTAGCGGTTCTAAGAGTGAACTCAGGGCCTCAAGCATCCTAGGCAAATGCTGAAGAAATCACCTACACACACAGCCTTGGCTTGAGACAAGCTCTTGCTATGCATCTCAACCCGGTCTTAGGCACTGTAGTCTTGATTCAGCCTCCTGAGCAGCTGTAAACAGATGTGTGCTGTCATACCATCCCCAATAATTCTCATAAATCCTTTTCTTCACCCTAAGATATAATTGGGGTCTTAAGTTTGAATAACTATCATATGCTCCACTACCAGCTCACAGATCTGTCTTTATGATCTCAGTACTTATTTATCTCTTTTGTTCTATTAAGTAGAACTTTGAAAATTTTAAGATATTGGCAAACGCAAGACAAAATTCCCCAATACATATTCTTTCATGTTTGTTCTATGTTGGGGTTTTGTTAAATATAGGGTATCATTTGAAGAGCCTATTTTTCAAGATGTACTTCTGAAAAGTTGTAACAATTTTATATTTATGTTAACTATATGATCCACCATGTGTTGACTTTTATGGGATGTGACAGACACATAAATATAAACACAAATATATATTCATTTCAATAATCATTCATAGCTTTACTGGTGAGTTTATTTGCCAATGATGATAACAAAAGGATTTTATAACGTATTCTTCTGTCTTGGTGAATTATAAATGTCTTCTAAAGTGAGCTCTGTACTAGAATGGATGCTGATTTACCTTAATTTAGATGTATAGCAAAATAAATATCTATTGTATCCAAATTTCAAGCTTCTTTTAGCTATTCTGTGTCTTTCAATATAGATTTCAGAATCACTTCGTCGTTGTCTGTAAGAAGACATCATTGCGGTTTTCAATGTGCACATACTTTATATCTTCTGCCTTTTAACTATCTAATTTACTATATAATACTCAAGAGAGAAAGATAAAACTTCAAAACTTTCTCCCCACTGATTTTTGTCTGAACGGTAGTTGTGTTTATCCAGTATGTGGCACAACGTTCTAAGTTTTGTGGTTTTCACCTTTTCACTTACCTTTGTTCTGATGGTCATCGCATTCACTCTTTCTGGGTATCTTGCTTTGAGTTTCATCATCTATCTTAGTGCTTAGCGTGTTTGCTTTCACTGAGCTAGGGAATCTTTGTCCATTGTCCAAATGTTTTCTGTCCCATAGTGTCCCTCTTCCAATATTCTTAGGAATACCTGTGGCTAAGTGTGCTTTACCATCCCTCTTGCTCATGAGTTTTTGTTTTCTTCATACCATTTCTTTTTACCCCCTATGTTAGGATAATGCCAAAACATTTGCATTTAAACAAACTTATTCACTTGGTACCTGATGTGAGAGTCCCCTCTGTGTGCTATGATTACCGTTAATGAATTAAAGAAAAACTGCTTTGGACCTATAGCACGGCAGAATTTAGGTAGGCAGGGAAAGCTAGGCTGAATGCTGAGATAAAGAAGGGCGGAGTCAGAGAGTCACCAGGGTGCCTCTGCCAGAGACAGACAAGCCGAAACTTTGCCAGTAAGCCACTGCCATGTAGAGGTACACATATTAATGGAGATGGGTTAAATTAATATATAAGAGTTAGCCAATAAGAATCTACAGCTAATGGGCCAGGCAGTGATTTAAATAATATAGTTTCTGTGTGATTATTTCAGGGCTAAGCTAGCTGGGCAGCCAACCAGCAGCCCTCCCTCCAACAGGTACCTATCCCCAAAAGCTTAATCACTTTGATTTCTGGAATTTCCAGGCTTTCTCCATAGATAAGGTGATGTGTACACAGATTCTACAATTGCTCTTCCCATATAAACAACAGTTCTTCAGAGTACTTGGGCATATGTAACAGGGCTGACATGCTAATTGCTGTCTGCATACCTCAGACGTGGGATGCCTAAGTTATTTAATCTTGACTCTGGATCTCAATTCCTGTAACTGTTCCCGTGAGAAATTATTATTTTAAGTTTAGATTGAATCTTGTAGGTTACATAATAAATGAGAGATAATGGTACTTCCCTCTGGACCCTTGCCAGTTCTTCTTCCCAGTTAACTTGGCCCTAGTGACATGGTGCATATGTGCTGAGCTCAGTGTGAATTTCACTCTTCCCCTTAGCTGCCAAGCTGGTTTATGATATCTGGATGCTCCCTAAGTAATAATAGAGTAATCCAAAGACCTGATAAGTCAGGTGCAGAACTGTGGTCACTTCCTCCTCTCTTTTTCTCACTAACTGCTCTCACACTGCCAAACCAATTTTGAAAGTTCAAGCTTCATCACCTGGATCCTGAAGCCACAGTTTGTGCCTTTGCTTTAAATTCTACTTACCTCGGGTTTGATCTGAAAAATGCTTTTTGCCAAGATCTAATAAATAGAGATCTCACCAGCTACCCTTCTCTGCATAAGGTCAAATTCTTTCTGCTCTTTTTGGTCATTCTCTCATTTCTTAAAAACCTGCTTTTTATTTGTCCCAGAGTTTGTAATTCTTAGTTCCAACGCTGGTGCTATTATTGGAACTAGAAAAAGTGCTTCCATTTATTTTATTCCAGTAGTCATGAGCATTATGATTCAAATATTTTCATTCTATAAAACCTGACAGCTTATTTTCTGATTCTGCCAAGAATAGTTCAATGTTCTACCCTATACACATAAATGTGTTTAGACATCACCAACAAAGGTTGTATTTAATACTAAGAGCAACACTGCAGACAGGCATATTTATCTGATTCTACACTGCAAGAAGGAAGACTAAAAGCCTGATGGTTGGAAAAGTTCAAAAGTTAGAAAAGGATTTAAAAATCCACAAAAGCCATACCATGTTCTAACGTCATATATCCTGTCTTTCAAATCTGCAAATGTTAGCACCACTGATGAGTATCAAAAATATCATAATTATTAAAATCATAGACTTCAGAGTAAGACATTCTTTCTTGTTATGGATTATCCCAAATCCCCATGGATGTAACAAAAGGAAATGATATGGAAAATTACTGTGAGAATCAAATATGTTGTCTGAACATCTCTGATTCATACAGAAAATGCTCAACATTAGATTTTGTGATAACTATTCAATAAGGTACATTACAATATTATACAAAAGTTTAATATCCTTGAAAAAATTAACAATATTGTTTTGTTGATATGTTTATGCCATTTATCATAGCTGGGAAACCCTTCAATATTGTGAAATAGGAAAGATTTAGGTGTTTATTGGAGATGTACTCTATGCTAAATACAGAGTCAGGCATTTTTGACTGTGATTATATTTTATTTTCATAATACTATGAAGTAAATACAAATTCTCTTTTCTGATGAAGAGAATCACTTACAAGATGCTGAACACATGCTATCCAATATCAAAAAGCAATAACTCCCTTATGAGCATGAGAACTTTAATTGGCCTAGTACATTTTACTTTTTCCAAAATTATATGTATTTCTATTGTCTACATTGAGTATAGAACCATTAAATATTCTAATTTTCCAAATACTATCTGAGGTTCAAACACAACTTGGACTTTCTTCCTTAGTCTCTCATCCTCCACCATCCTTAATGTGGTATCTTAATATCTTCCTTCAAATCTAACGTCAACATAACCTGATTATAATCTGATCTTTTTGTGATTGTCTTTTTATGTTTATCTCACTTTTATTGAATTAGCTCCCATAGTTAGTTTTATTATATCCAAGCCTTTTATGTGGCACAAAATCACACATTATACTGCTTAAGGTGATGGGAAAAGGCAATGAGACTAATATAGCCTTGCCTCTGCCTAGAAGAATTTACTTCTTTTGTTTTATGCAATCATACATGGATCTTTACTGCTCCAACAGTGAATGCATTCCATACAGGCCTGTGATTCTAAGCATGACTGTAAAATGGTCTCCATTACAGCACTTTCCAGAGCAAATAACCACAATAATAGTGATAATTCAAAGTGTATCACTCATTACAAAAAAGCTTTCAGTACCACGAATGTCAGGTGTTAGATGTAAGATGCTAAGCATTAGTCCTGGCCATGCTGACTACTGAACTAGAAATGGATGGCAGTTATGTGAGTGGGTGGAGACATCCTGCATGTAATAATATGCACATATGATATGCACAAATATGTGCAAATAATATGAACAAAGAGTGATAACAACAGTTGATTTACATAAAAGTACTTTAAAGTACTTGTTTTTACTAGAAACTGTCTTGTGGAATTTATATTAATTTGTGTACTTACAGTCATAATTTTTAAGGGATTGATAAAACACTGAAGATAACAATGAACCACATTTTTCAATTTAAAGAGAGTACACTGGTAAAACATTAGGCGAACAAAAGAAGAAACTCGTTCAGATATCCATCCTGACTCAAACAGATAGCATATATTGGGACATTAGTTAAGGATTCTGAATTATACTTGTGCATCCATTTGGTCTTTTGTGTTCTGTGGCAATGGGGTGCTGGAGTAGGGTTGGATACAAAGGTTCTATTGTGCCAAATCCACATCCAAAAGGCTTCAAGCAAACAAAAAGCACATACTTTCTTAAGAATATCATTTGTTCTCATGTTCATAAATAGACAGGAGTGATGAGCTGCAAATCTGCAGAGTCTCCACATGACTGACAGGTTATTTTTCACATATCCATACAAATATAAGACTTTAAGCTGTGCACACTGAGAAGACAGAGTGAGAGTTGCTTTCATAGCTCTTATATTATTACAGTTCCCCAATGTAAAGCTTAGATTCGTGCTGTGTCTTCTGCCATCTTCCCAGAGTCGAATGATTCCTTTCCCTCGTTATTTGTCTCATTTTTCTCTACAATACTGACTCAATCTCTCCATTGTTTAGTAGATGCCTGAACATAAATATTAAGGATATTTAATTTCAATTTAAATAGAAAATTCTGAAATACTTAGTTACTAGAGACATTAGTGAAATTCTGTAATCTCAAGCCAATGGTGTAAATTAACTTGAAAGGGATCTTTGGCATAATAAATGGGCCCTAATGTAAAACTTTGAAAACTTCATTACAGAAAAAGAGACCGCTACCAAGCACTGAATTCATCATTCAGATAATTTTGGTTGAATGTATTACCAATCTAGTTTTAAGGTAATTTTGATTGCAATGTTTTTTTCATTCAACAACAAAAATTTCCTTTTCTTATGATCACTACTTGAAAATCATATCCATAATATGTTGAAATACTAAAATCATAACAGTACTTTCTAAAATATCATCTATTTTTTAAGCACCGAACAAAGACAAATAAATGACAGATTTTTCTTTTTTATTTTTTCAAGACAGGGTTTCTCTCTAGCTTTGGAGCTCATCCTGGAACCAGCTCCTGTAGACAAGGCTGACCTTGACGCTCACTGAGATTGCCTGCCTCTGCCTCCCAAGTTCTGGGATTAAAGACATGTACTACCATGGCCCAGCTACAAATTTTTCTTGATACTAGAAAATCTAACTAACAACAGACAACATGAAATTAATGAAACGCCAAACCATAGAATGAGAAAAGACACTTCAAAATTTGACTAAATGGGGATTGATACAATACAAACACTCTTACTACCAACCACAAAATAGTCAATCATTGAAAGACAGAATAGATATATAGATATAGATATAGGCAATATAGATAGACTATATCTATTGTATAGATGATAAACAGGATATCAATGGGGATATGACAAATGAAACTAACATTAGCAGGAGGGAGACTGTAAATTAGAAGATATAACTGCATCCTTACTGAGTATGGAGGTTAATAAACTGATTTCAATTTGATAGGGTCTAGAATCACTACAAAGGTAGTCTTCTGAGCATGTCTCTGAGATGCTTTCTCTAGTCATTTAGTTGAGATGGGACCACTCATCCTGAAGATACCTAGTCCCCTCATGGGCTGAGGTTCTGGTCTAAATAAAAAGGAGAAGCAGCATTCTGATCCTGACTGAAGCTATGAGGGCTGTCTCACCCCTCCCCCTGTCATGCTTTTCCCACCACGAAGGACTTTACCCTGTAACTCAACATGTGGCTTGTGTTTCTAGACATGAATGTTTCAATAGCTTAACTTTTAACTCCTCAAGACTATTGGATGTTCACTAAATTAAAGGTGGATACCACTTAATAGTAACTGCAAAATATAAGTGTACAAAAGATCTTTCAATGGTGGTCATCAAGATTGAGTTCTAACATTTAAGGCCTGACTCAGTTCATTCAAGCACCTTAGGTTTGGTTTGTCTTTGAGCCATTCATTAGTGATAGCATTAGTATGCCTATATCAATATGGATAACTTTTGTGCTTGCTACTGTATCTCATTATGCATTTTACCTTCCATACAGACAAGCATTGCTTCCTGATGGCTGAGTTTACTTCTTTTCCAATATGTTATCTACAGGGCCTAGTGTAAACTTCGCACTTGCCTGTGCTATAATACTAATAGGATTTTAGTTCATATTTTATCTTCCTCCAGCTGTCTTAAGTTAGATGGATACTGCATTTTAGTTTCTATTGTAGTGTACAACTTCCCACATTCTATACTGAGTATTCCCTAAGAGGTTACATCTTGAAAAGCTGATCCCCAGAATGATAATATGGCAGATAACCATTTCTTCATCTAACGAGGCCTAGTGAAGGTCCTTAGCTCTTTGTGGGTTCACCTTTGAAGAAGATGGTGGCTTCCTGTCAGTTCACTCACTTTTCCTCATGGCCCTGAGTTAGGATGTTTAATTCTACCACGCCTTCCACCATGATGCTTTATCATGTCCCAGAACTAGTTAGGGAAGCTCTCCTGGACAGGAATCTTTAAAACGCTTAGCTAAGTAATTTCTCCAAGTTAATGGTCTCAGTTACTTTGTTATATGTAACAGCCCACAGATGTGGATTCATTCCACCTTGACCAAAGGTCAGAGAGTTCAGGCCTATTCTTGCTTCTTCAAGGTCATTGACAGGAGGTTTGACCCAAAGTGTGGCTACTACCAGTATGTTTTGAAGTAGGGTGAGGTTACTTGAGGCTTTGAGTATTAAGAAAGTAATTTTTTTCTTATATCATGGCAAAAATTTCTTTTGTCTTTCACCCAACTTTTTGGATTGGGGTACGTAGGCCTATGGGAAATAAACACAGGGCAGATTCAGCATTCACTGGGTTGTCTTCCCAACTCTATCTTGTGTCTCCCTCTATTTCTTTTATGTCTCTGTTTTTTTTTTCTGCCCAACATTTCTAATTCGCACACCCTTACCCTGGAACATATGAACCCACTGAGACTGGACCCTGATAGATGGCACCCGGACATGTGGCCAGTAGTACCACAGAGGAGTATCATTCCAAGGTGTAGAGATGAAAAGTGAGCACTTGGCAAGGAAAAAGTGATGTAAAGGTGCAGTGAATATTTTGGGAGTAAAAATTATATATAAAAATTGTAGATATGGGTCAAGGAAATAGTAAACAGCTGTCTGTACATTTGCTTGGATGTATTGTGATAGCCATAGGATCTGGGATGTACCAGAAACAAATGCGGAGATTTTTAGAGTTTATAGTTATTGTAAATATTCTGCCCCATCCACCACGCTGATGGCATAGCCTCCACTGCTTCTGAATGAGGGAAAGGAGTGCAGGGTGCATGGTCTGGCAAGAGCTGCAGGTTGAGGCCTTCAGGAACCACTGCCGCCATGGTAGGTCTGCTCCTGGGCTCAGAGACGCATGCATTAGGAAGAATAGCTTACAACCATTCAATGACTTTCAGAAATTAGTGGGGGATATCCAGTGACTATATCCTGATTTAAAATTCCACACAGGAGATCTTGAGCCCCTCAGTGAGATTCTTAAGGGGAGTAGGGATCCCAGTTCCCCATGACATCTGACATATGTTGCTAGACAGGTACTGGCATATGTGGAATATGCAATACAGAATCAGCAGGTACATTATATTAATTATGATCTACCTTGGCCGACATATATTTGGCCTACAAGACTTACTCCAATAGCCATACTAAGGCACAAAGTAACATTATTATGGTTGCATCTACCTGTTTCCCCCAGACCCTTATTTTGAAGCAGTAGATTGTTTAGTACAGAAAAGCCAGATGAAATCTAGGCAATATTTTGACAGAACCTAATGTGATCAGTGTTCCTTAGGTAACTAGGTAACAGTTCAAATAGGTAACAGGTTGACTGGTTATTT
>JAQHUG010000028.1:5570283-5589185 GCA_028555095.1 Dicrostonyx torquatus | reverse complement strand
TTTTTGTTTAAACAGAAAAAGGGGAAATGATGTAGGAGGGTTCTTCTGTATTTTATGTGCTTTCATTGGTTAATAAAGAGAATGCCTGGCCTGTAAGATAGGACACAGCCCTTAAGTGGTGGAGTAGACAGAACAGAGTTCAGGGAAGAAAGGAAGTGTAGCAGATGCCATGATCCTCCGGCCCAAGATGGATGCATAATAGAATCTTTCGATAAGTCACCACCTCGTGGTAACACATAGATTTCTAAATATGGGTTAGACTAATATGTGTAAGTGGTTAAAACTAATGGGCCAGGCAGTATTTAAATGAATCCAGTTTGTGAGTAATTATTCCGGGTATAATCCAGGGCCAAAAACAGGCTGTGCAGCTGTGCGACCAGGGAGCCAGGTGGGATGGAACAAAAGGGCCCGCGTTCCTGTCAGGTGCTGGGAACACAACCCGCACCTCCAAACAATATTTAGAAATCTATGTGTCACCACAAGGTGGTGACTTATTGGGATATTCTAACCTGCATCCATCTTGGGCTGGAGCATCATGGCGTCTGCTACACTTCCTTTCTTTCCCGAACTCTGTTCTGTCTATCCCGCCCACCTAAGGGCTGTGTCCTATCTTACAGGCCAGGCATTCTCCTTATTAACTAATGAAAGCACATAAAATATAGAAGAACCCTCCTACATCAAGTAGATCTAATCAAGAGTCATCAGAGTAACAAATGACCAAATATCGAAGAATTAAAAAGTGTTTGATTGGGTATTTTGTGACAATGCCCATTGAGAGAATCAAGTGCTAGTTTTCAAACTTCATGAGTGTGAACATCATCTACAGTTCTTGCCACCATTCAGATGTAGACCTAATAACTCCCCAAAGACTCCAGCATTCTGTATTACATAAAACAGACTGATGCTGCTGATGCTAATGGTTCAAGAATTTTAAGTGTAATGCACTATGTTCTTAAATATTAGTCTTCGGACCTTGACAGCCTGAGTGATATCTGTGACTTTTACCAAGAAAGTAGTGAGCAAAGCCATGGATATTGGCGGAATTTTACAAAGAAGTCCACTGTGAAGTGGCAACTACTTCAGCCAATAGTCTTTAAGATACCAGCCCACTTTGGGTGTGGTCTCATGCATTATAAATGCAGATGAAGAGCATGTGTTGGTCTCTTGGCTGTTGGATTCAGTTCCAGTACCCAGTGCATGCAGAGGTCTGTAGATTGCTACTTGTTCTGTGAGTTTATCCCCAGATAAATAAACCACCTGTCTCGGTGGTTTGCATATTACATTCTGCCCTGTGAAAGAAACCAAGTAAGGAGGAAATTTGTGTCAGTCAGTTCCAATTCAATTTTTAGATGTCCTGAAATAATATTATATGTTCTCTTCTAAAATAGGATATTAGCAATTAGCTGTAGTGGCAACCAAGAGCAAGAGCAATGCATTATTTGTGGGTGGGGCATCCTGTTTAATTGGCACAGTAGTTCATGCTGGGAACAACTGTGTTAACTTGAGTTCACCTCATTCTTTTGTTTGCATGACTTTTTGACTTTGCTTTTTTGTTTTCTTCTCCCCTTGCTTTATTTTGAGCATCTTTGACTTTTGTTTCTTAATGCATAGGTGTTCTTGTACAAACGAGTTCCACAATACCTTAGAATGGAGTATAACAAAGGTTTATTTATATTCAGAGAGGGGTCTTGCAAGTTAAAAATATTGATCTCCCAGGTAAACTGTGCCAACTGGTGACAATGATGACATGAAGTTAAAACTCCCTTTTGAATAGATTTGAGGTAACCTCCACAGTAGTAAATTTTGTCTGGTTGTGTAAATCTAGTCCAAATCGCTTACCTATGAAGGTCATAGGCCCTGTGCAGTAACCTACTTGGGTTATTTTTGCTTAATAAATACAGTGCTCAGCTTGCCCTCTAAACATATTTATATGTACAGCTTAGCACTAACTTCAACCTTGTTTCTAGGGTTATCTGAAAAAGACTTATACCTAAGATCAAGACAAGTAACACTCAAAATGGATGAAAGAGAGACTTCTGAGACTCCTCCCATAACTAATAGCTGAGGAGAAAGAAGCCACTGATAGCTGCTGGGGGAAGGTAAGTGTTTTTCTTGTGGGCATGGCATCCTCTAGTAAGCTGCCCACACCCTAGCAGATAGTCCCACACTCATGAATATACAGACAACACTAATTGGACTCTGGGTTTGTTGTTATTTTTGTTGTTGCTGTTGTTTTGTTATTGTTTTTAAAGAAGAATAGTACATAAGGTGGGGATAGAACTGGGAAATGTTTGGGGGGACGGGGACAGGAGATCTATATTTGATATTGTCTTAATTACTATTCTATTGCTATGATAAGACACCATGGTGAAGACAACTTGAGGAAGTGCTTAATTTAGATTTATGATTTCGAAGGGTTAGAATATGTGATGGCACAACACAGATATTGTGGGAGAACACCTGAGATCTTTTGACCCACAAGCTAGAGGTAGAGTGAGAGATTCAATGTCTTGAGTATTTTGAAATCTCAAAGCCTGTACCCAGTAAGGCCACCTCCTCCAAGAAGGTCACATCTTGTAATCTTTTACAAACTGTTAGACGAACTGTAAACCAAATATTCAAGACATGTAGCTATAAGAGCTATTCTCACTCAAACCTCCAGAGATATAATCAAGATACATTGTATGTATTTGAAAATTGTCAAATAATAAATAAGGTATTATTGCAAAATGCAGTTTCACTGAGGGTCTTGAAGGGTCCACATTAGGTACAAAAATAAGTGTAGTAGACACAGCACAGTCAAAAAGACTTTCCTGCTGCCATAGAACCAATTGTTTTTGGTCCTTGTGCTTGATATATAAAATGTAGCTCATAATCTCATATGTTTGAGCACTTGTTTCCAAAGGTGGAGGGGTTTTAGGGGGGTGTCGTGAAAATTCTAGGAGATGGACTCTTACTAGGCAAAGTGAGTCACTAGGGTGCTCCTTGGGAATTAATAGCGGGCCATACTTCCTATTCACCCTTTGGTTCATGAGTATGGATGAAATGTGACTAGCCACCTTCCTGTTCCTGGTAGTAAGTCTTCCCTACTGTGATATGCTCTATCCCTCTGGAATCATAAGACAAGTTAAAAGTGTTTCATACTTAAGTTGCTTCTGCTAGGGTATTTAATCACCTAAAAAAGAAAGCAATCTCTTCCCAACTCAATGCTAAGACTATTATGTAATTCCCACTCCAGTTTGCATTAAATATTTCAATAAAAGAAATTAATATATTCTTAAAAACATTCTATATTTAAATTGCTATGGGTATGACTAGTCCATATATTTACTTTTCTACTACCATGAAGATACTATCTTTTAAATTTGGAAGCATGATACATGCATGAGAACAAGTTAAAAGCTCTTGCTAATTATCCTTCGGTAGTTACATTTCTTATGTCAATTTTTCATCTTGGCCTGAAACATCACTAAAATATAGAAATCATATATAATTCATATGAGCAATTGAATTGCAATATTTAAAAGGATATGGGAAAGTGTTCTCTGTCTGAGCATTTATTTAAAGTATCATCTATCAGGTCCATATAAAAATGTATAAAATCTTCAGATTTCAAACTTAACAGATGGGCCATGCCTCTTAATTTTGCCCTTTCTTTTTCCCTTCAATTTATTTCCTTAGCTATATTGAGAAGCAGCATTGGAAATCATGAATCCCATTGTTGATGCTTTTAAATACAAAGTAATGTAGATAAAAATGTCTTTTGATGGCCACAACCTATTTACATTCCACCCTGTAGCCTCTTTCCATGCCAAGTATTCTTGCTTCTGGTCACACACTCCAGGCAAAATTCACATTTTTATTGAACCGTTGCATAATATATACCTGCATTGCATGAACAAAATTTATGCTTAGCATGTTTATTTTCTTCATTTAGCTTTGCCTTTGACATCATGATCCATCTAGCCATTCTTCAAATGCCATCGGCTCCACCTCCCTTTTTCATCGATCCGTGCAGCATCTATGGGTTCTTTCTGTTTCTCACCCATGTGTTCTTAATAGGCCTGTCCCACAATTGTTCCTACTCGTAAAACTGCCCCCTCTCATGGATGATGTCTTCTCTCACAGCAAAATCTCTCCCTTGTCCATCATTTGTTCTGCGGGTTTGATCATCATTAATACCCAATAGATACTCAAATGCTTGGTAAGTTAGCCCTAGGTGATGTCTTGGTTTTTTAATAGCTTCCGGAATTGAAAATTAGTACTATATTTCTTTTTATTAATGATGGCATTCTTAAACTCTACAAAAAGAGATCCCTTAGAATTCTTTAAACCATAGAACCTACTTCTAGATTGTGAAGAATCATTGTATGCTCCTAGGAGTCTATCAAAATGTTAGATATCTAAAATGTCAAGATTACTAACTCAGTAGCAATCCCAGGGAATGAGCTACACTAAAAGGTAACCCATTACTGTTTAGCCTCACTCTGTATTAACATCCTATAGTAATCCATAACAGATGCACTCTGAAGAAGCCATTCATATGAGTAGCTCCCTCTTTACCTATATGACATCATCACATAGAAAAAAATATACAGGGAGGGTTGATGAGTTGGCTCAGCAGGTAAAGGCATCTGCCAGCAGGACTGATAACTTGAGTTCAATCCGGAGACACACATGGTAGGGGAGAATCAACTCCAGGATCTCCTTTGGCCTTTTCCACAACAGCATGTGTGTAATATCAGTTATCAATGTCAGGGGAAAAAAGTCAAAGGTTTGGAAAACCAAAATTTTAAAATATTAAGTAGAGGAGTACTTCTATATTTCCAATAATTTATGGATATTATCACATACTGTGATAGAAAACAGATCTGTTATCTTTTGTGAAAATCTGCACTGAGAATATAATATCTTCAGATAGGAATATTCAGATAGGAATAATCTATATATTTCAGATATATACGTGTGTGTGTGTGTGTGTGTGTGTGTGTGTGTGTGTGTGAAATATGCAGCACAGGAAGCAGAGAGCAGAGTAAATTCTAATCACTAGCTAATGACCAGACTTGTGCAGTGCTGGCTCGGTAAATAAAAGGTCTATAACACAATTGCTCATTCATAGCCTGCAGCCTTGTTTGCCCTAAGCTTACTGAAGACAGGGGAGAAACATGGACTAGCATAGATATTGCTTCATTGCTTGTCATGCCCTTGAGGCCAACAGTACCAGAAGAGTCTCCTGATACATCACATGCTAAAATACATAAAACGAAATGCAATCCACCTGTGAATTGTTCTTCGTGGTTTGTTGATGTAGTCATGCTCAGTTACTACTATAAAATAGAATAACATTTTCAATGGGGCATAATACAGTAATTACCTTCAATAGTGAAAGCAACATTTTTCATTGAGCAATAAGATAATTCAAAGGTTTTTATCTGAAGATCAAGTTAATGAGTTTCTTTGTAGTGTTTGCACCCTTCCTGAAGTAAGCAATGTTGACCTTGCCAGTCTGATGTTTACCCTTTCCCAACTTTCACTAGGTGGATATTAACAAGCACTCAGACAGAGGGGGGAGCATTAGAATGGCAGCATATAATGATAATTTAGTTCTACAAAATTGATACCAAGCTATTCCCAAACTTAACTGAGTAGCATGAACCCCTGAAACTCCAGAAATATATATATCACACTTAAGTATAAACTGTGGTACAGTGTTTTATAAATTGTATATAGTCACCCATACACAGTCTAATAAAATACTTTACTAAACTAACTTAAATTATAATTTATAAGGTTGACATATGCCTCATACATTGGGTGTGAAGAGTGGCACCCAAATAAAGTTAAACTTTGTTTGTCTAGAGAACCACATGCCTTTAACCATGTGACTCTAATTTACATTTGGGTTTGCATTTCATTTGATTAGGCACTTCTACAAATAAAGTTTTATTCCACTGTCCTTCTCTTGTAGCAGTTTGTTTCTTTTAAGCCATTTATATATTGTCATGTGTTGTATTTCATCTCTATCTTTTCTACTGGAGACAGTAGGCACTATTTCATATTTTGACCAAAGCTAATTATCTGGGAAAATATTGGAAAAGAATCACATTTCCAAATGAAGCTTTCCTCTGTGTAATGTCTCCAAACCACGTTTCTTTATTTAATGACATGTATTGATTTTTTTCTTTTACCCATAAAGTCAGTCCACACATAATACAGAACCCAAATTAAAAGCAGTATCTTGCACACTGTTTGAAAATATCTGTAGAACAAAGGTCAAATGTGCAGTTTGCTAGTTAATGGCCTGAGGCAAAGTTAAGGTTAATGTGGCACTAATGAGCAGGCTCAACCCTGTAGAGATGTCTGACCACAGCTGTCCAGCAGTCAGCATTTAAAATGTCAGTCTCCAGCTCAACAGAGGAAATATATAATTACATGCTTCGAGATAAGAACTATTTCTCTTGCTGTTCTGAATCTATATTTAATCATTTAACTTTATTCTCACCTAAGTCATTCTCTTTGATAAAAAAGTATTTTTATATTTATATCCCAACAGTAGTAATCGTTCTCTTTCTAAACACTTGAAAATAGTTCAGTGTGTGTACAGTGTATGTACTTTGATGAACCAAAGGGACAGCTGAAATCTAGGTTTCCAAGTCCAGAGAAATACATGATAACCATTTCCTAAGAAGCAATGATTTGCTTTGCTTTTATCACAGAGTGTGTTTCAAAATGTTAATCCTATGATAATGGTTTTGTTTGTAATATGTTTGTATCAGCCAAGGAACTCCTGGGGTCTGCTCTCTGAACCCTATCTGAACCCACTTCCCATCATGGAACTCTGACCTAAGGTTTGTTCGGCATCATTTTCCTTTCTGGTTAAATGATTCCAGGTTTTCCCATCCTTACAGGAAGCCTTGCTCACCTGACATGATTTCATTTCATTAAGGACTAACAGGGATTCCTCTGCACTCTAAAGGAGGTGATGAATTGATGGTAAGAAAAGAAGCAACATGGAAAGAAATGGGGAATAGAAATGGAGTCTAAGAAATTTACAAATATCTTTCCATGTCCGTTCTGGCAGCTCTTTTCCTACAGGAGCTCCATGGTGAGGCTTCTCCTGTAGTGTTTTAGTTTAGCCCTGATCTGACAGTCCACAGCCAGCTGCAAGGATCAGACAAGGAGTCCCCACACTATCCTTCATCATATCAATAAAAAACATGCGTTCTGACTGCATTTTCCTCTTGTGTGATTTAAAACTCAGCAGGAAAAGACAGAAGTGGACATTCAAGCCTAGATCTAATATCACTATTATGTATAATGACAATCTACCTTAAAAGGTGTTGACCATGTTCTTCATTAAAAGGGAGTCTAAGCAAAAACATCAAAGATTTAAAAAAAAAGAAAGAAAAAGAAAAACTGAACCAGATGAAAAAGATTTAAAGCATATCTGGCCACAGTAAAGAAACTGGATATCCACTCAAGGAAAAATGTAATTTCTTTGCAACATAACTTTTACTCATTTCAATTAAAGTTGCAGCTACTGTGGCAAATTCTACTTGTTGGAATGAGCATGCCAAGATATTCATAATTGGGTCAAAATCAACAAGAAAGTTAAGTGAAATGGTATATCTGCAATGCTCCTGATTCTAATTCAGGACACTCCACAAATAACTATCACCTTCGTCTTGAGATTGTATGTTCTACCTACACTGGGGGGAATATTATGTAGTATGTGGTATGTATACTTGTTCATGTGAATGAAGTACTAAAGTTAGACAGATGGACAGGCAGACAGATGGGGTGAGGGTTCTTGGCTAAGTAATATAGACAGAGCTTGTATAATGTGGACAGCTTCATCTACACACTCCTGAGCTGAGACAAAATCTTGACAACTTAAGTTAAAATTAATAAATAGATAGATAGACAGACAAACACAGACAGACCTGACAGTCTTCATGTCTCCATCAATTAGGTTCCAGCCTGCTGATTACAAAAATCTCTCTTTGTTCAAATTGATCAGCCCTAAGTTAGGGGGAAAAAACCCTTCAAAGACTTTAAGTGGTACAGCTATCGAAGAGAAACTGGATTTTTCTGGTGCCCCCAGCTCCTTGCTTCTTCACAGATGGTCTGTCTGTGTACTTGCTTGTGTGTGTGTGTGTGTGTGTGTGTGTGTGTTGTGTGTGTTGTGTGTTGTGTAAGGAATGAGAGAGTAGAAGAGTATGAGTGAATGGCTTAGTGTGAGCATATGAGAAGAAGGGGGAAGAGGGTGAGAGAGGCTGAGAGAGAGGGGAGAGGGAGAGAGAAGTGTGGGGGAGAGAAATGGAGAAAGGAGGGAGCGAGAAGGGGAGAAGGAGAGAGAGAAGGGAGAGGGTGAATGAAGAGAGAAGAGAGAGGAGAGGAAAGAAAGTAGGGAGGGGGAGAAGGAGGATAGGGAGGGAATTCTGTGTGTGTGCCTTTCCTCTCCCCTAGGAAAGCCATACTTCACAAGTGGATTTGTCTATTGTGTTCTAGAATTTCCCCACGGCTATGTGCTGCACTTGAGATTTTTCCTGCCTTTCAATTCTTTTACAGAGAAAAGGAATCTGATAAAGAACCCTAGACAGTGCTCTAAATGGGTCTAGATGGTGTCCTGAATGGGTCTAGACAATGTCCTGAATGGGTCTAGGCAATGTCATGAATGGGTCTAGACAATGTCATGAATGGGTCTAGACGATGTCATTAATGGGTCTAGACGGTGACATGAGTGAGTCTAGATGTGACATGAATGGGACCTCACATGTGTGCCGAGCAGGCAATTTACCCACTGAGCTGTTTTCTCTGCTCATTTTTGCACACATCTGGGAATACAGCATTTTAGGTCAAGTCTTAGATATTTCTTTTATTGGTACTTAGGAGCAAAATTAGACTGGATAATACTGTGCCTTCTTAGAATTAGAATATTAATAAAAAACTTTTCTTTATGCTATTTGCAAATGGACTATTTCTGCTTTTTTTTCAATTTTACTTCTCTATTATTATCTAATATACCTTATTATATATAAGAGTAATTTTGTTTCATTTTGTGTGTGTGTGTGTGTGTGTGTGTGTGTTTACATCAGTATTGGTTTTAATGGAAAACTATACACAAAGCCAAATCCGATGAGCCTGTTCAATATACAAGATCCGAAAGTTGTAATATTTGATTTATAACAAGGCTCTTGGTAGTGGAAGGTAAACCAATATAGCAAGACAAGAGCCTTAGTTCTATTGATTTCAAAAGTCATCAAAGAGGAGTCATAATTTCTAGAACGAGGCTTGACATGTCTATTAACTCCACAAATGTGAGTCTAAGCACAAAGAATTACCCTGAAACTTGCTTCAAAACTCCGTTTGTTCCATTTCCAAGAGAACCAAGCCACATGTGATTCTAAAGACACCAGGGAACAGTGCTCTGATTTCTGTCTTAGAGAGGAAAGTTATGAGTAAATTCTAAATAATAGGACTGTCTCCATTAAATGATACAATCCTACACTAGACACGCATTTGTTTTACCATTGTAAAGACAGTTGGGAAAATTACAACTTTGGTGTCTCTTTTAGACAGGCAATGGGAAACAATCCTATTGTAGTACCTCTTGGCCCTTCCTGTTCTCCATTCCCCTGATGCATGTTTGTGTCTTTAAAATACTTCAAAGGCCATTGACAGACATAGAGTGTTAGAAATATTCTTTGCCATGCTTTACAAAGTAGAACGTAGAGCTTGAATGTTTGGAGGATCCTGATGCTTCAAATGCATGCAATGTTTCTACATTTAAACAGGGAAAATCTTCATTTACTATCTACTTGCCTCCTGTAACATGAGGGCTGGCTTCTGGGGGTTTCTGTCCTGCCAAGTACCCCACAGCCGGTAAGCCCCCAAAGAAAATCACACAGGGGTCTCCAGAAGTTTATAAACTGATTGGCCCATTAGCTCAAGCTTCGTATTAGCTCTTGTAGCTTATATTAATCCATTATTCTTATTTATGTTAGCCACATGGCTCAATACCTTTTTCAACGGGGCAGACACATCCTGCTTCTACGGTGGTCTGGGCAGGACTGGCGAGGGAGCTTCCTACTTCCCAGAATACTCCTGTTCTCATCGCCCCACCTCTACTTCCTGTCTGGTTTTCCTGCCTATACTTCCTGCCTGGCTATCAGACAATCAGCATTTATTTAAAATATAATTGACAGAATGCAAAAATCCTGAAATTACTTATGTACTCATAAACATCATCTGTTTCCACATGGCATGAGTTCGAATAGTCACCTTTTAAAATAATTAGTGGGAAAATAGGAATTTAATTTGGGTTTCTTTTCAGAACTGCAGATGTTTGCTGACTTTCTGAGGAAACTGGGTGGAAGGAGTACTCACCTCTTCAAGGTGGAAGGAGGGAACAAATGAGGGAAAGAAGGGAAGAAGGGAGGTAAAGGAAAGAAAGCAAAGAGAAGGGGAACAGAATTTTCTGGTGTGTCATTTGGCAAGAATTCCATTCACAGCTTGATTTCCTTGCAGTGGGCTATTTTGAGTAAAAATGAGACAACCCAACTGTCACATTATAACCACCATTGAAAGCCCCAGGTACACCTGAGAAATCTATTACTTGGAAATCTATTTTTGGAGAGTTTGAGATCTATCCAACATAAAGGATTTTCCCTTTCATGGTCTGAAGCATATTTTCTTACTTTTCCTATAGTGAGAAAAATGTGAAAAGTTGTTTCCACTCATTTAATCCTCAAAATGGTGAAGTGTACTGTTGCAGACGTCCCAGATTAACACAATGAACAATGCTTAGGAGAGCATCAATGGAGCGTGAAAATTTACAGGATTCGTGATGTTCCCTGACACAAGCCTATAGTCATCCAAACAAGTGAACAATGAGAGTTCTCACTCAGCAGGAATAGCTTCACAGCTTTCTACGACATTCAGTATTTGCCCGTCAAAGCAAAGAAATGAAAATCTATTAGATATTAAACCTGCATGGACATAGCCACATCCAAGGCCAATTCTAATTGTAATGTGGAACCGTATCAATTACTGTACACTATTTCTCTCCTTTCAGGCCCAGAGGTGGTCAGTGTCCCTTTAGTTATCTGTGGCCTAGCCTTAAATTACGATGTCTTACACAATGGCTGGGAGGTTTCCCATGAGCAGAGAGAAAATAAAAGACAGTTTGTGTGTGTGTGTGTGTGTGTGTGTGTGTGTGTGTGTGTTTAAGTACCTCATTCTTGAATATTAGTTTCATCTGGAGCAAATTGCCTTCCACAGCAACACAACTCTCTCTGTGCATGTTTATGAGCCCGTCTCTGGGAATGCTTTATCAGTTCTCTGTGGGGTACATGACCCCCAAAGGTTCAGACCCAGGATCCTAACCTCTGCCATATGTTTGCTCTGCCTTCTGGCATTAGCTGCTTCCTGAAGGCCTGAGTTCTGACCCCTGCAGTTCCTCATCTTCATTGCTCATGTAGGTCTCTGCTCTGGCCGGCTTGTGACTCTGCTCCCTCCCTCCATGCTCCAGCCTCACCTCTGGCACCCTATCTGAAGCTCTGCTGAGGTCTGGCTTACCCTGGAAGTACTTACTTAGTACCACCACTTGCTAAGTGCTGTTTTGAATTAAACAGAAATTTTCTCATTCAAAGAGCATGACCTTTATTTTACTAAATTAAACTTTCAGGTAATAAATAATAATGACACCTCAAAGGACTTACTTCCTTTTAGGAAACAGATTGTAAATTGCATTCTTTATTATTATAAATGATAGTAAATTCTCTTCAGAAGTTTCTTTTTTCTGTGCTATGTATATATTCATGCATAGAATACTTAGGTTTCTAATGTTACCTTCAGCCCAGTGTATCTCAAGGTTGATTTATTTACTATTTAAAAATTATATACAGCCAGTATTCTGTAGAATTATCAAGCTTAAGTCATTTTTATTTCAGTAATAAAGCATTATACTTTATTCAGTAATTATAAACTCATGTGTTTTAAGAAACTGATCCATTTAATGCAAATCAATTTTAGTTGTACTGTTAATAAACCTAATAAGGTTTAGTGTTCTCTTTGAGTATATGTAAAATTTCCCCTACACTTAATATATTGGGTATATATATATATATATATATATGTATATATATATATGGATATGATTTGCTTTAGTTAACAATGGCATCCCCAATCAACACAATAGCCTTGCTGATTGGTCTCTATAAACATTGCAATGTCAAGAATCCATTTCACTTTCAATTTTTTATACATATAGCTTCTGATAATCCAAGTGAAAAAGGCTCACCCAAATCATAATAAACACAATTTTAAAATGGATATTCTGGGTATTATGTTCCAATGAGAAATTTTATTTATTTATTTATTTTTGTTAAAAGCAAAATTTACATTTACTCCCCTTGTTCCCGGCCCTCCCGCTCCCCCACTACCCCACTGCCCTCCCCCTGCTTCCTTAAGATGGTTCAGGATACCCTGTCCTATGGGGAGCCCAAGGCCCTCCCCGCTCCATCTCAGTCTAAGAAGATGTGCATTCATATAGAATAGGTTCCCAAATAGTCAATACATGCAGAAGAGATAGGTCCCAGTGCCACCATCGTTGGCCTCTCAGTCAGTCCCCACTGGCAGTCACATTCATAGAGTCCAGTTAGGTCATTTGCTCATTCAGTCTCGGTCCAGCTGGATTTGATGAGCTCCCAATAGATCGAGCACACTGTCTCTGTTGATTTTGTTTCAAAGATTTAATATACATCAAGTATTAAAGATCCTCCTACTCCTACTTGGACACCAAAATTATACATGATGCTATCTCAGTTTTGCAGAGCACCTAGGACAATCTCTCTCTCACTCAAACACACGGGGTGCATGTAGACAATCCCTTCATCACACGTCCTGCTTTGAGAAACTTGGGTAATTGGACAGCATGCTGGTGAACAGATGGGACCCCGGTGTTGGGCTGTGTCTTAATTTATTGTCCTGGGGTTTTCCTAATTACCCACATAATTGGCACAGCCACACCACTTTGAAATAATAATGTCCAGCTAATTATCGCCGACTTAAGCTTGCTAATAGCTTATTCTTACCAGCTAACTTCCAGAAATCAAGCAGGGAACAGGAAGTGCCACAGGGAAAATCGCTTTGCCCTGGATGACTGAGGCAACCTTCTGAGTGCTGTGTCCCCTGTGCTGGCTTGATGAGGAAAGGGTGACAGTTTCTAGCTGAAACTTCCCTGGTGAAGCTATTGTGAGCTCCATAACCAGCACATGGCAGACATTCAGTCTTCAGTCTTTTGTAGAATATAAAAATCATAATGTAACAGACTAAATCTATATAATTACATCTCCAGAAATAAAACGCAATCCCACCATAACTATATAGCTCAAATCTCTTCCTTCTACTGCTCATGCTTGCACAGTCTACAAAGGACCTTAGCACAACTCTTATACAGAGATATGTTTAATAGGCAATTTTGTTTTGGTCAAATGTTAGAGCAAAGAAAGCACACACATTCACCAGGAGAGGATTTTTACTGTTGCTGCTACTTTTTGTTCTCCTACTTTTTGTTTTTGTCTTGTTGTTGTTGTTTTATGAACATAGAGGAGAAACTTGATTAGGATTTTGAGCTATGAAGTATAGAAGACATAGTTATTTAGAAATTGAGAGTCTGTCAATTTATACATGTTCTATATTTTTTTCTGGGCGCTTGTGATAAATTTAGACCTCTCTAGATCATATTCCCTAGACCCACATTCTGAGACCAGAAATGGATACTCCTCTGAGGAAAAGACTCGGGGAAGCAGTGGGAGAACGGGGGAAGGGGGAGGAGTTAAATTGGGAGTGTGTTCTTTAGGCAGAGGGCAGTGTGTCAGTAAAGACCATGAATAACAGCAGAGGGTTATTTCCATCTCCACCCAGGCAGAAACCACTTATACCACCATGGCCTATCGTCAGTTTAAAGGCAGACAGACTCATAAACCAGAGAGACTCACAGGACTCATCCCTCTTCTCTAGGTAGAAGAGGTGGGTGCTCCCACTCTCTGCAACCACCACCTTCCCATTCACCCCACCAGGCATCACTTTCTCCAGTGAAAAGATGAGCTTTGTCACCTGCTTGGTATGGTAGAAAGGTGCTTGATGGTGTGTGATTCCTGAGGCTGGTTTTGAAGGCTACAGCCGTTCACAGTGCTCCATGGAGAAGTCATGCTGAAAAGAAACTTAAGTCCTATGCCGACAGCCAAGCCAGTGACCCACACTAGGAGACAGCCCTCCAATTCCACTGAAACCTCAGGTGGAAGTTCCTGGAGACTTCTTCAAAGCAGTCTTCCTAGAGATCCTGAGCACAAAGTCCATAGCTAATCAGCTTCCAAATTCTTAAACTATAGAAAATTACACAATAAGTTCTTCTTTTATATTACTATATAACTTTAGTCTAGATGAAGTTTAAGTTACGCAGATGCTTATGTTCTGATCACGCTATCAAATGTATCCTTGCAGATTCTTGAGTGCTCACAGACCTTATTGTTTTATCCTGTTTTCTTTATCCTCATCCCTTTCACTGTGCTGCTATAAATATCAATTCCATATCATATACTTCTAAATAACATCAAAACCCAAAGTCACACCAGATATATATACATAGCCATATATATATATATATATACATATATATATAACTAGAAGTATATGTAATTAATTGTGTTTGTAGTTTAAACACACTGACTAAAGTAGGATGAGAACCCTTATCACACAGTGGCAGAACAGTTGGATTGGAAAACTGGCAGCCAGGAATATCACCAATGTGAATAAAAACTGATAATAATGTAAGAACAGATATGGTGCTGTGAATATCAATGTCCTCCACAGGCTCATGTATTTCAAATTGAGTCCTAGAGAGCAACATGAAATAAAAGCTGATGCAAATGTGATTTAAAGGGTACAAGATCTGGAACTGACCGCCAGACTAAGCAGTTTCATCAATAGTACCGGCTATAGAGGCACAAAGGAGATAAGGGCAAGTGGGTCATGGCTTCTTCCTCATCTGTTTCAAACAATCAAGGAGGCAGGCCAAGCAGCATGTGACCAGGCAGGACCTCGGTGAACACCCTGAGAGCCCACCATGTGAGTATAAAGCCTGGTTTCGAGTGCAGTCTTCAAGATGTTGGAGATACCAGTGCCATGAGACACCTGCCAAAGAGACGCACAGGAAATGGAGCCAGCCAAAGAAAGAGATGTTTCAGGAAGCAGAATTGCTAGGACAGAGTCATCTAAGCCATTTAAAGCTAAAGTCATAGATATTGGACACTGAGTGAGGATTTGGTGCTTACCCTGTTGGATTTTGGTTTGGCTTTCGTCTGGTATTGTCTGATCATGCCATCCACATTGGAACAGTACTGTGTATTCTCTGCCATTGTGTACTGGAACTATATCATTTGCTTTATGAATTTTTCAAGGGCTTGCAATTAAAAGTTGCTTCGAGCATCAGAAGACACCCTGGACTTTTGAAAAGTGTTAATCCTGACAAAGACTAAGGGGGTTTCAAGTTGAACTAAACACATTTTGCATTATGAATGGCCATCAGACTATCGGTGCTTAGGAGTAGAACATAATGGTTTGAATGAGAAAAGTCCCTCACAGGCTCAGGTATTTGGACACTTGGTCTCTAATCAGAGGTAGTACTTGCGGAAGCTCAGGAGGTACAGTCCTTACTAGAGAGGAATCACATCACTGTGGTGGTGGGGGAGTTCAGATCCCATAGCCCAGTACCACTTCCAGTTCACGCTTATGGTTGCCGCTTAGAGACGAGGTCTCAGCTTCCTGCTCCAGCAGCCATGACTGGTGCTTACGGCTATACTGCCCAGCCATGATGCACTCTTATCCCTCTGGAATAGAAAGCCAAAGTGAACTCTTTTGTAAGTTTCTTTGACCATGATTCGTCAAGACAGCAATAGAAACATAACTCATATATGCAGACTTTTCTTTCATTATGCTTAAAGTGGGGGATTCCTTAGTGCAAAGACTGAGGTGGACTGGGTCATCTGTTTTTAGGAGGAATACGCCCATTTGTTCCCACTGCCTCAATGTTGCATTTTGTTAGGAGTGGTGACAGTCAGTTTTGTTTTTTTCTGATCTGTTGAAACTTCATACAGGTGCACAGTTCCTAGAAATGGCCTTCACAATGGTGTATAAGACTGAGGAGTGTTTCATCTATGCATGGGTTCTTAATTTATAGAAATAGCACATCTTCATTCCCTTACTTTTTCATGCTTCTCCTCTTTCATCACAACGTATGTTTCCCTAAATGGAAACGTGCTCATTGTTTGTTACACAATGCTTCCAAGTTTTACATATCCCAGGGCTCACGGAGAGGCAGGAGTATCTGAGTCTGAGGCTAACCTGGTCTACAGAGCTAGTTGCAGGACAGCCAGTGCTACACAGAGAAAAACACAGCCTCAAAAAAAAAACCCACAAAAAATTGAAGTTTTGAAATTAGAGTTAGGGTTTATATTTTTAGAATGAGAAAATGAAGCAGATGATCCATAAAGATAGGTAAAGAAAAAATATGAAAGATACAAAAATATTTGGACATTAAAAACATAAAAAGAAAGCACTTGGTCTCAAGATA
Source organism: Dicrostonyx torquatus (assembly GCA_028555095.1). NCBI lineage: Eukaryota > Metazoa > Chordata > Mammalia > Rodentia > Cricetidae > Dicrostonyx > Dicrostonyx torquatus. The sequence goes on along the minus strand of JAQHUG010000028.1, from coordinate 5,572,549 downwards.
TATATTTTAGAAGCAATATATCACCCGCTGGAAGAAAGGTGTTATAAACTCAAGAGGATGAGAGAACATAAGTAAAATACTACACTAATGTCTGTCATGGCTATACAGCCTCACCTATTCCAAGTCAAATCTATAATGTTTGGAGAGTGAGTAATGAGTGAACAATAAAATTCAGAACTACTTTATGAATAAAACTTCACAATACACGGACAATTTGCAAAATTCGATTACTATGGCAATTAAGCCCTATTCAGAAATAGGAAAAAATGATACAGAATTGAAATATTTAAATAAACTCAAATAAAGACCTTCCGGTTGTGTGTGGGTAGTGTGGTACTTGCTTATGATGTATCTGTCTTAGCTTATATAATTGTGGATACAAAATTAATATATACAATATCCATATTAAAAATATATGTAATTTATATAACTTAAATTATAGTGGACAGTTAGAAACTCAGGACAATGAATCTGCTAGAGACTCAACAGCTGTTCTACAGTTTTTACTTGAATCCACTTAGTTTCAGTAATTAATAAAACATACTGAAGATTTTATTGTACTAAGGTTTGTGCTATGTTGTATGGGTGCCAAAATATACTTGATCTTTAGTTCTTAATGTTTTAGCTGGGTTTTATTGTAAGACTCTCTGAAGGTAAAATACACTGCTTTTTAAAGCACAAGAGAGGGATTGTTATTCATTAAAAAGGTTTTGGTAGAAAAAAATTATACACAAAATACCAGTTCATATTATCTACCAGCAGATAACTAAATATTGATCCCAGAAATGAATTCCATCTGAAAAGAATGAGGCAATTAAGTGTGCTCTGACCAAAAGGAAGAAAATCAGATGGTGAAGAATGCAAATAGATCCATATCTATCACCATGAACACTGCTCAAGTCCAAGTGAATCAAAGACCTCAACATAAAACAAGACACACTGAACCCAATGGAAGAGAAAGCGGGGGATAGCCTTGAAAACATTGGCACAGGAGACAATTTACTGACCAGAACACAGATAGCATAGACACTAAGATCTACAATTAATATGTGGGACCTCATGAAACTGAAAAGTTTCTGTACGTTAAGGTGAAGGAGCAAATGACACTGTCAATAGGAAAAAAAAAAAACCACAGCCTCCAGAATGGGAAAATAATTTTGATTAACTCTACATAAGACAGAGGGGTAACATTAAAAATTTATAAAGAACTAAACACACTAGACTTCAGCAAACCATAGTCCAACTTAAAAACGAAATACAGATCTAAACAAATAATTTTCCCTGTCCTGCCTGCAAGACATGCTAGGGTAATGGTGGCATAGAACTGTGGGAGTGCCCAGCCAATGACTGGTCCAACTTAGTTCTTGCTCAAGCTATAAGTGGGAGTCTGATTCTGAATTGCATGGTTGGCCAGGAATTAGAGGAAAGACAGCCCAGCGATGTAGAATAGAACAGAATATGTCTCGCAAAAAAAAAAAAAGAAAAAGAAAAAAAGTCAACAAAATGATTTCTAGTGATAGTCTACCATACTTACAGTTTGGTGCCTAGCCTAGTTGTGTAGGAGGAAAGAGCCGCTTATTGGTTCTCTGCTGCTCAGCTCCGAAATAACCATACAGATACTGTATTAATTAAATCACTGTTTGGCCCATGAGCTCTAGCTTCTTATTGGCTAACTCTTACATATTAATTTAACCCATCTTCATTAATCCGTGTATTGCTGCATGGCTGTGGCTTACCAGGTAAAGTTCCCAGCAACTGTCTCCAGCAGGTTATATGGCTTCTCTCTCACTCTGCCTCCTTTCTCCCAGCATTCTGTTTAGTTTTACCAGCCTAGGTCTGTTCCCCTATAGCTCTGCTATAGGCCCAAAGCAGTTCTTTTATTAACCAATAATATTCACAGCATACAGAGGGGAATCCCACATCACAGTTGTCACCACAGAGGCATAATACAGCAAAGGACAGGAGCAGGTGCAGAGATCCACAGTCAAACAGTAGGTGGAGCCAAGGGAACCACCACAGAAGAGGGACTGGGAAGATTGCAGAAGCCAGGAGGTAAAAGAGAATATAACCCACTAAATCAACTAAGCAGGGTTCATAGGGACTTACAGAGACTGAATCAACATTTGGGCAGCCTGAATGGGTCAGAACTAGGTGCTCCACATGTATGATATGGTCATGTAGCTCTGTGTTCTTGTGGGACTCCTAACAGTGAGAGTAGAAGAGGGGGTGACTGACTCTTTTACCTGCTCTTGGGACCCTTTTTCTC
>JAQHUG010000028.1:5525378-5538264 GCA_028555095.1 Dicrostonyx torquatus | reverse complement strand
AAGCTGGGCAGTGGGACACAGCCGTCCCCACTGCAACACTCAACCTGCAGGTTGCAATCCTTTTGGAGGTCAGATGACTTTTTCACAGAGGTTGCCTAAGACCATTAGAAAACACAGATGTTTATATTATCATCCATAATAGTAGCAAAATTACAGTTATGAAGTAGCAACAAAAGTAATTTCCTCACAACATGAGGAACTGTTTTAAAGGGTCACAAAATTTGGAAGGTTGAGAACCTTTGTTCTAGAAGTACCTCTAAGCTGTAACATTTCTTGAACAGAAAATCAATAGGGGATATTACTCTTAGACATGCCTTAAATTTTTCCTCTGCATTAGAGAAGGATACTATAACCCTACCATTGAAACTAAAAACTACTAATTATGGCCTCATGCTCAATGCAGGTACTTCTGAGGAACAAACTCCCCAGCATCACTGACTGCCCATATGTCAGTGCCTGAACCCTTTCATAATAATCTTTATGGAACTGTGAGCAGTACTGTGTGGGCTTTCTGTAAGTTGGAGCTTTCCTGTTCCTCTTTATTGGAGTAGAATTCTCCATTACTGCTCACTCCACTCAGAATGCTTCTCTCCTAAGCTATTCCCTTGCCCTAGAAGCCTAGACTTCTGCTCTACAACAGTTACTGATTTAATTCTCATGTCTCGTTTCTCTTCCACCCAGGTACTGTGCCATCTTACAGAAAATTGAAGCCCCATTTAAGCCACAGACCCAGTATCAACCAGCAATAGAAGCTGAACAAAATGTAAACAAAGGTAGAAATGTCATCCTCCAAATAGTATGAATGAATTTCAGAGCGGTCAGGTAGTGGATACAGAACTTCTGATCACCACCTTTTACTCCGTGGCAGCATGAACATGAGTGAAAGCTCTTCTTGTCAACAGTGTCTTTGCAGCTTGTATGTTTTACATTGTTCTTGAAGAGTACATACATGAAATTACATACTTAGTATCGTCAGAGGTCAACTTTCAGTAGCCATTTCTCTCCTTCTAACATGTGGGTCGTGGGGATGGAACTCTAGGAGTCTTGCTTAGAGTCAACTGCCTTTACCAATTGACTCATTTAACTGTCCTTGTCAATTTTTTTATATATTCTAGCAATACATAAAGCAACTCCAGAATTCTCCTTCTTCTGAGCTCCCCTCTGTGAGAACTATGTAAATTCTTATATGTTATGTTCAAAATGGCACACTACATATCCAAATAAACTACAAATGAAACACATGTTTAAACCCTCTTTAATAAAATTCTATAAACCAAATCTTGGAAAATAATGTTTAAACTCTCTTTAATAAAGCTCTATAAACCAAATCTTGGAAACATCATAAGTTATCTTAAAAATAAGGATATCTATATTTTACCTGTAGGTCTTCCCCTGTAGTTTTTGACCTTTTAAGAAGGAACTGTAATATTCTTCTATTACATGTGATGTTTTACTCCTCTCTATGTCCATGTATTTAGTCTTCTAAGGAGAGGTAGTTATTGGGATTTTATGGTTCAAATAAATATAAATGAGAATCTCGGTTGTTTTGTTTGAAAATTAATCCACAGTCGGTTAGTGAATATGCTACACCCCAAACACATGCTTATCTGCCTCTTCGCTCCCCACACTTAGAAACCCACCATCCTCAACCACATCAACTGGCCCTGAGCAAACACTGGGATGGGAATCAAATGAAGAGCCATGTTTGTATTTAAGATACCTAATTGAAAGCATCTGCATTCTGTTTTATTTAAGCAATCATGGTATCGACTGTTTTCTAGTTTGCTTTTTCTTTCTTTATCCTTTGCCCCAGCCTAAACACCCTCATGGACAATGAGATTATAGAAAAGTGAGTACCACATATTAGAGGAAAAGGAGCAGATAATCGTATTAATCCAAGTTACCATTTCAATGTTTGCTTTCAATTTTTATACAAGGGTACGGTTGATATACTTATGAGCATAAGATGTCAGTGTCCTTTTGCAGAACTGGGTAAATTTTAGTGTACATAGAAGGAATGAGATAATTGTTCTCTTGCCAGCTAATTAAGCTACATGATTGTGCACAATCAATCTTAACTGCAACTTTGAAACGATGTGTAATTCAAAAGTGAATCATATACTGATTCTAACGTAATGTGGATGCAACCAGACAAATCACTAGTTGTACTGAACAGGTAACTTGACAGAAGCTCTGCACGGCTTAAACACCGTGTAGCAAACACTAAGCACGAGTGCTCATCTTGGGCTTCCTGATGCTCTAGATATGGGGCTGTTATTGCCACATTTAACCTGAGAGCAAACTAAATTAAAAAGGAAATGTTCAGTCTACTGCTAGACAAGTGTTTTTCAACTTGTTGATTGCTACCTGTTTGGGGTTCAAACAACCTTCTGACCGGGATTGCATATCAGATATCCTGTATATCCAATATTTACATTTTGATTCATAACAGTAGCAAAATTACATTTATAAAGTAGCAACTGAAATATTTTTTATGGTTGGGGGTCACCACAACATGAGGAATTGTGTTAGAAAGGTTGAAAACTCCCTGTACTAGAAGATGGTTCAGGCAGGCGTATGATTTAGCTTCACACAACTGCCTGTGTTTTTAATCCCAGTCTTTCTGGTTCTGCATCTATTTTTTAAGTTAAATTCTGAGCTAATCTACAGAAAAAAAACTAGAGGATTTAAAGAATAGTCTTTTAAAACATGCTTCTGTTGCAGGCAGTTTTGTGTGTGTGTGTGTGTGTGTGTGTGCAATGCTTACGATTTTGTCAATAAATTAAGGATTTATTTTTATTTCAGGCTGAAATCCTTCCAACAGAGCAAGATACATCAGCTCCTCTATGGATCCCTTTAAGAGGAAATGCATATTTATTGAAGAATAAATGAAGAAGTGCTTGAGTTCACAGATTGCTTTGAGAATATGAAAGAACCATCATTTGCTACTCTCTAACAATTTATTTTAAATTTGTTGAAATCATTGATATGTGAACTGGTTATCAAAACTTGATAAACAGTTTATAAATCACTTTGAAGCTGGCACAAATAAATATTAATGAGTCCATTTACAAGGAACTTAAAGTCACTTTCTTCTTCTCTTCAGTTAAATGAAAATGAGGATCTCTGTTGCTTCATTTGAAAAACAATCCATAGTTTGTTACTAATAATTACATTCCTTTAAATACATATCAGATCATTTTATTTTCTAAACTCAGACTTTTTTTTTTTTGGTTCCTGAAACAGAAATCTCCTGTCAGTCCTCTTGATTGCCAATCATGACCACAGGCTCAGACCCTATTATTGACAACACCACATACCTCATTGTAGGTAGAAGAATCTGGTACTTAGCTGAAACTTCCTCCCTGTTGGCTTGCTTTCAGATGACAGAAGGTACCATGTGGACTACAGTAGTAAAATAGTAAACAATGGTTTTACGCACGAGAGAATTATACAAGCAAAACCAACCTGCCACAAAAGTTGTACCCACTTGTGCTATAGTGGTACAACTGCTGGGTGTGTGTGTGGGGGAATAACCAACAGCCTTATGATTTGATTTGAAGCCCAATCCATAGGAGGGAGCCATACCTGATGCTGTCCGTGTAGTTAATAACGACCCATGCCTGGGGAGTTAGAACCTCAGGAGGGAACTTACCACTGCTGTTTAAATAAGACACAGCATCAAAGGGCCTTATACATACCTATGTTCATAATATACACACACATGCACATAACAAAACAATAAACTTGCTCTCCACCATAATCACAGAGGTCCATCTTTCCAGTGAATAGCAACGAATGCGAGATACTGAAAATGAGTGACAGTCCAGCCCCCAACCCTACAATACATTCATACATTTATGTAGCATAAATGAAACAGCACCACCTCTAATATCCAGGGAACACTGTGGAAGAGAAGACAAGGTATATCTAAGAGTCAGGTGATCAGGGGAGGAACTGTGAAGCACTGTCCTCAAGCACCAGCACAACTGTTCCAAGTGTGAGCGGAAAACCATAATTATCTTCCTGAAGCCAGCACAGCACTGACTTTGTCAAGTGTCACTCATGGAAGGGACAAAGGCACGCAGAACCCTACTCTTTATGACTGAACCATTGGCTATTGATAGATTCTGGGACAAAGGGAGTCATGGTCTGTTGAAGGTCCAACAGACAGCTCCAAGCACATGGTCATACCAATGGCTCTGGGTAAACTCAATGACTCATAAAACAATGGATAGACATGAACGTGGGAAGGATTTGTAGGAAGGAAAAGCAGACAGAATAGGAGAGAGATGCGTGAAGGCTGTGGTAAGGATGCTCAGTATTCCTTATTGTGTGAAACTGCCAAAAAGCAAACCTAATTACTAAGCAGATTAAAGAGAATGAAAGGATGGGGGGTTGTAATTGTGGACAAGCCAAATCTTACAAGCCCCAGTACAGGGAATCACAGTTGTGAGTTCATGACTTCAGTGTCTTTGCAGCTCTTGGCTCAGTTCTTTGACTTGCCTATACTTCTCCATTCTCTTTTCTGTAATGTTCCTTGAGAATTTCATGGGAAGAAATCTTTCTTTAAAATTTATTCTTAGAACACAAACATGATACTGATAATTGAAATACAGAAGTAAACAGTTTACCCAAGGTTTGACCAGGGCTGACTTTGGAATAGGGAAAGAAAAAATTTCTTCATGGGAAGAAATCTTTCTTTAAAATTGATTCTTAGAACACAAACATGATACTGATAATTGAAATACAGAAGTAAACAGTTTACCCAAGGTTTGACCAGGGCTGACTTTAGAATAGGGAAAGAAAATAGCAGGTGACCACGAATCCAGCTCCAGTGACAGACCAATGTTATCCCACCTAATCCAGCCCTATCATCCTTGCCATACAAGCTACATTCAGATACAGTACTGTGAATAGTTTGCCTAGGCTACTGGTAGACAATGCTGGGTTTAAAATCATGTGTTCATGTCCACTGGAGTCCTGTGTTATTTTAACCTTTGAAAGAGGGAAAATAGATAAATTCCTAGGGGATGGATTTTAAGAATACAAAAAGGTACTCTGGCTCTCAAAAATGCACAACACAGGGCACCTGAAGCATCGATTCTCTTGCATACATCAGAAATCCTTGGCCCAAGATTCTAACTAGCATATCACAAACCAAAATTAAACTCTGAGGACTGGAGGGATGACTCAGAGTTGAAGAACACTTGCTGCTCTTGGAGAACTGGGTTCGAATCTCAGGACCCACATGGCAGACTCACTACATCGATTATGTCCAGGGACCTCTTCTGACTCCTGCGGACATCAGTCACACTCACACTACATAGATGCAGGTGCAGGCAAACACTCAGATACATAAAAATAATAAAACAGAAGGGGGAGGAATGAAGGGGAGCAGAGGAAAATATATAACTCAATAAAATCAATAAAAAATTTAAAACAGAAAGAAAAATCTAATTATAGAGTTGACTTCAGATTATAGTACATATATTTCCTCTGGACACACTCGTCATAATATGGATATTATATTTTTAAATTTTAAAACTGTTAATTCTTTTTGGTGTGATAAGTTCTTTTAGAAGTCTATGCTGTATTTGATTTACATAAATTGAAAAGACCCAGAAATGAGGTTTTTTTATATCAAATTGAGAAAAGATAAAAAGGAAGGCATTAAAAAGTGAATACGGAAAAGACACAGTGATAGATACATGAAAATGTCATAACAAAACCTATTATTTTGAACACTAGTTATAAAATGGCAAAATAAAAGTGTCCTTGCATAGGGATATTCAGCAGAACACAATCTGAGGGTTGAAATTCAGTGAATGTCACATGCTTACGTCCGAGCCACCAGAGGGCGCTATTTCTAATTTTTCTTAAGGCCCCGGAGTGGCTCACAAAGGCCACAGGAAAAGAACCGGAAGGTTAAACCCACTTTCATGTCCACCTTCTACCAGAAATGAAGAGTTGACATGCAGACCTCGTGATGAGAATGTTTGTTAAGTCAGTAAATCAATGTCACTGCAGGAAGATGGATTGTCTTGGTACTGGAGAGTATTCGTTTTATTTCAGGAGAAATGATATAGGAGAAACATTCACCGCACATCCCACTTCACTCTATGAAACATGAGCGGCTTTATCGGAGGAGCCTGAGAATATTTTTAAAGAGCTCTACAGGAAGCTGGAGAGAGAGAAAACTCTAGCATCCCCTGCTTGATGGTTTTGTCGCAAAAGATTCTTATTTTATATTTTTGGTTGTGAGCCTAGCCTTTAACGGCTGAGCCATGGGTTGGAGAGATGGCTCAGTGGTTAAGAGCATTGCCTGCACTTCCAAAGGTCTTGAGTTCAACTCCCGGCAACCACATGGTGTCTCACAATCATCTGTAATGAGGTCTGGTGCCCTCTTCTGGCCTGCAGACATACACACAGCCAGAATATTGTATACATAGTGAATAAATAAATATTTTTTTAAAAAAAGATTCTTATTTTGCTAGAAACAAAACAAGAGAGTGCCCAGCTCAGGTTTTCACAAGCTGTCACTCCGCCACTTTGTCAAAACCCTAAGAAACGCTTCTGCTCACCGAGGTATCGAGCCTTAACTTCACGGATGCAAAGGCCGTGTTTTCCCATTCTAAAGCTCGGAAGCTACAAACCTCTTAGCAGCAGCAGCCCAATGACGGCAGCCTGTCTTTTTATATACAGGTGCTCGACAGACAGCTTGCATAAATAATGCCTTCTCAAAATGGAATGCTGCGGGATGACATCTGCAGTGCTGTCTTCTTACCAAGGAGGGATATTAGGGACCAGACACTTAAAACTCTTTCCTCGTGTCAAGTTGCTAGTTAATGTTGCATTCTAACTCAAATCGATGTTGTTCCTGATTTAAACGTGAGCTTTCTCAGAATCACCGAATCATTGCAGAAACTTTAGTGGGTAAAGTGTCGTTTTAGCTGTTCGAAATTTTGGCGTAAATAGAATGTCTATCCACTCATCTTGCCACTATTTCTTAGAGAACGGATTCACTATGCTGATAAGAATGTGAAGAATATGAAAATGAAACGTCGCAAAATTTGGGTTGCAACCCGCCTAGTCTTTCCATTCAAGGAAATGAGCTGGGAGGCACCGAAAGGCAGCTCACCTGGTCCAGTAGCTTCTGCCCGTTGAGGTGCGCCTGCAGCACAGCATCATTGACGAGCAGGTGGAAGTTCAGGAGCACGTGCTCAACGTCGTAGGTCCCATGCATTGCATCTGAGAGCTCTTCCAAGGACCGGATGTAAGCATGCCAGTGTGGATTGAGCTCTGTCATGTGGGCCAGGCAGCCCCTGACGACATTGAGGCAGTACCCCATACAGGGCTTACTGAGCATGAGGCTCTGGCAGTGTGGGCAATACTGCATCCTCAGGAGGGCTCGACTGCATTCCTTGGAGAAGTGCATATGGTCCGTGGTGTTAATGACTTCAATGCCCAGATTAAGGGCCTGTAGAAATGTGCGGCTGGGCACCAAGGACCTCCCGATCTGTCCCATGACTCTTTTGGGGACATTGCCAAACGGACTAACATTCTGGCGGGCCATTCGGATGCATTCAGAGTACTGGGGAGAACTGTCAGTCACACCAGGGTTTATGAGATGGTTGTAGACCAGAGGGAAAAGACTGTCAAAAAATCTGTTTACAAATTCTTCAGGATTAACATCTGCGCCAAACAAATAGAGCCCTACATCAGTGAAAAACTCCTGAATGGAAGCGGCAGCCTCCAAGGCCATGTTCCTGTAGGTGTTGCAGAAAAGGATGCTGGTGTAATTCTCTGCTTGCCGGATGAGGGTTTCCAGGGTCTCTGTGAAGGTAAAGGAAAAGACTTAGTATGCATATCAAGACATCTGCCCATCTGCCACATGTAACAAATGAGCATAATACATCATAACTAGCCCAAGATAAACTCTGATGCAGTCGGCCAAACTGATTTCCAAGGAGAATGGCCACATGATATTGCCAATAGACACAATGCATACATTTCCTAGAAATGCATTTCCTAGTATCTAAGCCAGCTAAACAGTGCAGAAGCCAAAGGTTAGTTGTACAGAGGGGTGGTGTCTGACTAATTTCATTATATAGCTATTCATAACCTGCTGATCGGAAGTTTATTTTCTTTCACATCCAAGTCAATACTTGTAAACATGACAACATTTAATACTTATTTCCTGGCGACAGTATTCACACAGTTTCTCCATCCTACTTTTATTTTCAAAATGAAAGTTTGTAGATTACATATTACTTCCTCCTAAAGCAGGTAGATCCCAAGAGAACAGCCGGATAGTCCATAGATCTTTCAATATTTTCAAGTTTAAACATAGTTAAAATATGCCATTATCAGGCTCCAGGTAAATTTCCAAGCTTTCTTAAGCAGTGAGAAACATAAATGATACTACCTGAAGACAGGAGTTTGGAACCTTTTTATCCATTATACTTTGGTCTTCATCTTTTCTTCAAAGGCTGTCTTTGAGATATTTTATTTGTCACCTAAGTAGCTGATGCTCTAGAACCAGCCGAGGAAATCTAATATATCCGCAAAGAAAGGGAGAATGATCTAAAAGGAAGGGATTGGAGTAACCCTTGAGATCAAACGAGATTCCAAACCTTGGCTATTAGACAGCGGTAAACCGCCACGACTATTCTAGTAATTACGTCTTACAATTAGACTAATTAATGACACTTGACTATATCGATATATAATTAATTATAAAATACACTCAATAAAATTATCTCCCATAGCAACAACCTCATGGTTATTTTTAATTAGGTTGTAAAAGGCCACAGTCATAATTCAGTAATCAAATCACTGCTTGAGTGTCCTATAAAAGAGACGGAGAAGAAGTAAAGAGGAAATCATGAAAAGCAAATAGAGAAGGAGTGACGACGAAAGCAGAGGCACACCATGACTGCACAGCAGTGTCTTCTAGAGAAAAGAAAGATACAGTGAAGTGTACTCTGAGTTTTTCTGAGACTGACTGACCCTGCATCCCAGACCTCAGTATGAAATATCAGGGCATCTACCATGCAATCAAAGATAACTGCTTCGAAAGGGCACTACCCTCTGCGTTTCCTCAGTCAGATGACCATAAGCTTTAGATTGCTAATGAGGCCAGACTCTATTATTCATATTCAGATATCAAGTATATTCGAGCAACCGATTCCACCACTGACCAAATAACTGGTCTGTGTGAGAGCAAATGCAGGCTGTACGACCACTTCAGAGCTGTGTCTTCGTCCAGCAATCGATATGTATCATGCAGCTCAGGTGATTCCCACATAGCCAGACACTGCAATGGCCAATAAGGCAATCTGCCCTCTCTACTCCTCAGAAAGGGTCGGCAAGTGTCCCAGGAGGACAGCCCACCCCTCCAGCTGCATCTCAACCAGGATGTTGCTTTCCCAGAGCCACAGAATGACTGTGACAGCCACACTGAACTCGGGGCTCAAACCAGAAGAAAAGCATCTAAGTCTGCCCCTTCCTCAATAGCATTGGCCCTCTTTGTTCACTTGCTTGTGTGTAGAAAATAATTATGACATAGGTCACAAGCAGTTATATACACTATTAGTATATAAACACCAATGATCACAAGTAAATTGATTTTTAAAATAAATGAGACTAGATAAAAAGACACCCCCATTTCACAAGTATTGCAATGTACTTTTCACATATAATTTTTTAAATTTTTTTTATATTTATTTATTTATCATGTATACAATATTCTCTCTGTGTGTATGTCTGCAGGCCAGAAGAGGGCACCAGACCTCATTACAGGTGGTTGTGAGCCACCATGTGGTCGCCGGGAATTGAACTCAGGTCCTTTGGAAGAGCAGGCAATGCTCTTAACCACTGAGCCATCTCTCCAGCCCTTCATACATAATTTTTAAGGTAAGCTATGAATGTATCCAGGTAACTGGGACCAGCCCTAGGACTCTCAGTTGAATGGCATGTGAGCACTGCTAATCATGGCAATACAAATGCCCTGTCCTTTTTCTGCCAGCTCTTAATGATGCTCAGGTATGTGACTGTTTTTAATGCCAGAAGTAAGCATATATAGATGTGTCTTTACAAATTCTAACATAATCCATTTATAGCTAGTGACTGAAGACTTATAAAATTTACTGGTGGATATTCACAGCTATATATTTTGCACATTAACTCACCTTATGAAAACATTAAAGATAATGCATTTATGAGAGCATTATGGTAAGTGTAGTGCATCCAAATCGTATTTCTTTACTGAATTCGCTCTGTAATACTGACAACAAACTAACTTTGACTACCATCTGAGTGTGCAATTAAAAAATAAATCTATCAACAAAGCACAAAACCTGATTGTATTATATGTTAGTATGAGGTTTCTGTTTATTATTTTCTAAATGTCTGAACAAAATGGAATCTTGAAGTTGCTTTTGAGTTAGTTTGCCATGCTGTTACTAATAATATACCACATCGGGACTTACTTTGATTTTATTGTTACATCCAATATCTAGAGCCATTGGAATAAGCACACTTTGTGACTTTAGCAAAGTCTCCATATATTTTAAACTATAAAAATATATTTAAAAAATGAAAAGCCTCGGCTGACTATGCTGATACTTAAAAATCCAGGAAACAAGGCCTCAGAGAGGAGGATCATGAGTTTGAAGTTTTCTTTTCTAAATGCCAAGCCCCAGGCCCTTTGCGTTATACAGGAAATCCTGTATCAAAACAAAACAGCTTAAAAACCCAACCCTTTCTTTGATTTTTGTCATGTTTTTTAAAGTTGGGTAAGCTTGAGATGAGGTTATAAAAATTGGCTCTGTATATTAACTTTACATTTACAAAATTATGAATTTTTTTATTGATTTTCATTGAGCTCTCCATTTTTCTCTGCTCCCCTCCTTGCCTCTCTCCTCCTGCCTCAACCCTCCCCCAAGGTCCCTATCAATTGCTGTTAACACTTTCCACTTAGAATTGACATTAGTATTAGCAAGACTTTTAACTTTAAAAGTAATTGACATGTAACAAAGCATTTGCTGCCCTGCAAAAGAATTTGCATCAGTGTGAACAGGAGGTGGGTGAGGGGCTGAATAATTTTCTAGTGACTTAATTGTGAAGAATAAGGTTCATGTCACATTACAATATTTTATTTCATGTGAGAAATGCACATTGATGCAATGCGAGCCATAGCTTTCCATCCTGGTGCTATCCATTGGAATGATCCATGAAAAAGTAAATAAACATTAGCCCACATTTGCTTAAAGAACTTAGACTTCTTAAATATTACTTAAAGATGTGTTGCATTCTTTTACGTTGCATTTGCTTAACTCTGTGAAGCTGTGATACTGTGCCTATTCAAAACACCTGATTGGTTTAATAAAGTGCTGATTGGCAGGAGAGAGAAAAAGGTGGGGCTTGCAGGCAACGAGAATAAATAGAAGCATAAGAGAAGAGGGAGAGAAGGAGAAATGACGGAAAGATGGAAAGAATGGTATATAGAAAAAAGAAAGGTTAAAAACCCAGCGGCAAAAGGTAGACTGGATAATTTTTAAAAAGCTGGCTAGAATCAAGCCACGTGGGCTCTGGCATTTAGAAGTCAGAATAAGCCTCGGTGAATTTATTTGAGAGTTGGGTGGCGGGACCCCCAAAGAGTGAAAATAAAAACCAATACAACTCAGTGAATAAATTACCCCAAACTCTTCCTCTCTTTGTCTCTGCTGTTAAGTATTTCAGTAGGCATCTCCTTCCAGTGATATCATGATGTACTCTAGAAAGCCAAAATCACATAAATGTCAAGTGGTGGAAAGGAGCAAAGTTTGATTGAAAATATAATGCCTCCTAGATTTATGAAAAAAATCAGTTACCCAGACATAAAGCCATTGTATATAATCTTACAGAGACGTGTGTTTAAATGTCTGGAGTTTAGTCATTTGGATTAGCATTCTGTGATAGCTGCATGGCAAAACATAAATATAGAAACTTTCCTTCAGGCTTCCCAGTCCCCATGCCCATCAAAGGTATTTTATCCTACATGCAAATGATTGCTGACATGTAAATTAAGAATTTAAATTCAAATTAATAACTAAAAATAAAGCAGGGGGCTATTGATAAAAAAAATTAAATTTAACAAACTGAAAAGTCAATAAAGATTCATAGGCAAGTGGCTTTTGGCAGCATGAGAAATGTTATCTCCATGGGGCGTTTTATTATTTTAATGATACATTGAGTCCATAGGTAACAATCATGAAACAATTGTTTTAACAACCTCTCCAGCGGGACGTGAACAGGCAATTTCTGGGTCTTGTTCTATTTCACTTTTTTTAGTCTATAAACAGGTTAAAAAACGAACTATGAAGCGTTATTTCCATGGTAAGACTGCAGCTGTCCCCAGCTAGAGCAATGAGACATGGGAAGAAATAAAACCACACCAGCCACGGATAATCAGCTGAGGCTTAGCAGGTACATTTAGGGCGAAGAGGTATTTTCAGAGCGACGTTTTTGCACATCAGAGTTCTCAAGTCACAGAATATGTATCTGAAACAAAACTTTCAAGACTACCCAGTTACTTCCAAGCCTGATGCTATGCATCCCCATTCGTTACATTTTAGAGAGACAAACAGATGGATAGAATTTAAGAATAATTTTCCAATAGCTTTATCATGCATATATTAAAATAAATTTTAACTCTATCACAAATGTTAGAAAATGCTTTCCAATGATTTTAAAAGTGCCATATTTAATAATTCTTTTAATCTTCTGAAGACCACCAAAAGTGCACTGTTGTCATATAAACTTGCAGAGGCCCACAGATGGGAGCCTGTTCTACCTTGACTGAAGGTGAAAGTCTGAGCTTATTTTTGCTCAAAGTTGTTGA
>JAQHUG010000028.1:5477459-5489827 GCA_028555095.1 Dicrostonyx torquatus | reverse complement strand
AACACATATACAGAAGGACTTCCCGCACTAGCCTCCCAAAAATAAGAGACAACACTGAATGGGGTTATCATTCTAATTACTCAAATACTATATACAATATAACAAAGCTATTAACTACATTAGCAGATTAATCTGTCAAAAATAACCATATGAATAGAATCATTATTGATACGTATAAATTGACAGTAGGTTGGTTTTCAAAACAATACTCAAACCTTATAATCATTGAAGCTGAAGTAGTTCTCTCCCTACTATGTCTCAAATCCATATTTATGTATAGTCCAGTGCACTCACCTGAGCACCAGTGCCAACCATGCCAGTGTACTTCAGTGTCCCTATGAACACAATACTTAATAATGTTTTAAGGATATGTGGTAATCATGCTGAGCAAAGCCCTTATATGGAGGACTGATTGAAAGTGTTTTCTAGTTACAGAAATGGACAGGTGAGTCTCCTTTCAAAAGAGGTCTTAGAAATGAAATGGGCTTCTCTACAAAGGTAATGTCCAGATAAACAGTCATTAAACTACTGATCAGAGATGGTAATGAGATTACAAGATAAAGGCTAAAATTACTTCTGCCTCTGAGATTCATTGTCAAGTCTAATTTCAAAATTTCTATAGCATACACTAATTCTATCACGCTCAAGTGTTGGTTGGCAGTAGGTTGGTTATCCAGCACATGAATCGCAATGACTTCCTTTTTGTTAGTGCCCATTCTCATGCATTGTAGCATTGTGTAGTTCATCCTGACCAACTATTAATAAGGTAAATTGTGCGAGTGTGGCGAACACAGAAAGACTTTTATATTCCACACAAGAGCTTGAAATAATTCCAGTTAGCAATGCTTCTAGCATTCAAGGAACTGTAGTTTCTATGCAATATTCATAATGTGATACCTTTAACAAAAGGTGGAGTAAAAAAAATGACTTAATTGTAAAACTGTGAGACACAGATAAGTTAAAGTGAAGAAAAAAATATTGAAAGGCCTTGAAAGCATTTTGTTGCATGAAGCAACTTAATTCATCCCAAATGTTATGCTGCACTAAGTTATATGATTCTGCCAGATGCTTCTCTTTAGAAGAATTTTATTATACCAAAGAGAGCAATTTCTTTTAATGAGAATATTTTTGAATAATATTTGTTCTTGAAACCAGTGCTTTCTTTGTTTCCTATCTAATGAGAATAATTCCTTTGATTCATAGGCTTTTTTATTCTTCTGCTGGTTCAATCAAAACACCAATTAACTGCATGTATTATATGAGAATGAAGTGGGCACCTTCCAGCTCAGTTTCCGAATGTGCACATCAATCAGGGGAAACCTCATGATTTGCATCATAAGAATCCACAGGTTAAGAATTATAACCGAAGTCTGTGGTTAATGTCCCATTTTAGCTTCACCTCTAGGTAGGGCACTAATGTAAAATTTGCATGGTGAAAGAACACTGAAGACACTCTGTCTCCTCCATTGTTGTAAACTGTAAGCAACGTGCAGACCTTCATCTCAATGCCAGAGCATGGAATGTTTGTTGGATTTTTGCTGAGATGTGGGAGAAGTGTTTAGTGATGCAGATCTTGTGCAGATAAAATGGATGGATCTGTTTAGAGACAGGACATAAATACAGAGAAACGCCATCACTTAAAACTTGGAAAAGGAAAAGTGCATAGCAATTTGCTTCTGAGAAAGGTAAGGAAACCAAAATATGACTCAAAGTAGAACAGTGAAATACATTCCAAGAAGGCAGTCGTAGAGGGGACTATGGAGCACAAAATACAAGGTATAAGGCCACCACTGTTCTGGTTTGAATGTAACTCGACCCCAAAGGTGTATTGCTGAGGATTGGTCCCCTAAATCAGTGCTAATTAAAAGTGACTTCCCTAGCTCATCCAGGGACTAATCCATCAATAAGTGATTGATTGGAGTTGAGACACACTGGGATCTAATCCGGCAGTGCAGTGTGACTTGAAGGGTGTATCTCACTCATAGCCCCTTTGTCATTCTTTCCTGTTATGTCCTGACTGTCTTGAGATAAGCTCCTCTCATCTCCCATGCTCATTTTCAGGGAGCATGTATGTTATGCCCTACATAATCACAAGTCTAAGGGCCATAGAGTTATCAACCACAAACTAAAGTCCCTAGGACAGTGGCCTGACAAAAAGATACTCCTCTTCAAGACACCTCGAGGAAAAGCTGAGTGCTGCTGGCAGAATCACATTATCAGGGATGCATTACAAGGGTGAACCACACAAGATTGCAGAAAACTTCCAATCCCTTTTGGTTGGCCTGAAATAAAAGCTAAGCCATTACTATGTGACAAGTATCTCTCTGTCTCTCTCTCTGTCTCTCTCTCTGTCTCTCTCTCTGTCTGTCTGTCTGTCTGTGTGTATGTGTGTCCACTTGTGTGTGTATGATTAACTCAACAATATTGTTTTACCTTCTTTGAAAATGCCAACAATTGTATAATTGTTGTGTGATGCATCATATTGTTGCCTAAGGTAATGTCTAATCTCATGACATGGAATTCCTTAAAAGTGTTTCCATCAAATGATAGCAATTATATAAGGGTCAAGTTCAGACTATGTGCTAGAAACAAAGTCAGCCAATAGTTAAAAACGTTAATGCAACAGTAATATCCCAGGAAACAGATCTGTGATTTTATATTTTGTAAAACTAAGTCAAATAAATTTAAAACTGATCTCAGGAAAAAAAATGTAACACTAGAAATAAAAATAATATATGCACATATTTGGACAGAAATATATAAATATATTCATACTGTGTATACATATATTAGCCTATTTTCAAATTGGTGTTATATGAAATAAGATAACAAATATCATTGAACACTTCTCTGAAAGCATTTGATCCATAATGAAACAATAAGAAATAAACTGACTAAGTAACGAGAGTCTTTTATTCTCCAGTGGTAGAACCTTGCAAATATCAGCGGCTCTGAATTCAGTACTCAGCCTCCCAGGACAAACTACACTGTGAAGCACCATCTGGAAAGCTCCCATCTGGCTTCTAAAAGATCTGGGTTAGGAACAGTTCTTTCCATGGCATGACATCACAACTCTGCAAACATCTTAGCGAAGGCCCTGGCAGCCTTCCAGCACACTCCAGTCCTAGCGTCTTCCTGTAACTTTGACTCACCTATCATTTTTCCCGTGTTGTGGATATTGCGGCATGCTTAGCGAATGAAGCCAAGTGAAGTTTGAGAAGCCATTTGAATAACTACAGTGGGTAGAGTAATGACATCACATGTAATGTGTCTTGAAGACAGTTTGCTGGCAGGAGTGATAAGGCAATCACTGGGAGTGGGAAGATGCGACAGGAACCACACAATGGAAATGCGGTGATGATAAAGTACAATGATGCTGGGGGTAACAGTCCAGTGAGAGACACTAGAGAAGAGGATAAAAGTCAATAAGACGGTGACAATAGGTTATATAGATAATCGTGTGAAACCCTGAACATGGAAGAGAGCAAAACTGGATATCCGAATGTCTCCAGAGCTTAAGAGAGATGTATTAGGGAAACCCCAAGAAAAACAAAAAACAATCCTTCCTTTTATTGCCAGCTACTGTCTCAATTCTCTGCAATGCTGTATAACAAAATTAGCAAATTAATCAAGATTTACCAATTTTTCTTCTCTGCAGTTGTCACTACTATTCCCACACACAGCTCATCTTTACCAAGGCTTTCCTCCCAGTAATCCATCCAGTTAATTCTGAAATTTCTCCAGTGATTATCGATTAGTTTCTGAATCCCTTGAGGAATTCTACTCCTTCTCACTGTAACATGTCATCAGTATTTGAGAGTTGTTCCTTGATGTATTTTCTTTTTTTCCAGGACACTATACTTTCTTAGGACTCCTTCTACCTTCCTCCCTGGTCGTTCATTCTCTGTGAATCCTCCATTCTTCTCAATTTAGGGGCCAGAGGTTCAGGTCTCCTCTGTCTGTTCTTGTATTTCTATCTCATTCAGTCTCATAGGCTAAAGAGTGTAAGTCAGAACCCAAGACTCGTATAACTACACCAGAACTCTTTTCTACTCTGGACAGGTCTAGACTGTGCTCACCATTAAACTATCTGAAAAGAAGGCCCTCAAAGTTCATTGCTTACAGCTCTTACTGCTACTGATTTCACTAAAATAAAAACAAGAATTTTCAAAGTCCAAGGTGGGTATGAATGCCTGGGCCAGCAGCTCTTAACCAGGGCATTGAACAACCCCATCCTGTCACAGGGGTCACATATCAGAAATCCTGCAAATTAGATAATTATACTAAAAGTCATAAGAAGTAGCAAAAATATAGTTATGAAGTAGCAACACAGATAATTTTGTGGTTAGGGGTCACCACCATATGAAGAACTGAACTAAAGAGCCACAGTACGGGGCAGGTTGACAACCACTGGACTAGACCAATTCTCTTTCACTTCTTTTCCCTCACTCCCATCTAGCAATGCTGGTCTCCTTTTGATTCTGCAAGCATGGCCTGCACATTCATGACTTAGGAAGCTATCCTACCTGGTAGAAATGTTATTCCAGAAATGACTTCTCTTCAGGGATACTCCTCTTTTGTTTCTTTGTGCAAACACCTCCTGCTCAACAAAGATCTTTCTAGAAGACCAATTCCAAAATTTCAAATAAGACATTACCTGTACTCTAAATATACACGGCCTTCCCTCGTGACTATTTATCATATAAAACTAAATAAGGAGTTTACTTTCCTGGCTATACAATAAACGGAATTGACAGTGCATTCGAGAGCAAAAAAAAAAAAAACAAAAACAAAAAAAAAAACAAAAAAAAAAACCCCAAAAACAATGGCTTGGGGAGCCCACTACAGCTAAGTGTAAGACCTGTACCTAAGTTAAACTTTATGAAAACTCACAGCTTAATGGATTCTTTCACTATAGCAGAGGCCTAAATTTTATCCAAGGATCTCTAGTGAGGGGTATCTGATTGCCCTAGATCACAGCTCTAACTGCTGTCCAAGCTTTCTAGGTGCTCCATTGGCTCCTGCTGCATGATCTTGAGGTCAAACAGTGGTCCTAGGGAAACACTTTTCCATTGGACCACCACCATACCCCACCCCAAGCCCTGACTTGACATATTATGGAAGAAATACAAAACCCATGCTTCTCTTGCTGATCCTGAGCCTGCACTGTGTGTTAGCAACTCTTATTCTCTATGACCCAGAACAACAATGATCTATCCTTTTTCTTCATATCCAGAATAACATTTTTCTGTAATGGTTAATATTTTGGGAATGTTTGTGAAGGACTTTATAGATGAGGCTCATTGTGCACGGGAAATCCTGTATAAAAGTGGGGATCACTATCCCATGAGAAAGAGACAGGTTGCACACCAGCATCCACCAGTCTTTGTTTCCTGACTGTGCACACGATGTAACTGGTAGCCTCATGCACTTGCTGCCATGCTCTGCCCACCATGATGGACTATACTAGCCAGCTGTGAGCCAAAATGAACCTTCCTTCCCAAGGCTGCTTTTGGTAAGTGCTTTCTCACACCTAAAGGAAAGTTCTTTCCTCATCTTTTTCAGCAGAATGGAAGCTCTACAAGAAAAAATAACTTTGCTGGTCTCCAAGATACAGAATAGTGCCTGATACATAGTATATCATCAAAAAAATTTTGCTTAAAAGTCAGTGAAAAATTCAGAGATTTTGTATACTGGGGTAGATAAATGATTTGGAAGCATTTGGGAGAGTAGAGAAGGGAGAGTAGAAGGTGAAGAGGAGGGGAGGGGTGAAGAGAACTTGAAGGAGCGTGATAGACGAGATGGAAGAAGGACAGAGATGAAAGCAAGGAGAAAGATATTTTCATTGAGGGAGCCATTACGGAGCTAGCAAGAAACCTGACACTAGAGAAATTCCTAAGAATCCATAAGGATGAGCCCAACTAAGCAATAGAGGAAAGGGTTCCCAAACTGGCCTTTACCTGTAGTCAGATTGATGAATATCTTAGATATCACCATAGAATCTTCATGCAGTAACTTATGGAAACAGAGACAGAGACCTACAGAGAAGCACTGGACTGAGCTCCCAAAGTCCAGTTTAAGAGTGGGAGAAGTGAGAATATGAGCAAAGAGGTCAAGACCATTATGTGCACACCCACTAAAACAGTTTAGCTGAGCTAACGGGAGCTCACCAACTCCAGCTGGACAGTGAAGGAACAAGCATAGAACCAAACTGATTCTCTGGATGTGGGTGACAGCTGTTTGACTGGGGCAGACTGCAGTCACTGGCAGTGACAACAGGATTTGTCCCTATTGCTTTGGCTTTTGGGGAACCTATTCTCTTTGGAAGGATACCTTGCTTAGCCTAGATATGGTAGGGCGGGCCTTGCACCCTCCCCAAAGCAATGTGCCTTACCCTCTCTGAGGAGTGGTTGGGGTTGGGGTGAGGAGAAAGTAGAGAGAATGGGAGGAGGGCAGGGAGTGGGAACTGGGATTGTTATGTAAAATGAGGAAAGACACTTCATTTTCTTTTAAAAAAACAAAATACATAAATCGTGTCCTCTGAGATACTGAAATTGCCTATGCATTCTAGACAAACTTACTCGAGCTCCAAATCTAAAGCTGTGGTTGACAAAGGCCCGTATATTTATCATCGCACAGTTTCTGCAGGACGTAAATCAAAGGCAATGACTAGACAAGGCTCCGCCAAGGACACAACGCTATGATTAGAGAACCCCTCCCCCAGGATTGCGGTCACCTCACTGCTTCCCTGGTTATGGATGTGCATATGAGCTGAGGCGTGGCTCTCAGACACTCCAGAATATTCGCCCCTGAGTTCACTTACATGAGTATTTCCCTCAAGAGTGTCATCAAAGAAACTAAATATATACAGAATGACCAGTATATATTTGATAACTGCAATTCACAACCAGTCAAGAAAGTTTAACCGCAACTTTCAAGAAACAGCATCTGAACCATAGTCTTTGCAGCACTCTGCCCAAAATGGACAAGATTTGATCAATCACTGTCAATGCCCAATTTTTGTGTCAGCTTTCCATGGATGATCAAATAACATCTCTTAACCAATACATGAAATAATTTATTTTTAGTTAGTCCATCCATGGTGTCTCATGTCATCAGACTCTAGTAAGGTCATACATGAAAACTTCCTTCTTTTCTCTGTAAGATATTATCCTTCTGCTTGCAATTTACTCACAAATATTGGCAACATTGGCCGGCCTTCCTTGCACTGAATAAAATAGCTTTGTTTGCTTTCATTTGGGTAGTTTTCTCAATCTCCACACTCAAAATACAGGAGTTTAATTTGTTTGGAATTGGGTCAATAAATTCACCCTACAATAAAGTAGCTGGTGATAGTCCAAGGCTGTGAATACCAAACTGCCCTCATTGAGGGCCCATGAAAGACAGTTACCACATCATCCCCCACCTCTCTGAAAACCCCTGCTTTCTGATGGTGTCCTATCTGCTTAGAATCTTAAGTTTAAATTTCTACTTAGATGTTTCGGTGGTTTGCTTTCTTATTGCTATCATAAAAGAGTGACCAACATCAGCTTGTGTGAGGAAAGACACTGTTTGTTCATGAAGTTCAAGTCTACCATCAAGAAAAGGCAAGGGAGGAACTCCAGACAGAAACCTGGAGGCAGAAATTTAAGTAGAGACAGTAGAGGAATGTTGCTTATCAGTTTGCTCCCTCTGGTTTATTCAGCTTCCATCCTAAGCTCAGGCCCACCTGCCAACGGATGGTAACTCCCACTGTGGACTGGGAACTTTTACACAAATTAGTAATTTTAGAAATGCCCTGAAAATATGGTCACAGGCAAATCTGAGAAAGCCAATATCCCAACTGAGGTTACCTTTTCCTGGGTAAGACTAGTTTCTGTCAATTCAATGCAGAGTACTTAAAAGAAAATGCTATAACCCTTCCTTTTCTGTTTTGTATGTATTAAAAGTGCTCAGATAAATAGTACATCTTTAGAAAAAACAGAAATGAACTTTTCTACTGTTTCTTGAGCAATAGCTAACCAAGCACTTGCAAATGCTTCTGTTTTGTAAAATGAATATTCTTTAATGCGGCTGCAAAGCTGCTGCCTTCACACTGTGATAACTGCCTATTCAAAAAACAAATCACAATGTCTCAGGAACCAGCTGGATGTCTTGTTTCTCTAGAGGAAATGTATACTGAAGATTTTCTTTCACTGACCAGACTCTCTACAGGGGAGTTTTTGAGACGCTCAGGTAATCTGGCCTGGAAAGTCTCTTGTATTTATGCACAACACTGCTTTCCTCATGCCAGGACTACTGGGCAAGATCAGCACCATGATGTGACTACCCTCAAAGCTCCCTCATCCACCTCATGAATCTATACTGTTGAACATTTATAAGCATGGCATGGTCTACAAGATGATGGCATATAAGAAACAATATGCAATGTTTCCAAAGTCTCCTATCCATGTGCCATGCCTACTCCTGTATTCTAAGAATTAACACAGTGTACCTATGAGCACAGTGTGTTATTGACTGACACCCATCATACCAAAACCCTGTGCTCAGAATGCCAAGCCATGGGTTGAACTTTTCTTATTGTCCTGAAAGTCTTCATCATGCTCTCACACCTACCTTTTGATTCACTTTTGTTATCTTCTGATTTTCAGGTCCATTTGTCTTTTCAATCACTGACCTAATGTAATGGCATTTAAAAAGCTCCCATATGTATTAATCAAATGCCTATACATAATTATGATTCATAGATGGACTCATGCACTCATTTATATTAATTAATTTCTTCATTCATCAAATAGTTCTGAATGTAATGATTCAACTGTTCCTAGATATGAAAGTGTAGAATTATGTTACCAGAGGTCGCAGTTTAAGGACACTGTAGCACACAATACAGTGATCCTAACAGGAGTAGGGGCCATAAAGTATTCCAACAGACCAGAAAGAGAGTTCTGCAGATCGCATGTGTCATGAGCTTAGTTGGAAAGATCAAAGCACAGGGAAGGACATCAAGAGAGGGAAAGCACCAAGTTCCCAGAGAGCTGGGCACACATTGGGGCAGACGCAGAACACAGGGAACACTGGGTAAAGACAGGAGAATCAGGCTGAGAACAACTCCACAGAGCTTAGGGAGCTCAGCTGATAATGACAGAGATTACTTAAGAGTAATTATATTAGTCAGATACAGTAATTAAACATGGGAGCTCATTAAACATTATTCAGATTCGATAATTAAACATAGTCAAATACTGTAATTAAACATAAGCTGGTTAGAGCAATTCGAGCAGTATTTCACGAGAAAGGTCAATTTGACTGGGTAATTGGATCAAAAGTTTCTACTCTAGAATCAATTATCTGAATTAGTTGACCTTATTAAGTAGATTTTACAAACTGACAGACCTTTGCAAAGAATATATATAAGGTTGCTCTTTATAAAACAAATCCATATGTGAACAAGAAGTGAATTGTCAATAAAGTCAGCATGGCAGTGTTAATTTACTTTCCGATAGTACTATGCTGAGTTTATGCATTATTACCTACTCTATAGATATTTCATACTTTGTGCGAAATATTGTCTTGGCAAAAGGATTCTTTGACCAATACTACTGAGCTATTATGAATGTAACTAAAAAACATAGATGTAGACAGAGACTGCTCTTTCATTTCTGAACCACTCAGATCCAAATAATCACACAGAAACTGTATTAGTTGCAACACTGTTTGACCAATGACTCTATCATATTCCTAACTAGCTCTTACAACTTAAATTAACCCATTTCTATCAATCTGTATAAACCATGAGGCTGTGGCCTACTGGTAAGGTTCCATCGTGTTCTACTCCTTAGGCAGCTACATGGCATCTCCTAGACTCCACCTACTCTCTCTATAGATCTCTGTTTGGATTTCCCATCTTGTTTTCCTCTGCTAAGCCATTGGCTGAAACAGCTTTATTCTTTAATCAATGGTTAAAACATATACACAGCATACAGAAGGATATCCCACATCACACAGAACCTATCTTGGGGAGCTGATGAAGACCTCAGTGAGTAGGTAAGCAGTGGGTGAAGTCCTGAGTGTGCAGTGTTCACAAGGACCCCAATTCCTTAGACTCAATGGGGATTGACCACACTCTCTCTAGGTCAGGATCAGAGAGCTGGCATATCCTTCCTCTGCTCGGTGCGAGTGTTGACAAAACATAAAGAGCATTAATTGCAGCTCCTTTCTGCAGACATTGACAATATAAGAATGCTCCCCTGCAGAGACCATTTACAGGTAACAGTGAACCACTCCCTGGTGCTGTCCATCACAGACTTATTGATTTTCCAGACTGTTGTATAGTAGGGTCTACTCCATCAGAGTGAGCATGCCCACCATTCCCAGCTTTTCTACAGATATCTATCTGTATACATTTTGTTTATCCCCATGGGGTCACAGTCAATTTTCCAAAACATTCTGCCCATCAATCTGTTCCATTTAAAAAAGTTTATCTTTCCTTAAGTTCATAAGAATAAACCTGATAAGCCCATCAATAATACAAGAGATAAGATCATTAAAATAAGAATTTCTACAGTAGTGTCAAGCAGCTATATCCCTCTCCTAGTACTGAACAAGCTTCTTATAAAATTTAAACTACTTTACTTCATTGCCAAATAAGCACCTATATGCTCCTGAGGGGCAGCATTCTACCTGGTAACCAAAAGAATGTGATATTTTAGAAAGAACAGTTGGAACTCTATAACTAAAATGTTACCCTGATTTTTATGAATAAGTTTATGTATGGCTCCAAACAGGTTGACTCTGGGTGAACTAATAAAGTTGTATGCCTTGACATGTAAATTAAGAATCAAATATAAGGGGTAGGACACCAAAATTCATTTGTAGCTATGGTTTAAATGTCACTGGAAAAAGTTCCTGTGTTGAAAACTTGTAGAGATAATGACAGGTGGAATAAAATCATGATTGATAATTTATTCAGGGGATCACTCCATCAAGTTCATAACTTAATGAAATCATAGTGGGATAGGTCACTGGGTGTAGGGTCTACTTGAAAGAATAGAAATGCATGTTAAAGCAATCTCTTCTTAAATGGGAAAATACTCTCTGACTAACAGCAACTTAAGGGAAAAAAGTGTTCATTTGACTTATAAATTCAATCTATTGTTCATCAAGTGGGAGTCAAGGCAACCAATCACATCACATCTACAGTCAAGAGCAAAGAGAATGTGATAACATCCTTTCTTGCTTGGTGTTTATGCTCAGCTTGGTTTCACTACTCTAATACAGTTCAAGACCACGCCTAGAGACTGGTGCTACCCACAGTGGACTGGGCTTCCTTCATCAATTAATAATCACGACAACCTCCCCAAACATACCCACAGCACAACATGATGTAGATAATTCCCCCACTAAGACTCTCTTCCCATGTGATTCTGGACTGTGCCCAGTTGACAGTCGAAACTTCGCAGCACAGTCACTGGGGTGATTCCTTTGTAAAGCACTGCTTAAATCTGGCCCTGCTTTTCCCCTTTTCTCGTGGCCACCATTTGTTCATGACCATGCTGCTCTGCCTCACTGAGGTGCAGAAATAATTAATCCAAGTTACCATGGAAAAATATTTTACCTAAGTTTCAGACATATTGTTCGTATTTTCTTGGATACTATTGCACAGTAACAAAAACTAAAATAGTCATTCTTTAAAACTGCTTTTACCCCTAATATCTACATTACTAAGTTCCTTAAATGAGAGAGGTTAGAAATACATCAATGGCTTTAAAAGTCAGAGCATATGTGTGGCTAAATTCAGATGCTGGTAGAGGTTATCAGAGGTACACTGGGGAAGGACATGCTTCCAAACCAACGTCACTCACCAGACTACAGAACCCTTTTGGAGTAGCTAGCAGGTACATTTTCATTCAGAATGTGAGAAGACTATAAATATCATTTCATGGAAAACAAGTGTCCATAATTTGAGGAGCTGAATCACTCTTTGACCATTTCTGCAGAAATCATAAGGCTGCATGCAATCTTTGGGTATTTACATTTAGGTGAAGAAATGATAAAATGCATAACTGTGGGAAACATTCTTTTTATAACCTTTATATATTAAGGAAGTTAGAGAACTAATAATGCACACTCATAAAACTCCTGCCGATGTAAATCACTACTGCGAACTCAGCCCGACATTTGAATTACTTGAATTTATATCAAATGACTTACTGAATATTCAGTAATGTTAGAAATATACTTGGTATTAATAATGACTTTGAAGGACAGTCACTGCTTAAAATTTCCAGATAGCAAACACCACAGTAATTGAAAGTGACTCTCAATTTCATCACTGGATTTAATAATTTCACTAAAAATTAATAAAA
>JAQHUG010000028.1:5443955-5466260 GCA_028555095.1 Dicrostonyx torquatus | reverse complement strand
ATATTTACATGTTTACTATGCATTATATTATATGTTTATGTTGTATCTATTACTTATATGATATGTTATTTAGTTATTATATCTTATTTATATTTTATGTATTATATTATTAGATATTTGTCGATTTATCATTATTTTATGCAGTAAATATTTTATTTATTTATTATATGTTAAATATATAAAACATATTTATATTATTTATTATTATTCTTCATAGAATGTATTCTGTTTTCAGTTTTCTCTTCTCCAGTTAATCTAGATTCTCTCACCTCCACACCCACCTTAATCCACTCTTTTTCTCTCTCAATAGGAAACAAACAGGTACCATAATCATCATCATCATCATCATCATTAATCCATAAATAAAAATAGATAAAAACCAACAGCAAAAAAAGTTTCCCCCAAAAGCACAAGAAACATATGGACACAGAGATACTCAAGACACGTGTATTTGCACAGACAGAAATCCCATAAAACACAAAACTTGAAACCATAATCTAGAAGTAAAAGACCTGTAAAGTAAAAACAAAAGTGCAAAGGATTATGAGGCAAAAATATTACCTAGTTCATTTTCTGTTGGTTATCTACAGCTGGCCATGTATGATTAGTATACCAAGGAAGACTCCCTGGGACAAACTAAGAGTTCCTTGAGAGTGGTTATTTAGTAGGGACAACCTCCATGTCTGACACGAAAATTTTAATTGGTGTTGGCATTGAGGCACTGCTGTTGTTTTGATTACCAATCTTAGCTGCAATCCATTTAGTCTAGTTTAATGGCAACACATAACATCACTGTGACCAGGTTCCTGAGAAATGTAAGTTAAACAGAAAGGCTTTATTTTGTGGTTTTAGAAGTCTCATTTCATTTGAGTGGGAAAGGTGTGGTGGAACAGAACAGTTTACATCAGCCTGGCCAAGAGGCATAGAAAGGGACCCAAAGAAGCCAGGGCAGGAGACATCCTCAAAGACAGACACGCCACCAGTGATCGACTTCCTCCAGCGAGGGTCTACCTCTTATCTTTGACATCCCCGGTATTGTCTTCCCACTATGAGTCCATGAAGGGACATACCTAGTCTTTCAATCAGAGTTCTGATTGTCTAATCCTCTGGACATGCTCTCACAGACACACAAAATGTGTTCCCAAATTCAGTCATGTTGGCAAGGCTAGCTCCCCAAAATGCCTGGGACTTTCCTGTAGCCAGACTTTGTCGCTCTAGTCTCCTTGAGTTTATCACTCCTGTCTTAAAAAGCCCCATCACAGAGCCAGTCCAAACCTTGTTCCATACCATCCCACACTCAGGTTGTACCACACTGCCGAGAGCTGCAGTGCTAAAGAGTGTCTTTGGCAAACAGACCCAGCTTTCTCCTGTGACACCCATAAGCTCAACCTAACACATAACTATGATTCTAGCTGCTACTCTCAAAGAATTAGGAATTTCTCTTTTCATCCAAAAATCAATCTCAAGCTTCTATATTTGTATGTGATCCCTCTCTGCCATCTTATGCCCCATTCTCTAGCAATCACAGTGCCCAGTTTTTGTACCCAATAACAGTTACCTTTCTAATGCTTCCACAATGCTTTCTGATATCCACACTTATCCATCAGGACAAAACAGGGTTCTTCCTCCATCGCATTATTTGCTAACTCCTTTTCTTTGTGATTTCTCACTTCAGATTTCTTGCCGTTATCATTTCCACTACTCTTACCTTCCATCAATCACCCCTCTAGGACCAGTTCCAGAGATACTTAGTAAGTTCATCCAGGGAGACCTGTGAGAGCTAGCAGGGCCAACCGTTCCATCATCCTTGGAGCGCTCCCATTGTCTACGTCTGTGGAATCACTTCCTGGTTTCTCTCCGATTGAAAGTCTGTCTTCTCACGAGTTATATATACATTCCACACAAAGTCAGAGCTAGCAGGACCAACCGTTCCATCATCCTTGGAGCACTCCCATTGTCTACGTCTGTGGAATCACTTCCTGGTTTCTCTCTGGTCGAAACTCTGTCTTCTCACGAGTTATACATTCCACACAAAGTCAGTGTTATCTTCCTCATTCTCAAGTCTAAAATCGCCTTGCTGTGCTTATATCTCCTTTTATCTTTCCCTTTGTGACTTACCAAACCAGCCTCCTCTGCTCACCTTCTCGGAGTTTCTTAAAATTTTTGTCATACTTTCTATGTCCAAAGGGAATCTAGGCATTCATCTTTAACAGAGTGCACCCCTATACTGTGGTAGTTTGAACGTGCTGGCCCTCATAAGTCTCAGGTATTTGAATACCTGGTCTCCAGCTAGTGTCTGTTTAAGGAGGATTAGGACCTGTAGCCTTACTGAAGGAAATATGTCACTGGTGGAGACGTTTGAGATTTAAAAGACTCAAAACATCTCTAGTGCTTTCTCTTGGCTTCCTGCTTACGGACTGAGATGTGCTCTCTTGACTGCTGCCCAGACTTCTGCTACCTCCACTCTGACATCACCGACTACTTATCACTCTCAACTACAGGCAAATAAACTTTCTTCTAGGAGTTGCCG
The DNA here is from genome assembly GCA_028555095.1 of Dicrostonyx torquatus. Lineage (NCBI taxonomy): Eukaryota > Metazoa > Chordata > Mammalia > Rodentia > Cricetidae > Dicrostonyx > Dicrostonyx torquatus. The sequence continues at coordinate 5,463,730 of JAQHUG010000028.1, read as the reverse complement.
TGATCATAGAGCTTTAGCACAGCAGTAGAAAGTAACTAGAACATTTCCTCTTCCCACGACGCCTGTTTTTTGATGTTTGGAATCTCTGAATCCACATGCTGAAACGCTTCCTAATCCAACTCACACTACTCTTGAAATCATTAGATGTCACCTTTAAATCAAACTCTGCATCATATATCTCCTCCTTGATATGCCTCAGCCGTGTTCAAAATATTGACTTGGTCCTTCTGTAAATCTACCGACATAGATCTTCCAAGCAAACCATAAGTGTGTGATTAATTCTTTTGCATTTGAAGTCAGTCCCATGACTTTTTCCTTTGTTCACACATCTCTGATCTGTCTGCAATGTCAGCTTTCATTCAACCTCACCGTTTCTCGGCTAGTCGACCCTAATGGAACCAATGTCCCAAGTGTTCAATACCCAGAGCCATTTCAAAACCCTTCAACTCTTCCCAGTGCCTTTTAACAAAACTCCTTTGAAATGTCTGAATAGTCTTAGTCCAGATAACATAGTCTTGCATTTATAATGTGTCTATGACCAAAGATAAGTTATAATACATGTACTAGACAGACACAATGTGCTTTATAATAAAAATATTATTTATTGAATATTTTTGGAAAATATTTATATAATTTTAACATAAATGTAATGCTATATTAATACTTAGAAGGATATTATTAATTTAAATAATGGAAAAAATTGTGCTAGCCATATATCTTTTTGTGTAAAGTACTTATCCCACGAGTGTGAGGACCGGAGTTCATTGCACAGACTTCATATGAAGGTCAAAGGAGACAACTGACTCCACTTACGTGTCCTCTAACCTCTACACGTGCTGCACAGAATACACACCTATACACATATAGTAATAATCAATAAAAAATAATTTTGAAAAATAAAAAAAATATCAAAAATAATGATAAGGTAATTTCTATGTATGTGGTTTATATTTTCTCGGGGAGAGGGGAGGCCACTGAGAACAAATTAAAACATTCAAGCCAACGAAAATGCTGAAATGGTGGCCAGAAGTATGAACTCTGGAACATGACAAGCGTTGAGTTCTTGGCCTCCTATTTTCTTCCTGTACTCTTTTTCTTACTTGCAAAATATGGATGATAAAGTCCACTTCCATAGTTAGAATTAGAATTAACATGGCAGGTTCATGAATAGAAGCCAGAACCATATGTGACTACTGCATGCCTCCAGGGGCTACAGTAAAATGAGGAAGAGCAGTTACTGGGGGTAGAACTGACTGACTGACTGACTGACATCCCCAGTAGCTCAAGTTTAAGCAGGATAATGCTCTTGCTCTGTTCTTTTACAATGCATATCTTTTTCATTCAGGTAAAAACAAAAATAGAGAGAGAGTTAAATTGAAGCTGGGAAAATGTTGTAAAGGATGCCAGTTGATTCAAAGTTGATTCATAGGTTCCAGGGAAATTATAAGGGGGCAACAATCTAGTATCATCACTACAAAACCAATTCTGATTTATAGATTACCGGGCATTTTGTGTCTATAATGGAAGTTACTTTCCCAGCATTTATATTCGGAAATAGTTGGTGATAGTAAGAATGTTACTGAATATATGCCAACACTGTCCACTGCTATACACCTTTATGGAAGAACTACGGCATAAAATTCAATGAAGAACTAAGGGGGTCATAACCGTGTTTCTCACCAAAGCAGCAAAGATCTTTCTGAAATGGCAACTTTTAAACATAGCTTCCTACTCTCCACCTTGAACACAGCATATTTAGCTCCATCATTTTAATATTATTCCGACCTTCATCATTGTTTCTCAGACCTCTCCATTCCATTTCTTTGTTCTTTGTCCTTTGTGATGTGGGGGAGTTCTTTGAATTTGAATATTATTTCCTCCAGAATTACAGATTTGTTTGGTATCTGATTCCCTCCATCTTTTATGCAGGATCCCCCACTGTGTGCACACCTTGCCTACAGATAGTATGCATAACAAACAGTTCCACCACTTTTCTGAGAATCTCCTCAGCATGGATTTGTCCCTTGCTCCTTTAAGGAGTAAAATACTTAAAGATAAAGTTAGATAATTAAATATATTTCAGAAGACAGAGAGCTTTGTTAGTCTCGAATCCAATTTTAGTAATCTTTTATCAGTCATTGATACGCTCCTTCATTTTGAAGTCTGGAGACATATTAAGTAGCAGGATTTTCTGTCCCTTTGCTTACCCATTCAGTCACTATTTCTACAAGATATTACCAGATGATTTTCTAATTTATACTTTGGTCCTCAAAGTATTTGAGTAACCCATCACATTAATTTGAATTAATGAAGGAGTCAGTGATTGCAGGCACATTCATCAATTAATTTTAAGTGAAACCTTCTCAGTTGGACTTCGGCATCAAAGCATATCATGCCAATTTGTAGCTGGCACAGTAGAAAAGATCTCCTTACTCAACCTACAAATTATTCTCATTTATTCTTGTTTCATCCATGATTATAACAGCTAGTGATGTGTTCTGTGATTACAAATAAAAGTTATTCAGCAGCCTCTTGATTTTCTTTGAGAAAAAATAAATGCATACCTATATATACAGATAATGCATACATAACAAATATAATTTATATCTACATGTAAGCATATATACACATTAGATAAGACATGATGGAAATAAGGCTTCTCTAAGTTATAAGCCACATACAGAATTAAATATATGCTTGACATAGTCATCATGCTAAGTGATAGAGTCATGTTTCTATTACGATTAGGAGCTAAAGATGCTTATGAAGAGTGACATCACTTACATGGCAATGTGGGTGTTACTGTGAGATTAAAAGACAAAGACATGGAAGTATAAATAAATAATTGACAAATAATTATTTTGATGTTACTGTATAATGAGAAAATCCCAAACACTTAGAAATATGTATGCAGAATTGCTATGACTGCTAAATATAAGTATAAGTAAATCATATTTATTCAACAGTAACAACCCAGATAAGAGATAAGCAAGAAGAATGAATGTGCAGAAACTATAATGAGGAAAACAAATGTAAACCTACTACAGGAGACAAAAGAACACACACACATACCTACAGGGATATTTTCTTCAACTTAACTAAGAAAATCATACTGGAAAAATGTCAGTTTTCTTGCTAAATAAAATCTGTAAATTAAACCAAGTCCCAAGGGGCTGAAAAATATAGAACTGACAAAGTAATTCTAAAGTTTATCTGTGACTATGAACTTCTGCATACTTGGCACCAGAATGTCAGTGGAGGAGATAAAAGCAATTAATCATGTAAATAATGCTGGTAATTAACGATTTTTGTAGAGAATATAAAGTTGGAACTCTACCCTTCATCTTTCACTCTAGTACTCTGCAGAAAATTTAAAGATATATCACTATGGTTCAATATAACTGTAAAGACAGTAAGATAAATATGAATTATTATTTATAGGAAACAGGTGACATAAAGGAATATCTTGGTGGTGAATATATGTTAAAGCGTAGCTCTGTGTCTGTACAAATGTACTATCATGACGCTATTTCAACAGTGTGCATGGCTAGTCATGTTAATTTGAGTAACTCTCCAAGATGAAAGGTTCAAAAAATCAAAGGGAGAACCCTGAAGAGGACTATACGGAAGTTGATTCATTACGCCTTGGAATTGTGGAATTTCAATGTTTGTATATTCATTTTTAGATTTTTCTCTAGTGCTAGAATCTTTGACATGGATTTCCATTACCTTTACAAGACATTATTTCCAGGAATTCTATCTATTAAATATGAAATAGAACTCTGAAATATTAATTGGAAACTTGAGGCCATAGTCTGACTTCACTTGCTAATGGGTGTGCAACTCTCTGGCCAAAGCACTTTCTGGTTTCTCAAAATACTCCATTTTGACTTTCTTGTAAGGCCTTCTACAACTCTATAATTTTATCGAATGCACATAAACACATTGCATGCAAAGCACACATTCTGCAATGATAAAATGAAGATATAACGAAGAGATGAGGAAAGATAAGGAATTATCGAGTGTAATTTACAGAAGGTATTGAAAGCAATGTTGGTGACCCCAGGATGTGAGAGAGTGGAAGCGACACTAAAGTAACTAACCCATCCTCTGTTGTAAGAGGTTGCTTGTGTTTCCCGGCTGCCCAGACTCCAGAAATAATCACGCAAAAACTATATTATTTGCAATACTGTTTGGCCAATAGCTTAAGCATATATATGGCTAACTCTTACTTCTTAATTTAGCCCATCTCAATTAATCTGTGCATCACCACGAGGTTGTGGCCTACTAGCAAAGTTTCAGCATGTCTGTCTCTGGCAGCAGCTCCATGGCTTCTCTCTAACTCCACCCTCTTTCTCCCAGCATACAGCTAGCTTTCCCCACCTAGTTCTGTTCTGTCCTCCCACAGGCTCCAAGCAGTTCTTCATTAATCAATGATAATCACAGCATATAGAGGGAAATCCCACATCAATTCTCTATCTCTGGAGTTAATCATATGCATTTATTAGAGAAACATCCTTCCCAACTGTTTAATCTACTCCTATGCTACTCTTCAACATTAGTTAAATGCAACAACTGTCATGATGCTCACATAATTGGTAACATTGTATCAATTTGAAGCCCCAGTAGAAACATGGAAAGACATCAGGCTTTAGCAAGTGAAATAAGGAAGGTAAGAATAATTATTACTCTCAAAAGTGTAAAGAGCGTGCCATACGCACGAGAATTCACTTGATTGGAAGAGTGAACTAAATTAGGTGATTTGTTTCACAAGCAAACCCCAGGTTTCTGGTGTGGCAGTAATAGCTTGTTTTCATTCTAATTCAGGTATAAGTTTGATTTACATCGAGGTTAGAATAAAGATCCAAAAATTCCTCCACAAGTCAACTGTGTGTCTTCAGTCAGTATCTTATTCTTTCTCGGTCTTGGTTTCTCCTCCTGCTACCCACCCCAGGAAGAAAAATGCTGGTGTAAAACATACAAGTGCAAAATCTTTGGGCCCTGGAAACAGAGATTTTTACAAATTCCAGTGCTTATATTTTTAACTTAATATCTTAAATCTTTGTATTTTTATTAAAATTATTTATGCTTACTAACCTTGGAGATTTTAGAAACAAATTAATAGCAGGTAATTCAATAATTTAAGCCTGTCTACCTATTTTTCCCTGGAAATGGTCAACAGTGCAAGGCTGTGGGATCAGTATCTACTCCTAGAGGAGCTCTCTCTCTGAGTCTTAGGCTATAAAATAATAAATCAGAGTACATGCTATGTCCAGTCCAGCTGATGCCAAAAGTATGGAAGCAGGAAGGAGCTGAGCCAAGTTTTCTCAACTTTTGCTAAATCACTAAATAGTTCCACAAACCTTTCTCTCAAAAAAATAAGACAAACAGGCTGTAATATACTGTTATTTTGAAAGATTAATAGAAGCTAGGGTTCTCAAGACATAAAACTGCTAGAGTTGATACAACGTTATTTGAGAGAAATCAAGGTGACTCTAAAAAATGAGCACCAACAAACTCCTTAATCTTCTTATGTGTTTCCTAGTGCATTTTACTTTTTACTTTTTAATTTTTTATTCATTTTAACATTCCAACCACAGTTCCCTCTCCCATTTCTCCTCCCACTTCTCCCACACCTCCATCCAACCCATCCCTCATCCACTCCTCAGAAAGGGTAAGGATTCCCATAGGGTGTAAACAAGGTCTGGTACATTAGGTTGAGGCAGAACCATGTGGCTCTCCCCTGTATCAAGTCTGAGCAAGGCATCCTATCATAGGGAATGGACTCTAAATACCCTGGGCCTATTGTCAGGGACCCCCTCAACCAGACCAAGCTACATAACTGCACCCACATGCAGAGGGACTAGAGCTGTTGATCTCGAGTTTGTGAATTTCCATGAGTTTGATTCAACTGTCTTTTGAGATTTCCCCTTCGTATTCTTGTCCCCTACCCCTGCTCATATAATCCCTCCTCCATCTTTTCGACTGGACTTCCAGAGCTCATTCCCGTGCTTGGCTGTGGAACTATGCATCTGCTTCCATCAGTTACTGATTGAAGGCTCTGTGATGACAGGGTAATCACCAATCTGATTACAGGGCAGGCAAGTTCAGGCACCGTCTCCACCACTGCAAAGAATCTTAACTGTAGTCATCATTGTGGATTCCTGGGATTTTTCCTAGTGCCAGGTTTCTAGCTAACCCTATAATGGCTTCCTCCATCAAGATATCTCTTTCACTGCTCTCCAGTTATGCCCCTCCTTCAACCTGACCACCTCATTTCCTCATGTTCTCATCCCCTATTCCCTCCCCTCTACTGTACCCCTGCCCCAAGTTTACCCAGGAGATCTCATCCATTTCCCCTTTCCAGGGCAATCCATACATTCCTCTTAGTGTCCTCCTTGTTACCTAACTTCTCAGGAAAGGTGGATTGTAGTTTGGTTCTCCTTTACTTTACATCTAGTATCCATTTATGAGTGAGAACATACTGTGTTTGTCTTTCTGAGTCTGGATTAACTCATTCAGGATGATTTTTTTTATAGTTCCATTCATTTGCCTGCAAATTTCATGATGCCTTTAATTTTATGTTTTTACAGCTAAGTAGTACTCCATTGTATAAATGTACCACATTTTATTAGGTTGTTTCCTGGGTCTGGCTATTACAAATACTGGTGCTATGAACATAGTTGACCAAGTACTTTATTCTTAAGATAAATGTAACTGCATGGAGTTACTTTTTGCTTCCTAGAATATGAAGGAAGCTGTCAAACCTGTGTCTCACTGGAGAGAGAAAACCTAGTAGGTGAGAATAGATTCTGAGCCTCAATATAAAAATGTACATTGGGATCTGTGACTGAAAATGCACATCTCAACCTCCACACCATACTTCTGAGAGATCTCCAGCTCACAAGGCTCACCGCACATGACCTCTCACTATACACATTGTGCAAAGTTGTTTTTCATTAGAGTGTCTTTTTTTATTCAGACTTAGTCACTAAGGAAGTAATAAAGAAAAATAACCATTATCTTCATTGGTAATTTGTAAATATTGTCAGAATTTTTCTTTAGTTTAAAAGCTTTCTCAGTCCTAAACCCATTTGAAAATTTGCATCATTCCCAGTTGCAGCTTTCATATCTCAAATATATCCAGCTTCTATGATAAGGGAGATATACAGTAGGATAGAAGGAATGGTAGTGATGTGGGATGCCCCTCTGTATGCTACGAATATGTTTTATCACCATTGGTTATTAAAGAAGCTCTTTCAGCCAATGGCTTAGTAGAGTAAAGCCAGGTAGGAAATCCAAACAGAGATTTAGAAAGAAAGTAAGCGGAGTCAGGGAGATGTCATTTGGCTGCTGAAAGAGAAAGGTTCCAGTCACCAGCCATAACCTTACCGGTAGGCCACAGTTTCATGATGATTCACAGATTAATAGAAATGGGTTAATTTAAGATGTAAGAGTTAGCTAGGGATATGCATAAGCTATTGGCCAAACAGTGTTGTAATTCATATAGTTTCTGTGTGATCATTTGGTCTAGGTAGTGGGGAAACAAACAAGCAGTCTCTGCCTACATGTTACTCTTTGGAAACTTGTTTTTACAGAAGCCTTAGTTTCCTCCCCTGTAGGGTAGGAACACCCATCCATGTACTTCTCATAGCTGAGGTCCACTTTAAAACTGAACATGACTAACGTGTTTAAAAAAGGACAGTTATTGAAGAGCACCAGGTTGAGGATGTCTCCTGAGTCCCTCCCAAGAGCCAGGGTAGTCATTTATACATCTCGCATTTCTAGCTGCCAGGATGACTCTTCCAAAGGTACAGTCCCACTTTAGACAGCAAAGACCACTTTCACACAGAAGAGGACTTTCTGCAGCCCCCCTGTAAGTAACAACTTTGTTACCACAAATGGGTAAAGTAGACCATGTACTCATTAGAAATAAAAAGTTTCTGGCCCAGCCTCACGTCTTGACATGAATCTTCATTAGGATAAGATATCCACTGAATTGACAGGCATGTTTACTTACATGGTACATGAAATCACATTTAAATAAAGAAATACTTTACGCACTAGATAAGTGGGTCAGGGTTAACAGCACTTGCTTTTCTTCCTTAGAACCTAAGCTTGGTTTCTAGCATGCACATGGTGCCTCATAACCATCTATAACTCTGCTTTCAGGGGATTATACACCCGTATTTGGCTTCCATGGGTACTGCATACACATGATGAACATACATAAAGAAAAAACATTAATACTCATATAAAATAATAAATCTTATCTCCAAACAGACTTAGGCAATGCCTTGTTGCTTATTGATAAGCAACTAAAACAGACATTTATAAGATTATAAAGTTATCCCAAGATAGTAATTAGCAGAGTTGGGGTTAGCCAAATCCTGTATGATTTCAAAGCTCATGTTTTCCCATATCGTGCTATCTACCAATTGGAAATGCAACCTATTTTCCTGCATTTGTTATATGATGGAGATTGAAAGATAGATAGATAGATAGATAGACAGATAGATGTTGGAGGAGGCCATTTGTTGGTTCCCAGATTCTTGGAATAATCACACAAAAACTGTATTAATTAAATCACTGTTTGACCCATAAGCTCTAGCTTCTTATTAGCTAACTCTTACATATTCCTTTAACCCATTTCCATTAATCTCTATATTGCCACATGGCTGTGGCTTACCAGCTAAATGTCTGGCATCTGTCTCCAGCAGGACTACATGGCTTCTCTCTATGACTCTGCCCTTCTTTCTCCCAGCATTCAGTTTAGTTTCTCCTGCCAACCTTTATTATGTGCACAGGCCCAAGACAGTTTCTTTATTGACCAATGGTACTCACAACATACAGAGGGGAATCCCACATAAGAAAGTTGATAAATAAATTGATAGATATTTAAATAGATAAATGATAGATGGCTAGATATAAGTCCCAAGATTAAAAAAAGCTACATGGCATATTTCACCTAAGATTATGATATTCAAAATATTCTATACTGGCCATTTTAATAGTAATTAGCACATCAGCCAATGTTATATTTAATTTATTCCATAAATCAGTAAAAGTAATAATGTGTATAAGTCATGATAATTAGCTAATAGGAAAAGTTAAACCTATAACTAGGACTAAGCACTTTAACTAAGGCTTAAAATATACATTAAAATCGAGTCATGTTATAACAAAATCCTAAATGCTAAAATAGAATGTTTTTTGAGTCAATGTTAAAACAAAAACAAGACAATACAAATAATGAACATTTTTATCAAGAGAAATTATCAGGGGCAGAAAAAAAGGGCTTGTGTAGGACTGGAGTCCAAGTACCAGCATTCTTGTCAGGTGGCTCATGACTTACCTGCATCCTGAACACCAGGGAAAGATACAGGCTAGGAAGAGAATTTAGTTGATAAAGTGCTTATCAGCCAAACAGAAAGGACTTAAGTTTGATCTCCAGTCCTATGTTTAGAACAGTGATTGTGGGGGTACATGCTTGAAATCCCAGTGCCAGAAAGTGGACACAGAAGATTTAAACAAGCCAAGCCTAGATTACAGATCCCCAGGCCAATGGGACATCTTGCCTCAAAAAGCTAGGTAGATGGACACACACACACACACACAAGCACACACACACATTTACAGAGACAAGATAGAGAGATTTGCCCTATATGTGCACACAGTTCCATAAAGATTAAAGAAAATATAAAAATGGAATTTATTTGAATTGATTAAAAATCTATAAAGTATGATTTAGAAAAGGGTATAAGTGTATAATATTCAAGAGTGCTGGTAATAAGTAATTTCCCTTCTGTACAGAGAAAGAGAATTCCTGAACACTGGTAAACATCTACTTGTGGTAATTACTTCATAATTATGCAATATTTTAATACTGAAGAATGCTATCAGAAAAAGTATAATTCCTTATTACAGTTCTACATCATCTCATCTAGTAAGCTACATGGCATCTACCACCACTTGAGAACTGTGTTTTTAGTCATTTAATGAAATCAAATTTTACAGAATTTAAATGTTTCCAGGTAGACAAGCTTTATTTAGTATTTTAAGTACCTGCTTCAATATCCAACCAATCTATAGATCTGCTAAAGTTAATTCTTCTTGCATGCCAAGAACTAAGATAATCTTTTTGTTATTATTCGTATAAGATCTCTAGACATTACTATTTTTTTCATGGCTGCTAAATCCCTTCACATATGGATCTGGAAGAAGACAAATGAAATCTCAGTTCTTACAAAAAACTTTGTGAAAATCTTTTCTCAAGGTTAAGAAGATGCAGCTAGAGATGCCGCACAGGCAATAAGAGAGCTTGCTAAGCATGTATGCAGGCATAACATGCTCTTCTGTACTCATAAAATGGAGTAGTGCTGCATCTGTCCTTGCAATGTCAGCACTGAAGGGCAGAGGAAGGAGAACCAGAACTTGAGCATCTTCTGTTACTTAACAAGCTCAAGGCTAGCTTGGATTACATGGACAGGTTGAGGGGAGAAAAAGGCTCATCACACTATTAAAAATATTGAGAGTAGTTAAGGCATGTTGGACACAAGAGAGGGCAGAAATTATAATAGAAAATCTTTAAGACTAGATTTATATAAATATAATTTATATTATTTTATATTATTATAGCTTATTACAAAGACTTTTGTAGTCATTTGCACATGACCATAAAGCCCCTAGGAAGGTAAGCCAGAATGATATTATATGTATATATGGATGTATGTACGTACACATATATGCATATATGTGTGATACACACATGTGTATATATATATGTGTGTGTATGTATGTGTGTATATATACATGTGTGTATGTGTATATGTATATATATATATACATATGTGTGTGTATTCATAACAGTTCTCACCTGTGGCTCATAACCCCTTTGGGGTTCAAATGACCTTTTCAGATGGTTCATTTAAGACTATCAGAAAACACAGATATTTACATTATGATTAATTACAGTAGCACAACTACAGTTACAAAGTAACAACAAAAATAATTTTATGATAGGAGGTCACCACAGCATGAGAAATTGAATTAAAGGGTCTCAGCATTAGGAAGGTTGAGAACCACTGCTTTATACAAACTAAGACTCAAAGCAATTCAGACATGACCTAGACATAATAGTAGTTAACAAACACCTATGTAGAATCTAGCTCATTTTCTTTATTTCTACAGACGCTGTGCCTCTGCTTCAGAAGTGTGCTTATGACTTTCAGTGTCAAACTGATACATGATGTTGATTCGTGCTCACCGGAACAGATGTCTTCCCATTCATTTGACCTTGAGGCACAGGATTTGAAAGGATTCCTTGCCACCAAGACAAGTTAGGTATTCTTCCAATTTTAGATGGGAAAGAAAAATAGTCAAATCACTTCAATGCTCTTTTAGGAAACCAATCATTGCTTCTTAAGAAACAGGCTAAACTTGGATTTTATATTAAAATTTTATTTGGTTTTGGATAGATATTAATCATTTAATAACGTTATTATTAGCTTAAAAATTTATTATGAGTGTATGCAAAAAACTACATAAATTTGATGGTGTAGATTCATATTGATTAAAAGACAAATGTTTCTTTTTAAGTTCACAAACTACATATGACACTTTTGATGGGATAATATATTGCTGTTTTCAACGACAACTTTATTGTTTTGGGAGGACACATTCAGGCTTACATTATAATCCCACTTACAAGATGTATACCACAGATTGTCAAAGGAGACTCCAGTTCATTCTTCCTGAACAATGGATCTAAAGGAATAACTTTGATTAAGCTTTTCATATTTTACATCTGTTCCTACTGGATTTCTCTCCCATCCGTCACCTAAACTGCTTTAAGTTTCACTGTAAAGACCAAGGTTTTACCTCTTTACTCCATTACTCACCCTTTCACCCTCTCTGCCCAACCTTCTTTCCCTTATCACTATGGGACCAACGATAACAGTCCAGGGCACGCAGGAGCCTTTATATTCTGAGGCCCGCTCGCAAAAGAAAGACTCTTCACATTCTCCTTTCACTTCTGTTATTTTATGCCTAATTATAACCTGAATTGCAGTTTTGTTTTGTTTTCAACTGTTTTCCAGGTTACAGGACGAGAAAGCTGGCCCTGGAGTCACTAGAGTAAGAGAACTAGTCCTACCCCCAACCAGTACCAGCACACAGGAAAACTGTTGCTGCACCCCATCTGGGCAGCATCCTAGAGCTTACCCTGTTGTTTGAGGTGCAGGTGAGCCGCTCTGAGAGTGTGAGAGCAGGAGAACTCGCCCTGCTCCTTGCTACAGGTTGCATTGGGTGAGCTGTCCCAGGCAGTGCTGTAGAGCTTGGCATAGAGACTCTGATGGAAAGTTGGCGGGCTGACCAACCCAGCTCCCATCCAGGCCTAGAAGCAAAGCTAAGAGTTGGCTGACCCCAACATCCAACGAAATGTTGGAGCATATAAAGGGAGTGAACCTACAGATTCAAAACATGACACAGGACAACAGGATATCCAAGGGGAGCTCCAGTGAGAGCCCATATTAGAGGCCTCGAGCAGACAAATGACTCGTGGCAATGAACACTTGCAAGTAAAGATGAATGGTCTAAGGGTGAACGGTGTAGACGGGCTTCCTACAGCTTCTAGGAGAAGATCCTTTTTCATTTTTTAAAATTGATTTTTATTGAGCTCAACATTTTTCTCTGCTCCCCTCTCTGCCTCTCCCCTCTTTTTCAACGCTCTCCCAAGGTCCCCATGCTCCCAATTTACTCAGGTGATATTGTCTTTAAAAGAAATTCTCTTTTGATTCTTGTTTTTGTTTTTTTTTTCTTTAAATTTGGTTTTGATTTGGGGGGATGTTGCAAGGGAAGTGGGGTCAGAATATGTGATATAAAAAAACACAAAGAATCATTTAAAGTTTAAAAACATAGCTGTTTTTTTTTTTTTTTGCCAGGCAGCTCTTTATTCAACCAATAAGAGTAATACAAAATACAGGAGAACACTCCCACATCATTTCCCTTTTTTCTGTTTAAACAAAAAAAAAATCCATTTTGTTTTAATTAAGGACTTAAGAGGAGTCCTTCCCATTTGCCACCTTGATCTTGGCGGCTATCTTTTCTTTATTGAAGTCCCCTTTCTATGGGTCACCAAATGAAACTGTTTCTCAGAGTGGAGTTCAACTGTGGCAATTTGGTTTTGAAGTTTATTCTCCTTTCTAAATAGTTTTTAAATAGTTTGCAAATTGATAAATTTTCTTCCTAAATGTAATTTCAAATTGATGACTGACTCATAATTGTTTTATAAGTATGCTTTTTAATTTGAATAATTGAAGAAGTCAAGTCTTACCTATCACTAATCTTATTTTTGATAATTTAAGAAGAACGGAATTTGTGAGGTGAGGAAGCATCAACAGGTAAAGGTGTTTGCCACTGTGCCTGGAGATATGAGAAAGGAAGAGGGAACTGACTACACAAGTTGTCCTCTGTCTTCCACAGAAGAGCAGGGACTCATCCATATGTGTACACACACACACACACACACACACACACACACACGCACACACACACATGCACATATTAAATTTTACTTTGTTGTTGTTGTTGTTTTATTTTTTTATTGTTAAAAGAAAAATTTACATTTACTCCCCTTGTCCCGGGCCCTCCCGCTCCCCGACTACCCCACCACCCTCCCCCTACTTCCCTGATATGCCTTTTGGGAACTTATTCTATATGGATGCACACCTTATTTTGTTTTTTGAGTCAGGGTTTCTCTGTAGCTTTGGAACCTGTCCTAGAACTCGCTCTGTGGACCAGCCTGGCTCAAACTCATAGAGATCCACCCTCTTGTCTCTGCCTCCCGAGTCCTGGGATTAAGGGCAAGTGCCACCATCGCCCAAGTAAATTTTACTTTTTTAAACCAATTTTACTATTTTTCTTTACAGTCAGGGATACAACTTACTAGTAATATTTCATGACTGTCTAAAGGAACATAGTTTATTGAAAGTGTATATTCTTATTCTTATTTTATGTTTATTAAAATCACCCAAATAATTCCTCGATACATTAAATTACACTTCTATTGGATTTGCTTGATTGTAATAATATTGTACACGATTACTGCCCACTTAGACACAAAAGACAGACTGGTAGGTCCACAGACATTGAGGTTCACCAATTTGGTACTGCTATTTGCTCTCATATCCTTTTCCTGCATCTTGGAGTTCCTGAAAATAAACTTTGCTACGTTTATTTTCAAGGAGCAAACTCCCGTAGATATACAGATAATAGACTGGCTAGATCATTGAACACTTGGCATGCCATATTGTGCGCACTACCAGCTGAACAAGTGCCTAGATTCTAGCTGGGCCCTGGATTCATGATGTGGTTCTTCTGTCTCAATAGGCAATGGCTGCCCTTCAAACTTTTGCAAAAGTCGATATTGCAAACACAAAGAGCAGATTCCTTAATTCTTTTATTTTTATAAAGTCTATTTAGTCACAAACCTGGATTGCTTCTCTTATCCTTTTATTCCTTAAAGTTCATAAATTCTAGGAGGACTTACTAAGGTAAGTGCCTAGCACACAGGGGAGTTTTAAATCTGTATATACTCACATTTCTAATCTGTGAAGTTCTTTGTTTAAAAACATATGGATGGAGCTAGAAAACATCATTTTGAGAGAGGTAACCCAGACTCAGAAAGACAATTATCACATGTACTCACTCATAAGTGGTTTTTAAACACAAAGCAAAGAAAACCAGCCTACAAATCACAATCCTAGAGAACTTAGACAACAATGAGGACACTAAGAGAGACTTACATAGATCTAATCTACATGGGAAGTAGAAAGAGACAAGATCTCCTGAGTAAATTGGGAGCATCTAAACCTTGAAGGAGGGTTGAAGGGGAGAGGCAGAGAAAAATGTAGCGCTCAATAAAAAAAGAATAATTATTGCCTCATTTCCATCTAAACTTGTTTTTGTTTAAGTCCTAGCACTCACATGTGAAATGTCATCAAGCTAATTTTCAAATTTTCTCTCTTCATCATTTTTAGCACTTTGGCTGTTTGGGTTTTCCTTACTCTCACGCTTCTTCCCAGCTACTGAGCCTAGATTCACTCTCTTCATTCTGTCATCATCTACTGTTTTATTATTATTTTTTCTTTAAATTCCAGGGTCATTTTTGAATAGTGGTTTGTTTTCAACTAATTTGCTTGAAATTAGTATGCAGGGAAATTGCTAAGCAAAGAGGCCAAGCTCGAATAGAGAGTGCTTTCCACCCCATGTCACTCAGTTCCAGTTGTTACTTTCAGGATCTGTAACCGTTCTCTGCACTCAGTCTTCTCTGGAAATGACCACTCCTTGCTTTACATGACTGTGGAACTCGGGGCAGAGAAGGCACTTCAGCACCAGACTGGTGGAAACACGGGACATCATGGTCATTGTCCTTTGGTATTATGCAACTGAGACTCTTGTCTAGGGGTCTGGAAGAAGATTCCTTTTCCTGGTTTTCTTAGTCATAAACAGTTATGGAGAATAGAAATGGTAGGTAACTTATCAAAGCTCAAGATAATATATGAGACAACTATTTAAAACCAGATTCTTTTCTCTTTTTCCAAAATTACTGTTTTCCTCTACAAAATCCACTTTTTGTTTTGGACTTATAAGGTATCCAGTACAATGAACAGACTTTCTATACTTAAACATGAATAATTATCACTACCTCTTCACATACAAAGGCAAAGGTGATATCATTTGTCTCAGCAACAGAGTATCTGGGTGTGAGAATGAGAAAAGAGGAGACACCAAGAGACAAAAGCAATGAACTTTGCAGAAGGGTAAAAGTTAGCAGTAGAAATGAGAGAATTTTAGTGTTATCTTCCTTAAGAGCTAGCTCTCCAGCATAAGCTCTGATCAGTGTTTTTGATTCTGACAGGTGTAAGATGGTATCTCAAAGTCATTTTGATTTGCATTTCCCTGATAGCTAAGAATGTTAAACAATTTCTTAAGTGGCTTTGGCCATTTGAGATTCCTCTGTTGAAAATTCTCTGTTTAGATCAGCACTCCATTTTTTAATTGGATTATTTATTATTTTGATATCTAGTTACTAGAGTTCTTTATATATTTTGAAGATCCTCCCAGTGTCAAATATGGGATTGGTGAAGCTCTTTTGTCAATTTGTAGGTTGCTGTTTTGTCTTAATTATCGTGTCTTTCGCTTTAAAAAAAAAACTCAGTTTCAGGAGGTTCCATTTATTAATTGTTGCTTTCGGTGTCTGTGCTACTGGTGTTATATTTAGTAAGTGGTCTCCTGTGCTCATGTGTTCAAGGCTACTTCCAATTCTCTCTTCTATGCAGTTCAGTGGGATTGGATTTATATTGAGGTCTTTGATCCATTTGGACTTGAGTTTTTATATTGGGAATAGATATGAATCTATTTGCATTCTTCTACATGTTGACATCCAGTTAAGAGTCTAAAGCAATAATGGAGAGGGTGCCTGAACTGACCTTCCCCTGTAATCAAATTGATGGCTTCCTTAATTGTCATCATAGAACCTTCATCCAGTAATTGATGGAAGCAAATGCAGAGATCCACAGCTAAGCACTGGGCTGAGATCCTGGAGTCCAGTCAGAGAGGGAGGAGCGATATGAGCAAAGGAGCCAAGACCATGATGGGGAAACCAATAGAAACAGCTGACACGAGTTAGTGGGAGCTCACTGACTCTAGACTGACAGTTGGGGAACCTGCATAGGACAAAAATAGGCCCTCTGAATGTGGGTGACAGATGTGTGTCTTGGGCAGTTGGTGGGGCTATATTGTGGGACCAAGATTTATTCCTACCATTTAAACTGTCTTTTTGAAGCCTATTCCCTATGGATAAACACCTTGCTCAACTTATATATAAGGGGGGAGGGTCTTGGTTCTGCCTCAATGGCCCTGCCTCAGACAGATTCTGTTGACTCCCCAAGGGAAGCCTTACCCTTTCTGAGGAGTGAATGGGGGTTGTGGTTGGGGAAAGGTTCAGGGGGCGCAGAAAAAAGGGAGGGAGAGGGAACTAGGATTGTATGCAAAATACAAAAAGATTATTTCAATAATTGAAAAGAGCTAGTTCAGCATAGAGAAGTTAACAGAAACCAGGAAAGAGCATAGAAGCACAGTTCCTATCGCCACAGCATGTGCTGGAGGTGGGGGTCTCATGGGAAGGGGTGACGTTGCAGGGAAAGGATGACTGCTAACCTCTAATCACTCCTGAGTGGTAAGGAATATAGCAACCAAAAGTGAGGGCGCAGACATGACAAGTCATGCCCTGCTCTCCCCATCTCAAGAATGTGTAGCTGGTACCCAACAGGGCTGAGTTCTGTCCAAATAATGCGATTATTTCAGGACAAGGACGGTGCTTATGTACAGTCAGTGGTTGCTGTGCAATAGGTCAGCTCTCTTTCGTCAGTTTTAACTTAATTCTTTTTTTCATATTTCCATGTTAATTGATTCAATCCACATTTAAAGACTTTTATAATAATTCCTAAAGACTGTAAATGAGGATAAAATCAAAATCCTAAACCAAAACATCCATAAAGGTATATATGTATATATCCATCTTTAATATATATAAAATATATTAGAAATATGAAAAATATATATTAGAGATATATAATACATTGTATATTATATATGGCCATTGTATATATTAAAGTAATGATGCCCATTTATGTATGTATTGTATATATTGAAGTAATAATGTCCATTAATTTCTAATATATATTTGAGATATATACAATATATAAAATATATTGTATGATATATTATATAATATTATATTATATATGACCATTGTATATATTGAAGTAGTAATGTCCACTTATGTATGTATTATATATGTTGTATATATTGAAGTAATAATGTCCATTAATTTCTAATATATATTTGAGATATATACAATATATAATGTATATTGTATGATATAATATATATATATATATATATATATATATAGCTGTTGTATATATTGAAGTAGTAATGTCCATTTTGGTTGTTCTATTTGATGACTACTAGTTTTTTAAAGAAGGTAGTAAAATGCATGCATCATAACGAAAAATTGATATTATAAAATGTATGTTTATGATTGTTTACCTTTAATCCTCATTTTCTTTTGAGGTTTTTTATTTTCCTTTTATAAAACAATCTTTTTATTTCTATCCTCATTTTCTAATATGCTAAATATGTCTAATACTAATGTACAGTGTTACTGATCTTAGGCAAAATTATAAATAATAGAAGTTTGACGAACTGAATCACATCAGCATAGTAAGATACCATTATTCAAGTAAAATGAACATCACATGGAGTATTTAATTAGTTGGTAAACTATCAAGTATGGAAAGATTTCAGGTTTCCACCACAAGACCCTCAGTCGACAGCACTGTCAGGCATACTCTCTTTTCCTGACAGGAAGTACCTCTAAGATTGCACTCTCTTCTATCAGACACAGCCATGGAAATAGATTTCCTGTTCTTATAGTGCTTGAAAAGAATCACTGGAACTCCTCCCATGAGCTGTAATATGTCTCCTTGTTACTGAATCAAAGGAACATGCATTTTCACAGGCTTCATCTTATGGGCATGTTACCCATAAGTCAACGTTGATCTCATGTGACCCACAATGATAGAGTGAGGATGTGGAAAATGAGGTAGCAAATATTGGATGAAGGAGCTTTGGTTTTGAAATAAGAAAGGAGAACAGGATTCTATTTGGTGACTTCTAGCTTTTGAAATAAGGTAGAAAAAAATTATGTTCAACCTAACAAAAGGTTGCTATTAGACCAAGTATGTTTATGTTTGTTTTCCTTTGAATCTTGATGCTACTGAGTCATGATGGTATTAAGTAGAGAAATATTGTGTGCTTCTTGCATCGAATATTGGGACAAGAGAACTCTTGTAGCTGCTGAAGCGATACTGGCAAAGGTCTCTGGGGCTGTGAATATCTGCATAATACTTTGGTCCCAGACCAAAGAGTTGCCTAGATTCCTCAGAAATATCTATTATAAAATTTTATTGGGCAACTTATGACAATATTCTGGGTGTTTCTGGGTAAAACACCCCCAAATTTGTAAAGCAACATGATGCAAACGTGAAGCCAATCCAACTTTTAGACTGTTTCATCATGATCACCTATAAATAACTCTAAATGTAAGTTACAGAATGGGCTTGCTCTCAAAAAAGGCACTGAAGGTAAGGAAGAGTCCACAGGGTTTGGTGTTCAATAAAGGCAGAGCCACATCAATAAAGATGTGTCATTCTGGAGGAGAGAAGAATTATGAGGAACTAAGTCAATATTCTTGTGGGGGAACTGGTATTGCAGAAAAATAAATCTAACAGTTCCTTAGACAGAGGCAAAACAGAAAGCTTTTTTATGTGATAAGGGCAACTAGGAAATGAAGCCCAACCTTTGAGGGGACCAAAGAGAAAAACTTATCATTATAAGAAAACTCAGTCATTGACAGTTAGGTTGTGTACACTACCATGATCAAACTTAAACAAGACTGTAGACTGATATTCTTTTAAATAAGATTATCCTGACTTTACCAATGGTTTTCCATATTTACAAACAGTAAAATCTCAGAGTCAGGGTACTTCTGTGCGTGAGATTAAAAATGGGAATGACTTTAGAAAAACAGAGATCTGAAAGTAGGTAAAGCGTGAGAAGGTTCAAAAGGCAGCAATAAGAGTACAGGAAAACTCAATGAATCAGTGTCTACAGTCTCAAGCTTCAGACTAGTTATCTTTTTTTTTTTT
>JAQHUG010000028.1:5431571-5442720 GCA_028555095.1 Dicrostonyx torquatus | reverse complement strand
GGACAAGTCTCTTGCAAATCTTAAATTGACTCCCGTTAATGTAGATATTGGGGAAGGGAATAAGATATCTACATTAACAGACTAGTTATCTTAAACCTGACTTCTCAGTTCTCCCAACAACTCCTTTCAAGAGAGCGTGTTAACGCAATGATGATACAGTTGAGACCAAGATAAAAAGTAACGTAGGGCTTGATTATAGATTCAGTGGCCATATATGAAATCAATACAATTTGAACAAAGGAAATCTTAAATATTAAATGCAAACATAGGACTTATATTAAGGTACATGTATAAATATATGCTACTGAGCATAAGGCAGATAGAAAAACAAACTACGCTGGATAAACCTACTCTTTCTTCTGTTGCAGAAAAATATCAAGCAAAAGCCCATAAAGACAAATTGAGAGCATTTCATGCACTCGTGTAAAGATCAGTGCTACAATTTTAACATGTATGTACAAGCCGGGTGGTGGTGGTGCATGCCTTTAATCCCAGCACTTGGGAGGCAGAGACAGGTGGATCTTTGTGAGTTCGAGACCAGCCTGGTCTACAAGAGCTAGTTCCAGGACAGGCTCCAAAGCCACAGAGAAACCCTGTCTCGAAAAACCAAAAATCAAAAACAAAAACAAAAAATTTATGTACATTCACAGGTTCTAAGTTTGTCTTCTATTAAATTGTAGCATCTCTTATCACATTTCTGGATCATTTGTTGGGGAAAATGATACTTTCACAAAGAGCCATAGAACTAATTAAAGTCTTTTCCCAGAAATGGAAAGTAAATACAAAGAATAACTCTTACTTGTACCAGACAAAGGCAAATTCTGATAGGCTAGAGAAAGGCAAGAATGACTGTTGTCTGAGCGTACAACCCCTCACCCCTGGAGCAGCCTGGTAACTACCCATTTTAGTTGTGCATGTCTCATCTGAGAGCATCACTGGTACTCAGCTGTATTTACCTGAGTAGGCTCAGATGGAGAGTGAGTTGACCCTTGCAGACAGAAGTTTTTGTCGCACCCAGTTCTGCAGTCATTAAATCCCAAAGAAACACACAGAGGCTTATATTAATTATAAACTGCTTGGCCTATTAGCTCAGGCTTATTATTAACTAGGTCTTATAACTTAAAATAACCCATAATTCTTATCTATGTTTAGCCACATTGTTTGGTACCTATACTCAGTGCAGCATTTTCATCTTGCTTCCTCTGTGTCTGGGTGCCCACTCCAGACTGAGCCTTTCCTCTTCTCAGAATTCTTCTAGTCTTGTCACCCCACCTATAGTTCCTGCCTGACTACTGGACAGTCAACATTTTATTAAACCAATACCAGTGACAATCTTCACAGGGTACAAGAGCATTATCCTACAGCAAATTCTGTCTAATCAGAGGCAGAATTCACACTGAATATTATAAAATACCAATATTAGAGGCAAGAACCTTAACTTAACTGGCCTAAGGATTCAACAGGAATCACTTGTATATAGAATTGTCCCATGGATATAGACATAGACCTCGAATAGGAAACATGAACTTCCGAAAGAACTCATGTGATACACACTTCCTTAGTCATGGTCATCTAAGGCTTGATGACCCAAACCCTTCTACTCCATGTCTCTCCAGCTGTAGTTATAAACTGGTTGCTAAACTGTATTTTTAAAACCACCTAAATGTGCAACTTTTTTTGGTTTACTTGGCTAATGGAGGCCAATGCTTTGAAACACCTTATACAAGGATGAACAAAATAAAGCCCATGAGCCAATGCTTGCCTTTATGGTTCTATGTGGACTCTAAAAAATAATCAGTCTTATGTTTCTTAATAGTTGAGCTAAGAGAAAGAATTCAGAGGACTATTTTGCAACATAAGGCATGTGAAATTCAAACTTCGGTAAGTAATCATAGTTTTACTGATAACCAGAAATGTCTATTTCCTTACTTTCTTTTTTTTAGTACATTTATTTAAGACCCATATGACTTAGAAGGCCCAAAATAGTTATTATCTTGCTATGTACAGAATCAATTTTCAGAGTGATCTATGATTTTAGTCTGGGTCTATAATGCAAACTCCATGTTGACCAAACTTTTCCTGATTGCTTATTTCTTTGTTCCCAGCACCTAGGAGAAGCATTTAAATAAGTGTACTAAAGAAAATGAGTAATGAAGGTGTTTTCAACAAGGATATCCCATGTAAAGAGTCAATCTATGAGTCCTTAGTCAAGTGTTAAGGAAAACATCTTAGAACCATAAAGAAGCTTCTTTGCAACTGAGTTTATGTAACCTTTATTTCTGCTTCATGTAGTAATATCCATCATGCAATGTCTTGTTCTGGTGCCTCTTCTTCATTAACTACCTTCCTCATGCCAGACTAGACCCCAGTGGCCACCTTAGTTCCATACTCTAGGATAGATCTCATGATCAGATGTGGTGGGTCAACAGAAATCAGGCCCATGGTGGGTGGGCTTTTGTTGTTGTTGTTATTGTTTGCTCTGTGTGTGTGTGTGTGTGTGTGTGTGTGTGTGTGTGTGTGTGTGTGTGTGTAAATACATGTAGAGTTTAAATGAAATTTTCCATCCTGGGCTAACAGACTACCAAAACCCTAATAACAATCATAAGAAATGTCATTTCATGTTGTTGGTCAGGGATGTCCAAAAGACTCCCAAAATGTTATAGACTGTTGTTCTTGCCCTTGATTTTCTGCCAGAGATTAGATTAAGTCTGTATTGGTATAGACAACATGCACTTTAGACATAGAACCCGGAGGATCCAGGCTTGATCAGGACTGAAATCCTCCTCCCTGAGGGTTAGCTTTCATGGTAAACAAAGGATGCATGGGAGTTTTAGGGAAGCAACCAATACCCTATTCAACCCACGAAACAGAAAAAGACAGCATGGCACTACATCCTTACGGTACAATAGCGGCAGGCATGCCTTGGCTAACCAATATCTCAACTGGACTTAAATCCCATTCAATAAGAGAGAAATCATACCTGGTCCTGGAAACCTTCAACCTTCCAATGTTAGTGAGATCATGAATCTCAGAGAAGAACCTACAGCCACCACCATATTAAACCAACACAATTCCTAACTGCACTCTAAATATTTATTCCTATACCATGAATAAATAGAACTCTCACCCTTCAACAATGAACGTTGTCTTTTTAAAAGAAAAAACCAATGGATCAAAATGCGAAGAGACATTGATCCCATGGTGCTCCACCCCTGTTGATCCATTTACCACACAACTCCTGTGCCCAAGGCTCAAGGAACATAGAAGAGAAATCTCCTAAAGCTGTTGAAATTAAAAGCTATGATAATAATGTTCCAAACTTATTTAGACCTTCATAAAGTATTACTAATAATGAAAATTCAAATGAAAAGCAGTTAAATATATGATCTGTAATTTTTAGTACTCCAAGTGCAGTTTTATATCCAGGAATTGACAAAACTATTGAGCTTAAAGGCTTAAAAACGATACGACATTTAAAAAAAAACACTGATAAACAATTAAATTTAGCAAGAAAAATTACAAGCAATAAAAGTCCTTAATGAATACAGGACAGCAAAATAACCAGCTAGACACAGAAGAATAGAAACTCAATTGCTTTTCCTAATGACAAAATCTGCATTTAATGGTGTTATTTTTAATCCTAGGCTTCCTGAGACTTTCCCATAGTTCATCAGCCCTGCAGATTCCTTTGTGGAAAGTATTGGAAGGAATCCCTATTTTCTGTCTCTAAGCCTAATAGCTACTATTCCTGCTCATTTTACTGAGTCTCGATTTGTTTAGCTTGAAGAAGGGTTATTCTTAAATAGTTCACTGGAGTTCTAATTCTACAAAATTAAGACAATCCAACGAAAGAATTAATCGCCAGGGTAGTCAGCTCCATAATAGCTTAACAATCAACACTTAAAGGTCAAAGAAAGTAAGCTGTCTTTCACAGGCTTTAGGCAGTATCCTCTGAGGTAACCTACACCCCCTTACAAATTCGTTTATTCAGAGATTAATTACGAATTTGTTTATTCCCACCTGTACTAGACAATTCAATTTATAACTTTCTTTGGTGATATTTCTTTTCAATAATAATAGAATATTGTAATTGAAAAAAAAAAAAGGAAAAGAGGCCCAGGAGAAGGCACAAGAAAGAGTCCTGTTCATTCACACACTTAGAAATTACTTTATAAATAATGGACTGGAAGCTATAATATACACACAGAGGACCACCTACAGACCTGCACACTCCCCGTGCACACTGCCACAGTCTCTCTGAGTTCATCTGTGCTTTGAACATGCTGATTCAGAGGACCTTGCTTTCTTGGTGTCTTCTATTCCCTCTGGCTCTTATACTCTAAACCTCCTCTTCTGCATGGTTCCGCGAGTCCTCAGGGGAAGGATTTGATGGAGCCTCCCTTTTAGGGCTGAGTGTGCTAAAGTCTCTCATTCCAAATATAATGTCTGGTTGAGGGTCCCTTTATAAATTGTTCCCATGAGGTACAGAAAGATGGTGGCTGAGCAAGGCACTGATCTGCTAATACAGCAGAATGTCATCAGAAATCATGGTATTGCTACTTTTATTTTTTAAAATAAGTAGTATTTTGCTTTTTCTTAGATCCCTAAGCTATCTAGTCTTGGGTTCTCGGTCACCTGAGCAGTGTCATGTATGAGTTCTATCTCATGGAATGGGGCTTTTATCAAATCAGGCCCCATTGCTGAAGACAACACCTACACAACTCATTGAAGTTGGGAAAGTCGAGCTGGTGCCTCCAGGAGATTTCATCCCTATGCTGTCGTGCCTTTGGTGCAGGAAGGTGCTCTGCATGCGAAAGAGAAGCGTAAATACCAATGATCTTAGTTAGGTCTATTAGTCTGTGTTAAAACACCATGATCAATGCAACTTAAGGAAGAAAGGATTTCTCTTGGCTGGTACTTCCATTTCTCTGTGCATCACTGAAGGAAGTCAGGACAGAACTCAAACATGGCAGGAACCTAGTGGTAGGAGTCCATGCAGAGGCTCACTGGTTGTTCCCAAGGCTTGTTCAGCCTGCTTTCTTATAGAAGACAGAAGCAACAGCCCAGCAGAGAGGTAGCCCTACCCACAACTGGCTGAGCCCTCCCATGTTAAACACTAATTAAGAAAATGTCCCATGGGATTGCCTACAGCACTATCTTATAGAGAAATTTTGCTCAACTGAGGCTCCCTCTCCGATGACACTAGCTTGTGTCATCTTGACACAAAACTGTCCAGGATTTCAACCCAACTACAAACTCTGGGATCTACAATGGTGTCTTGCCTGTTAGATATATTAGTGCAATCATGACACAAAGCTTGTGAAGAGTGATCAACTAATATCTGTTCTGGTAATATTTCAACCCATTTTCTCTTGGGCTCCCTAACCTTCAAATATTAATAATTAAATGTGATCCTCAGATTAACCTATTTGTACAGTCACAAAGTTCACTACTTCAGATATTTGATTCTAACAAGAATTGGAATAAGAAGTAGCTAGTAATGGATATACTCTGATGATGTCACAGAAGCTAGAGGAGTGCCTCTTCTTAGAATCACTTGTTGCTCTTACAGAGAACCATGGACCGTTTTGACCATGCCATGATGTCCTCTTCTGGAATCGGAAGGTGCCGGGCAAGCATGTAGTACATACGCCCACATGCAGGCAAGAATGCATATTCGTAAAAAATAAAAATTAATGAATCTTTTTTTAAAAAAATGATAAATCATCAACATTTTTCTCAAAATGCTTTTATTACTGAGTCATGGGAAAATACATTTAGTAAAAGAGGAAGAACGTTGAGACATGGAAAACTTTCGGCTTGAAGAGTCCAGGAATAGAACATAGAAATAAAGGGTCTGGCCCAGGAATATAGAAATATAAAGTTGTAAGCCCAAACACATTTTGAAAAAAAATAAAGCTGGCAGCCACTGTTAACCTTTAACAAACACTTTCTGCCTTAAGAGCAGACATCCTGGCAGCCACTGTGTACAGAGGTGAACTTTTAACCATTGTCTCCTACCTCCCAGTTTCCCAGCTAGGCAGGTACCGAGGACAAAGGTTAGCTTCTAATCATGGCTTCTATGAGACCCTCTGCTTGTATTCCCTTAATTTTTAACTGTTTCCCTAGGTTACTCTACTCTCTGCCCTGCATTCTTTCAGGGACAGTGAAAAGCGGCTGTGTCAGTCACAGGCTTTTGCAAACACTCTAAGTTAACATTCTAAGGCCCTGTAACCAAAAGTTGTAAAACTTAAAATGTGATGTGACTTTAAGCCTGACCTCAAGATTGTTAAAGCTCTTTGACCCACACCTGGTGCTTGATTTTACTATAAGAGGAGGTCCAAAACCAGCCCCCATTGTCACAATTTCTGGAATAAAGCTTGCTTCTGGTTCAATAGACTTTGGTGGTCTGTCCGCCATCATTGCCTGATCCTATGCCAAACAAGCTCAGCATCTTGCTTGGGGGCTTCAGCGAGGAAGCTTGTGCAGTACAGATCTCAGAATAGTCAACTCCAACTAATTCACATTTCACTCACTGTACACAGAACTATGCAGGCTCATATATATGACAAAAACATAGGCGAGAATCGGCAATTCATTTTCTCTTCAGTCATGTAAGGAAACTTGTACCACTTACAAGAAATGGTGTCTTGATAAAACTTAGCCATCATTTATCTCTTATTTAATATCTGCAACCACTGTATGAGACAGCAAGGTTTCCCAACTTATAAACAAATACAACTAAAAGTGAAAGCTAGAGGAAAAGTGATCACATGACAAGTCTCTACTGTGTTCCCTGGCAGAGCTCAAGTAACTTCAACACACCACGTTGAGTATGACTAGATCTTAGGGACCGCTGGTACAGAGGAAGCAAACAGAGCAGGTTCTAACTGGAAATTGTACAAGAGACTCAAACTAAGCAGACTTCTTGCCACATAAATGACCCAGCAGTCTCCTGCTGTGTAGTCAGTAAAATAAAAACAGAGCACTGTGGACGGAGGCAGCAGCAATTTCAGACAGCAGGCAGCTCGGGCACTTGTGACAGCCGATGCAGCCACGGTGATGGGTGTCAGGCAGCCTAGCCATGGTGCTAGATGTCAGAGAACCTGGCCATGGGGATGGGTGTGTGGATGTTTATCACTGTAAACATTATCTTGGCTCAGAACCTTGTTTCCATTTCTTTCTAATAGCCTTGACCACTTACAGGCATTAAAAGAGAGTCACACAGCCAATATGCTTCATAACAGCTTAGGAGAGAATTTTCATATTCTCTTACCAACTCCCATTTGGTGAGTCTCCTAATCTACATATCTCTAAAATCTTAGGCTATCATTTAAAAAGCCAGTGTCATATGCCCTCATTAAAGAAGCAATTTAGCTAACTAATGCCATCGTATTATTGAACAGTCTAACTAAGCTGACAAGTTTTTCATAACCACCCAGTGAGATCCAGACTCCCTTGTAATTTCTAACAGACAGGCTAGAGAGAGAGAAAAAAAAATCACATCTTAAATTGTCACTTATAAAACCTCATTTACTGGAGAGTATAACAAGGATTTCCATCTCTTGAGTAAATTTACCCTTTAACTTGGAGTAGAATTACAGCTGTCTCCACACTTAAGCCATCCACCCAGCTCCATATGGGAAGTTCTCAAGTGGAATCTCACATCAAACACTAAGACCCTGTCTCCACTCTGCGGACCATGGTGCAGGAGCAGAAATACCTAGAGTACTATTGCTATCATAACTTGGAAAATAGCACTTGTCATATGCATTCCAGGTTTGGGATGCTTCTTAATAACTGTGTGTGTAAATATTTATATATACATAAAATACACATATGTGTATGCATTCATATGTATATATGAATTCATATATATTCATATGTATATAAGAACCTTAAATTCACAAATGAGTAAGTTCCTGAAAATCTAAATGAAGTCAACAAAAGGATATAGTCAATCCTACAGCAGAGTGGTGAGGGAAATAAAAGCAACCAGAAAACAAATATTTGAGACAGGGAGCTGTGCTCTCTCCCTAAGGTACTGCCCATGGGATGTCGGCGTGTCCACAGATGTCCTGTCACATTTGAACATAATGACGCCTGCTCCTGAGCAGCCTGTCTCTTTGCTCATCAACACCCAGATGAACGCTGTAAAGATAACAGGAACCTGACATTATGGCATTTAAAGAATGCATTTAAAATGAAGCATGGGAGAAAAGCATACAGTAAATAAATACTGTAAATAAAATCATCTGAAATCAAATAAACACATAAGTTGCAAGCGCCAGTCACGGATCTTTTGCTTATTGCTTTACGGGAATTCTATGAGATTTATAGTGTGGGATTTCAGAATAAAATCTGGACTCAGCAAATGTGCACGTATTTTATAAGCACTTCATAATCTTTCTTCCTGCTGTTAGGACACTATGAAGACGAATCCACTGTCATTAAGTGTTGAATAAAAAATGAAAACCTTGATGATCATGCATGCTAGTACCCCTCCAGCTAATGCTCATTTACTTGAAAATAATCACTATCAACGGCATGATACAGAGCACACTGAAAACACTCAGTCCACATAACAAATGTGCACATACAACTGTGCACGCGAATAGGGCCCAAGATGGCCTCACTCATCACATCTCTTCCCTCTCAGGTTTGCAGCGCTGTGTTAGAACATACGGAGAATGCAACATCCTAGGGAGGGGGAGGACTGTTTGCAACAGTGTGGACTTCGTCTGTGGTTGCTGCAAACTGGACATATCACGGTGCATCAGTGTGGCACTGGTAAGACTGCTTCAGTGACCTTCGGTACCGCGGAGCCCTGAGTTTCAGAGGAACACTCTGCTGGAAGAATCTAAGTGAATTCCCAGTATAAAGTAACACCTCCACAGTTGTGCATAGGACGTGGGAGGGATGTTATTTTGTATGGTGATAGAGATAGAACCCAGGCCTTTCACATACTGGGCAAGTGTCCTACCATATTAGTAAAAATTCTGCCTCTATTTCCCTTATAAATTCTTTAATCCCCTAAAGAAGTCAATGAATGAAAATAGACCACATAAAATAAAGCTT
This sequence comes from Dicrostonyx torquatus, assembly GCA_028555095.1. Classification (NCBI taxonomy): domain Eukaryota; kingdom Metazoa; phylum Chordata; class Mammalia; order Rodentia; family Cricetidae; genus Dicrostonyx; species Dicrostonyx torquatus. The sequence goes on along the minus strand of JAQHUG010000028.1, from coordinate 5,433,642 downwards.
CCCTGGGGTATAAGACCCAGAGATGAATGCTTTAAGGATCTCTTAGTTCTGATATATATAAAGAAAGGAGCACATACAATGTTTCATCTGGATTTGTTCAGAGTCTTCTACCACGTCACAAAAAAATTACACACGATTAGCCCTCGCATGATTTAAATCTAGGTCACAGTGCTCTGCTAAATAAGGGGGCTATGAAGGGTTAATAACAAGGGCATGTCTTTCAATATTACAAAAGGAGTCTCCATGCTTCATTCAAAATATAGATGATCGAAGGTACAGTAGATATTCAATAAATGAGTTATGTTCGGCATATTGCTTTTAATAAAAAAAGATGGAGAGGCAGAAATTGTTTCATGTAAGCGTACAATGCTAAGGGCTCTAGTAAAGAGTTTTTGAAATTTCTAAAAATATAGGCTTACACCTGGGCAGTGGTGGCACACACCTTTAATCCCAGCACTTGGGAGGCAGAGGCAGGTGGATCTCTGTGAGTTCGAGGCCAGCCTGGTCTACAAGAGCTAGTTTCAGGACAGGCACCAAAGCTACAGAGAAACCCTGTCTCAAAAAACTAAATATATATATATATATATATATATATATATATGCTTACATATAAGAAATATGTGGAACTCTAAAAGTAATATGTAAATAACCAAAAAATATAGTCATATAAAAGAAAAAGTATGGAACAATAAAAATGTATTTATAATAAATTGTTATTAATATGTAACTAGAATTGGGTTATTTGTAATGGTATATAGTAGGGGATTCTGATTGTTTTCTACAAACAGTATCAGCAATAACAGTATTGTGTGCATGTGTGATTTTTTTGACTGGTTAGCATCTCTTCATTTGTGGAATCCCACTCCCCTGATTCTATCACATCTCCCGAACACCTCACGAATCTTCCCTTGACTCTGCCTGGACATTTCACAGACCGCCATTCCTTTGACAACACAACTGTTCAGACTGAACTCGAGATATTTCTAGCTTTAAGGTATGGCTATGTCTCAATGTAAGCTACTGAATATGATAGCTAGTTTCTACCAACTGCGTTAGCTAAAAGAACATGAGACTCTTCCTGTGATCCTTCCTAAGAATGGAGAAGATATTCCGTGGGTAGAAAATTTCCCTCCCTACCACCTAAAAACACTGAAGGTGGAAGAGGAGAGTGACCGAGGAAATGGTGAAGAAGGAAGACAGTGAGACAATCTATGCAAAAGAAAGAGTCTCAGTTCCGCTTTTGGTCCTCCATCCTCCTTCTCCACCCCACCTCTGAGTAGCACCCCTCACACTCAGACACCACCCTGCCCATTTCCTCCTTAGGGAACTCGAGCTGTTTCTTTCCTTTGCAGCTGAATAAGAAGGAACAAGCACTGCTGCTATGTCCTTTTCTCATTCTCCAGGATTCCAATGCCCTGGTTTATCTCCTGGCTCCCACCGAACCTCTCACTTCTGTTTTTCCAGCTTTCCATTCTTCCAGAAATGATTTTCTATATGAAATGCCCATTTAATGGAATGTTCCTGTTTTCCTGGCAGGGCTCAACAGATCCAGTAGCAAATGGTGTTTGGAGAAGAGGTCTTACTTAGCTACTCACATTTTAGAATTAGCAGCATGTGGACTGGTAATGTTGCTGAGATGGTTAAGTAAGAGGGGGAAAGATTCAGAAGGGAAGAAGATTGAAAAACAGCTCACTTGGTATGTTTTTATCAATGAAACAAGACATGCTTTAACTCTGACCTTAAGTTGACTTTGGCTTATCAAATATAGAAAGCATAAGGCAGAAGTATCTGATCAAATGACCTGTGTGTTCAAGGCAACACTGCGAGACTAGTGTTGTCCTGCAGAGAACACTGACTGAGTAGCTTCAGACCTGGTGTAGGAGGGTTCTTCTGTATTTGGGTTGCTTTCATTGGTTGAATAAAGAAAACTGCCTCTCAGTTTCAGGAGGTCCCATTTATTAATTGTTGTTCTTATTGTCTGTGCCACTGGGGTTTTACATAGGAAGTGATTTCCTGTGCCCATGTATTGCAAGCTACTTCCCACTTTCTCTTCTATGAGGTTCAGTGTGGT
>JAQHUG010000028.1:5418986-5429949 GCA_028555095.1 Dicrostonyx torquatus | reverse complement strand
AGATGGATGCAGGTTAGAATCTTCCGATAAGTCACCACCTTGTGACACACAGACTACTAGGAATGGGTTAGTTTAAGATGTCAGGGTTTAGCCAAGAAGAGGCTAATGATAATTGGCCAGGCAGAGTTTAAATGAATACAGTTTGTGTGTAATTATTCCAGGTATAAGCCAGGGCCAAAAGCAGGCCCACGGCTGGGAGCCGTGGGCGCAGGGAAGGCTGCCGCTAGCCTTATTTACAACACAGACCGAGTTAATTCATCTTATTGTACAATTGACCTCACACCACAACCTGCACATCCTCGGACGGTATTCTGCATCTGCTCAAAGTGAAATTGTAATCGCGCTCTCATGCACTGTTTTGACACAGCAGGGGACATGACATATGAGAAGAGCCAGCCTCCTGATAATGATCTGCCTGCCACCTACTAATAACTGTCAATTAGAACTTTCAAAACACTAGTACAAGGCAGACCTGCCACAGGGCTTTACCCACACATAAAGCAGACACATATCACACAGGCCTTGTACACAGAGAAACAAAGATCAAATCAAGATAGAAATCCTTGCAATAAATGGACATTGTTGTCAAACAAACATCTTTGATCCATTCCTCTCCGACTGTTTCTGGTTACTTCGCAGCTCTCTCCAGCTTGCTGCTGTATTCCTTTATTCCAAACCCTGTCAAAAAGAAGCCATTGATCACACTGGCTTCCTCCCACCAGTCCTGACTTTCAGAGTCTTCAACCTTAGTCTCTCATCAGCCACAGACTTCATGGCCTGTTAAGTTCTGAGAGTCTTCATGAGAGCGTCTTTTCCACAGAGAATTCCACTTGGTCAAGATGCCTCAGACACATCATCCCAGTCTGATAGGACACTGGAACACCTCCCAGTAAGCAGGGGTTACTGTCCAAATTTAAATGTTATACCTGAATGGCACAGGCCCACAAAGTTGTCGTACTGAATCTGACTCTTCATCAATATCCTGATTAAATCATCCTAAGCAATTTTTATGCTCTTGTTCACAAATTCTAACCTGGCAAGGTTAAGTTTAACTGCCTCTAACCACACCCATGAAGAAGAAGGAGTGTGAACACACACTAAAAACAGCTTAGACCATCTCACTTTAGAGCTTTCTCAGCCTTATTTACAAGACTAGGTGTTATTCAAATGACTAACTTTAGGGTTTTCTTTTCCCCCATCTCTTCAACCACAGCGTTTTCTATTGACTCAGTACTTTGTGCCACTTGAAATATCCTACAAAATGTAGGAATGTAGGCACGCTTGTGCCCATTGCTTCGCGTGTGTGTATTCCCTCTGAAACCAGAGCCTGTCTCTATTAGAAGGAGAGCTGCAGCTACAGTCACAAGGTGTCCACAAGGGACGAGATAAGTGTGGGAGTGCACACTATGGCTCAGGATCTGGAATAACCTATGGGCGGAAACAATGAACACCGTTAACAGCCTAAGATCAGCTCAGATTTTATGCCGAAAATAGTATATGCATCATTCTTAGAAAAGTAAAGTCAATATCTCTTCTCTATTGAGAAAATCCACACTTCTCTCATTCTCTAGTATATTCCAGTTCTAGCTCTTAAAACACAGGGGATGCTGCCTAAATGATTGCTAAATAACTAATGAGTCCCTTGGGACTTATTATGTTTCCCACCTTATTTCCAGTACCCCACACATATTACTTGAGACATTGTTACCTGATTTATCATTTCGTTAATGAAAAAAATCATTTAAGAAGTCATATAAAGCAGAAAAACTTATTTAATAATATTGAAAGTATAAAATGTCCTGTATGAAAATCATTAGAATAAATGTATTATTTGGGGACAATATATGTTAAGCTGAAAATTCTCTGAGAATTTTCATTACTTAGAAACTCAGAAAATGTTCTGAGGCACCATTAGCTGTAACTCTAAGCCTGCTGTCTTGACTCTAATTCCTCCACATGAGAATGACTAAAAGCCTATCCTTCATTAATTCTATGCCCAGGTTACAGATGCTAAGAGATATCAACTGTGGGCTGTCTCTCTTGTCTTTGGAGGGCAACTTTCCAGTGTCTAAGAAGGTGCCGATGAATGCTAACCTACATTAACAAAACAATACTAACAGCAGCCAAAAAAAAAAATCTTGGAGTCAACCAGGAAATGAAACTTTTATTTACATAATTAAGGTACTTCATACCAAAAACTTTTGCATAAATTTAGATATGGAACAGAAATCAAAGGTGTTTTGCATTTACTTTTCATCCCAAAAGATCGTTTCATGAACAGTATAATAGGCTGCGTATTGCGTGAGGCTCCCGCTGGCTGCTGCAGAGGGAGGTACCCTTGTTTACTTTGCCATCCTCTGCCCATTTGGCGGGAAAAGCACATTAGACAGGTGGAAGCTCTTCTCGCAGCATGTGGAAAAGCATATGTGATGAGCATAAATCATCCCATTTGCTTGAGGAAAGTTTCAGCAAATTCCAAAATCTGATGTTTAAAATTTAGGATTCACTAGATTTAAGCTTCAGCCAGCACCTACCTAAGCGCAGATTGCTGGGGTGTTCACACCGACAGACCCCCAAATGTCAAGGCAGCCTGTGACTCTTCACTCTGTCCACTTAGCGTCACCCTTGATATTGTAAGATGGAACACTCTATTTGTTGCCTGTTTGGTTAATCAAATATTTCCTCAGAAGGCTTCACTGCCTAAAATGAAGGAATTTCAAATGATCATTAAGTTATCATCAAGGAAAGCCTTCATTCCACATTCTGCAAAGGAATAAGCATCAATTAAGTAAACTCAATGGCTAACTCTATATGACATAAGTCCATTATTATACATAACACTCTTGGGTAGCTTTACATGGGAAAGATTTACATGGTCACAAAAAAAAAAAGACAAATGAAAACCGATTGCAATTTGCAATAAGTATTTTAAACAAAAAGGTTGCAGACATTCTGTAGATAAGATACTTCACTCTTCTCAACTCTGACAGGCTGCACTTGGAGAAGCATTGTTCAACACAGACATGTTCTAGTTAATGCACAAAGCATTTACGCTGACCAGACCCCACATGGTCCCCATAAGCACAGCCTCCCAGTCTTCACCCTTGCATGGAACCCCCATCTGTTGACTGACAGTGTCTATGAATTGCTCTAAGCATAAAAACACGGTAACATTAAACCACTCTTGGGCTGCTGGGGCATCTTAGTGGCCGAGTCCTACAATCACAAGGAACCAGATTCTACTCACAGCTGCAATGAACGTGAAAGTGGATTTTCCCCTGGTCAAGCCAGCAGAAGAGAACAGGGCTCAATGGACATAGAAAGACAGCCATGAGGGGCCCTGTGCAGCACATTCACTGAAGCTGTCTTTGAAGGCCTGACCCATAAAAACTGAGATGACAAACGTGCTGCTGTGAACTGTTGAGTCTGTGGGGGCTTTTTGCCCAGAGACAAGAACTGATAGAGAAGTATTGGCGTGTCTCAGCCACATGCAGCATGAAGGAATCCGTGTACCTATCCTCAACTGTTGCACACAAAGAAAACGTTCAAAATGGGCAAAATGTTTAATTGAAATCATTATAATTAACATTCTTCTGCTAGTATTTGTTTAAATCCCAAAATGATGAAGAAAAAAAGGAGAAAGACAAAAGGGACAGTTGTCAAATGATACTCTGGGTTAGAGAAATCTAGTCTGGCAGCCTCATTGCCCTTTTAATAAATGAAAAACGGAAAAGACATTTCCATACATCTACATCTTTCATGTAATCCAATATTTAATTTTATTCTAGAGAAATGTAACTACCTTCTACTTGACGTCAAATTTTACTACAAAAATAAATGTACCTTCAGATCGTCACATCAAATTGAAGAGGCATAGGTAAGTAGCCTACATTTATAATTCAATTCACATTAGTCTTGACAAAAAAAAAAACTTTCAGTAAACTCAAAATAAGTTAATATCTGGATCACACAGCCACAGCATCCTACAAAGACACCTCACGGTCATATAAGAATAACAGATTCCAGTGGACATTTCTACTATTTGAAGTGCTTCTGCCATCTCTCAAACTAGATTTTTGTATTTGATGTTTATTAAAATTAGACAAAGGTAGAAAATTTAAAGATGACAGTCAATGACCCCCCTTGCTCAGTGAACTCTACAGACTGCCACTGTTCAAGATGAAACATTCGTCTTCCTTCAGAGGCGCTAATCCAGGCTGCCTGGGTCAGGGCATTGCAATATGAGGGGGAGATCATCTTAGAATTTCACATGCAGTCTTTCCTCCCAGTCAGGTTGTTTGGATGAGAGCTGGCTTAAAAGGAATGATCTCACTCTATTCTAAATGAGGGCTGCCCTCTGGATGCCAGAAGGAGGCCAAGGCAAGCTGGTCTGACACGTGGTGTTCCCTTGGCAATGAGAAAGTCATTGAATGTTTTCCTTGAAATACCAAACACCCATTGATGCAGTCAAGTTCAAGGTTTCTAAGCATGTATTACTGTGGCTGTTTCCAAAGATAGAGTATGCAGTTCCCGTGTAAGCTAGTAGATTTAAACAAATACAAGTTGAAGGGCTTTGAAAACATTTACTTAACTCTAAGCTTCCCTAAATATTCTCTTGTCTGTTTTTAACTAAGCGACAGACAAAGCAAATGCTTATTTCTCTTAATAATTGCAAAATGTATAAATAATGCCTCAAATCAATTAAGATATATTCCGTATCTCACAGACTCTACCACCACATAAAATCCTATCTGAAAGAATATTGAGTCAACGTGTTGAGTAACTGGAAAACAAAGTTATTAATCACATTGAAGTGACAGTCTGTGGCCTGCATACTGATCATGACCCAAATCAACACTAAAAAGCTATGGTGTTTTAGACCATGGATTTTTACATTGGTAGTCACTTTGCTGCATGCCTTTGATGCAGTGGCTAAAGACAAAAGTAAAGAAGTTATTATAGTGTAAATAACTACCTTGGTGCACAAATGAATCCTCACTAAAATATTTATTTGAAGTTAATTAAATTCCATTATTATATCCGTCATTACAAATTATCTCCTGCACTCTAATCATTGGGTTAATTGCTTATTATCTTGCAAAGATGGAAACATTCAAGTCAAGACACTCACAAGGTTCTTACTTTAGACTTTGCTATGGGTAATGATTTGTCTTTATCTAAAATAACTGCTACACTAAATTAGACAAGGTGCCACATCTCTGCACTCGGACCCCCCAATGTATCTGGGGCAGATACTTACAGTGCCTTGAAGACTGTGGGACATGTAAATATTGCTGGAAAGAAGAAACTGCCTCAACTACTAAGAGCATGACAAATTCAAGTGCCACTCTGCCATAGAAAAAACTTGCAGACGAGGAGAGATTGACACAAAATCCCAGCCCTCAGTTAAGAGCTACTGGCAACTGGTAGCTGCTTAAAGAGAAAAAGATGATGTTCTTTCAAACTGTATGTCCTGATAGAAGAACCACACTCCATTGCCCAGAAAGATACATGCAAATATATATATATATAGGGGACACGAATTACATTTTATAGTTTTAAAACATGTGGACATAAATTTGGTTGGGGAGGAAAGGGGAGTGGGTATGGAGGCACCGGAGATGGGGATGAATATGATCAAAAGATATGTGAGGTTTTCAAAGAACTAATAAAAATGAGAAAGAAAAATGGCAATAGTTTTTTTTTAAAGCTTGCAGAAAACCAGAAAGTAGATCCTCCACGAAGAGCTGTACATTTCTTTCTTCTTGAGCTCTATTATACTACTATTCAGCTGGACTGGACAGAGGGGAATAGAGAGGAGTTGAGCACAAAGAGCAATGCTAGAACTACGACAACCCTTGACTTCAAATTACAGTACAGAGTCACAGAAATTCAAAAGGAATCTTAGTAGCATGGACAAAAAGGGAGATGAACGAAATATAACAGAGAACTGAGAAGCACACTCATCCAGCTATAACTATCTGCTTCTTGACAAAGGTACAGAACTATAGGATGGAAAAACACTGCCTCTTTAACAATTTATTTTGGTGAACACTGGATGTCACGCATAGAAAACTGAAATTAGATTTCAAGTTCTCCATACAGAAATAAAAATAAAATAATAGATCAAATACACGATATAGGACTCTGAAGATACTAGAAGAAAAGGTAAGGGCAAGAATAATTCAATGACTTTCTCAATGGGATTCTAATAACACATGAAAAAGAAAGTCATAAAAACAAATGGGACTACAGGAAACGGAAAGCACAAATTATTGTTCAACAAGAGAGACAACAAAGCGACAGTCTTTGCCAGTTAATCTGACATGGATTTAAATGTTTAGAATATTTAAAGAACTAGAAATTTCTGAGTAACAAACAACTTAATCAATAAATGGATAAGCGAGCTAAACAGACACTGTTGAATGAGCACAAATGGCCAACAATTACATTTTTAAAGTATTCATCATCTTATGTCATTAGATAAAAAGCTACATTTGGGGCTGGGAAGACAGCTGGCTCAGGAAAGCACTTTCCTCACACACCCCCACAACCCAAACCCAAGGAAAAAAAATGTACATAGTAGCTCATACTTGTAAGGTAATACTGAAGGGATACAAGAAGTCTGTGGATTGGTAGTCGGCCAGTTTGGCCTAATTTTTGAGGATTCAACAAAATAAACACTTATTTACTGTTGGTAGCATTTGGAAGATGAGACTGCGAAATGTGGACAGTGGAGGCTTAGGTCATCAGTTTTCATGAGTGAACATAGCTCACAGGGATGAGGTCATCGGCTATTTGTGTTATATCCTGGCAAAACACTGGTTATACTCTACCCGTGTTTTGAGAACTGAGACATACAGGGAAGCTGAACGCAGAAGTGATGAGCTAATTTATTCGGTGGAGGAAAACACCAGCATCAAGTCTGCGGCACAGTTATTGCTCATGGCTCTTATCCAGGTCTATCGTGGGTGAGAACAAGTGTAGGAAAAGATATAAAATTGAGCCCTTTGGCAGGGAGAGGAACATTTAAGATTGTAGATGAGGCTAGAACAGAGAGAGCCGCTGTAATTAACACCGAGATTAACACTATTGAAATCTACTGGTTTGCCCAGAGGCATTAGTAAAGGCACCTGGGGGACATTCTGTCACACCCTGAAGGCTTCATCTTGCAAAAATCCAAATTCATTTAAGAGGAAGACTAAACTGAGAATTAGAAAGGATGAATCCTTTGCCTCATAACAACAGCCTAGGGAAATGTTTCCTCAGGCTCCGCTTGAAGGGAAAACAGAGACCAACGCAACTGTTGGCTAAGAGGACCAGGTTACTTCTCAAATTGGCAGCACAACTTGGTGGTGTCAATCATTGCATAATGCTGGCTTAACAGCCATAAAAAATAGTCAGGGGTTTGTGGGAGTTTCTGTTAAATTCTAGAAGGTGGCAAAGGCCAGGGCAATGTGTCAATATCTATCTCCCTGCAATAGGGCTCAGAAGAATCATTTCATGATGCTGTGAAGGTGAGGGTCTTAGCCAGGGTTCTACTGCTAGGATAAAACACCATGACCAAAAACAACTTGGAAAAGGGACGGATTGGTTTTGCTTATACCTTCATATTACACTCCATCAACAAAGGAAAGTCGAAGCACATACTCAAGGCAAGTTAGGGAAACAGGGCCCGAAGCAGAGACCACAGAGGAACTCTGGGCTTGCACAGCATGCCTTGTTCACCATGCTTTCATATACAACCAGGATTGCCTGCCATGTGCTTATACGACTTACAATAGACTGAGTCCTCTCACATCAAACAGTGACTAAGCAAATGTGCCATTTATTTATCTGCTGGACAATCTTACTCAGGTATTTTCTCAGTTGTGGTTCGACCTAGGCAACACCCTTCTTTTAAAAAATAAATAAATAAATAGACTGAGGCTTACAATAGCCACAGTTTGCAGAGTTAGCAGGTCTTGCTTGGTAGGAGGAGCCATGTAGAGTCAGGAAACTTTACTGAATTAGGCAGACACTGCCTGAGTCTGGTGAAACTGGAGGAACTAGAGCCTACAAGATAGAAAGTGGGGACGGAAGGAGCTACATGGTCAGAAGAGAACTCCAGTGAACTAGCTGAGAATCTCCCCAAGTATTCAGCATAACACTAATTAAATTCCAGATGCAAGGTCAGTAATAAGGGCGGGGAAGGTTCACATAAGATTCCTATCAGGAAACCCAGCACTCACAGCAGAGATGGCCTCGGTTTATACCATGAATGATGGAAAATCTTGGAACCCATGGGACACTCACTGAATAGCATACTTAGAAAGATACTGCTTCAAGATACAGAATAATTAACCTAGGCTAAGCATAGCTATAGTGTACCCTAAATGTAAAAAGAAGAACTTCAAAATGTCAAACTTACCTGGATCTCCCCAAAACAAATCAGAATACTCATAAGAAAGAAATGAAATACTCAATAACAAAATGTTTACGAGGTCTGTTATTTTAATAAACAATAAAAACATGCAGACAATGCAAAGAGATAGGAAAACACAACCAATTTATTAAACAAAAACAATAAATAAAATCTAATACAGTATGAACAGAATTAGTGAGAAAGATCTGAAAATTGATAATGCATTTAAACCTAACCATATTTCATCTCGTAGCATGTGAATGATATATACATACTAATTGATAAAGATAATAACAACTCAGACAAAATACAAAAAATTAACTATATACTGTCTAGAGTAAATACACATTGTCCTAAAGAGAAAAAAATAAGCCAATAAGAAGAATCAGCATAGGAAAGTCACCTCAATAGGGTGTCATAATGATAATTAATGCTAGGGCATCTAATGACAGAATTCAAACTATTGAGAAAGAAAAATATAATTGAAAAGAGAAAAATATCTACAGTTAAAGTGGGAGACTTTAGTTCCCTTCATTCACTAACTGGCAGAAAAGTGGAGAAGTAATCAGACCAAGACATTGCCCTTGGATCTGGCGAGATGGGCATCATTAACATAATGTAGGAGAATAGTTGGGACACCATCCTGGCTAACATGGTGAGGAAGAGAATGGATGAACAGTGACTGAGTACTAATGGTAGCACTGTCCCTAAGAGGTCCTTTGAGACTCTTGCTGTTAAGTAGAGCAGAGCCCAGTGTGTGAGGGCCTCAGGTTCTGCTTCACTTGTTAGAAATATAAACTAAACTGAGCACATTCACACACTTTCCAGAGAGTTTAGGTAGTGTCGTACATAGTCTCTCTCACACGGAGGAGACTGAGATGGTTACACAAGACAGTTATGCTAAACAAGGGTCAGAGAAGCCCAGGACAGGAAGGGGACACAATTTCTCATATATAAACCTTAAAACACATCCATACACAACTCATGGGTAAAAGATAAATTATAACAAAAATTACAGAATACTTCAAATTGAAGAAAAAAACTAAGGTAGTGATAGTATTTAAGGGTGTTTATAGTCTTAAAAGAGTAAGTTGAAAATTAAAATGGCTCACTCATAGGTGGTTTGTAAACATGAAGCAAAGAAAACCAGCCTACAAACCACAATCCCAGAGAACTTAGACAACAATGAGGACTCTAAGAGAGACTTACATAGATCTAATCTACATGGGAAGTAGAAAGTAGAAAAAGACAAGATCTCCTGAATAAATTGGGAGCATGGGGACCGTGGGGGAGGTTTGAAGGGAAAGGCAGGGAGGGGAGCAGAGAAAAATGTAGAGCTCAGCAAAAATAATTAAAAAGGAAATGAAAAATGGCTAGTTATTGTGAAGAAGAATCCTACTTGAGAACTGGGGGGGGGGGGAGAAGAAAAGAAAAATACCTGTTCCGAAGATTCACTTAAGTTTCTGGACTATTTATGGAGCATAATGTAGTCTGAAATGAAATTACTGAATGGACTTGACAGGTTTATCAACAAAATAATAAATCAATGTTTAAAGGCTAAATATACAAATCCAAGTAGAGGCACAGCTCAAATATGCTCCCAACAACATTGACACTTGTGTCAATTTCATTTCCCACCCAAGGCAAATGGAGATAGCCAAGATCAATGGGACAATAATTCCTTGTAGAGAAATCCCCAACCATACATTCAATATCTCAGAACTGCATACACGAAATCTCCTGGAATATTTACAGTCCTCCTTTTGAGACAACGCACTATTGACATTTGTCCAAGCACTGAGGTCACAGAGCTAATCATATTCCTTCCAAACTTCCTTCTTCATAATAAGATGGCATGACATAATTTTTAATCCTCTGCCACCGGACAGGAAATCTAATGTGCATTAACTCCAAGATAAAATTAGTTCCTAGATAAAGCTAGGAACAAAAATTTTACAATGTAATGTATTCAGTTTTTGACCATCTCAAGATACAGGATGGTTAATTGCCTAATAAATAAATATGAGGCTTTGACATCAGAATTTGATCAAAAGTAAAGCTGCCCTTGTCATCCACCCTGTAAGGTAACATTTATTTCTTAAATTCTTAGTGAGGAAATATGACCACATTGCTCATGGTAATGTATGTTACTAAGATAGATTAACAATCATATTAAAGATAATTTATTCATTGAAGGAAAACCACAGTTTGTACTTTATACCAACGATTTCTGTTGAGATCATAGAACAGAACACACGACTCTTGAATAAAGTCATGTCTTCTGGGTCCCAGCGCAGAAAATATTTGTAGGTCAGTGTGGTGACAGACAGCTATGAGGAGGGCTGTGCACTCAGCAGAGAAAGCTCTGGCGGTAAGAACTGGAGGGAGTTTGAAAGAGTCCATTTAAGCTGGGAAAAATAACAGGGGAAACAGAATTATGCATTTAAGTGGAAAGTTATATATGAAATGCTCAAAGTAAAAATATGTTTTTGGATTAGATACTCAATAATTGGATTAAAATATTCCATTTTACCACAACAAAACTGTTCTTTTTTTTTT
>JAQHUG010000028.1:5403624-5418802 GCA_028555095.1 Dicrostonyx torquatus | reverse complement strand
CAAATAGCCAATACATGCAGAAGAGATAGGTCCCAGTGCCATTATCATTAGCTTCTCAATCAGTCCCCATTGGCAGTCACATTCAGAGACTTTACCGGACTCTCAAAACTGTTCTTTAAACAAAGAAGCATTCCAAATCACTGCAGCATTTGTGAAAGTGGGTGGGCCCCTGAAGAGGTTAAGGGACATTGATGATATGAGATCTAGTGTAGGAGAAGAGCCAGTGCTCCTACCAAGGAGGGCAGGCAGACTAGGATGCACCTGCGGGAAACATGGCTGTACAGGGAACAAACACAAATCAGCCTCTAAGCAGCAGATAGATACTCTTCCAAGAAGTTTACATGTACCAGCACTGTAATGCCTCCAACAACGCTATTCGGAATGTTTTCTTGTCTCTATCCTACAGATGAGATGACAGAGGCCCAGAGTGAAGTTCAGCAAAAGGTGCAATTCCTGTAACTAGGAAGAGGGGGAGAAGAGTCTGGTCCCGGTTACCTGCCTCTAGAGTTGATGATTAGAACAACTCATTTGCAAGGGAAGTGAAATCATAGGAACTAACTGGCTGACACTTAATAGTCTAAAAATAATAAAGGTTTGTCTGCCGGTGATTAGCACACGGACATCAAAGGAAAAGAAAGACAAGATGAGTAAAAGGTTAAAAACAGGCTTAAAAGGAGAAAGTGGAAACCTGTAAAATGGAGCAACTATGTCAGACAGTGTGACTCAGCACTCGGGCTCAAAGCTTTGCTGTGAGTCTTTGTTCACTTAGTGAGAGCATCTCATTCCCCTTGCTCCTAATGATTTTTATTGCTCAAATTTACACCCAGGAATCAAGAACATTCAAAAGCATACAGCCCAAATTCAAAAGTAAGCAAAAGAAAAGATACAAAAAAAAACACAAAATAAAACAAAAACACCAAAGTGCAGGCCACTATCATACAGAACTTGAACTGCCATTGGGTTATATTCTAAAAATACTAGTGCTGCCAACATATCAAAACCTTAAATATCAGTGGAAAGCAATGGAGGTTTGGTTCTGAACAGGGAATGTTAACAGTGAGATAAAATGCTTCAAAGACTGCCTCCCAAGTCGAGAGAGAAGGCCACACAGCATTTGCACTTTGTCTCATAGTCTTGTTCTGATATCTAGCTTGGAGCAAAATGTGGAGGTACTTTTAGATTTTGTGTCTAATGACTTCAAAATGCATCCATTATGCATAAATATGAGATTTTCTGAGTATGTGTAATATTCTGGAAACATCCTATTTGAGCTTCATTAAAATTGAATTAAATGCTTCTTTGATAAAATAAATTATCAGCTACATTTATTATTATTTTTCTTATGATCTTTAAATGATTATAATTACTCTAATAATGCATGTCTTACTATAAATAACACATAAGATGACAAACCTCACTAAAATTGTAAACTTTCAATGTTTGGGGAAGATAAAATGATTTTTACAGTAATATTGCTATCATAATTTTACTACAGAGAAATACTGCTATATTTACTTATGTATTAGCATAAAAAGAATAAATTGTTACATATGCAAATAGTAACCAAAGAAGCTTCCTAAGTTCTTACAGTTTTGACATAAACAAATACACAGGTACAAGCACAAACATTAATTGAATTAGAGAGACTAGGAAAGCATTTGCCCTAGCTATCCATGACTTTTATTTAGATTTTTAGACTGTTAGTAAGTGTGAGAGAAATCAAACATTATAGTGAATAATAGTTTGAAAATATCATTAGACTTTAAATACTTTAAGATAAATTTTATAATAAAATAAATAAAACTCTAAATCAAATATTCTTTTTTAACCATATTGGTAATATTAATAATATTTGTTTATTTGATGTGTTTTGATAATTCAAGTTATCAGATCATTCTTTTCAATCTCTAAATGTATCCATGTCTCACATAAATAAAGAGAATTAGGGGATACAAAAGATATAATATATATTTAGAACATCTAATCTATAAAATAATGGATGGATTTAATGAATTATATTAATATTATATAAATTAAGATATCAGCTTTAAAAGTAAGATTTTATTTGAGTTATTACAGATGGATTATTAGGCTCCAAAGTAATACAGTGTAAGACTGAAAAGCAATTACTAATGATCTTTCCTCAGATACCCAGTCATAAATCTTAGCAAGAAAAATGCACCATTTCTCACGCACAGAGATGAACTAGTTTGAATATTTACATGAGTCAGTCTAATCATAAAATAGTGACATATGATGTATTCACATTAAGGTTCACAAGGTCTCAATTAAAGATTTTTCAGTTTATAACATTCCAATATTTTATGGTGTGACAGAAATAGGAATTTCCAGGAAGCTGGATATGCATCCTCCCCTGGACTGGTGATTGGTAGATTTATATTATTTCAGAACTCTGAGCAATGTTGGTGAGATGGTGTTCCCATCAGTCACAACCAGGAGAGCACACAATTTGGGCACTACCTCTCACCATCTTGTTGAGCTGTGATGTTTGGCAATCAAGCCATATTAAATGAATTTTATTTCCAATATTTACAACTTAACACCATTTCTCGGGACATAACCTGTCCTCAAGCCTAGGAGAATCAGTGTTTAATGTTGTTAATGTACATAGCTATAGGACACCTTTATACTGATTCCTCATGATGTCTTCCAAGAATTTGAAAAAAGCCAAGGAAAAGAAATCAATTTAAAGATGAAAGACAAGGCATAAAGCCTGTGAACCTTTCCCAAGGCTACCAAGCCAACACGAGTGACCGACTGATGTGGGATTCCCCTCTGTATGCTGTGAATCCAGAAGTCCATTCTCCCATAGCCGCCTCTGCAGCACAAACTGCATCTGTCTGCTGTTAGGCAGCGCAAGCCTGGAAAGTTGAAAGTTCATTTTGAAGGTCACATCATGCAAATCTGAAGCTTAAAGCTATTTACTGGGGGCTGTAGACAGGTACCTTGTGGATAATTCCAATGAACTAATCTTTGAAAATGCAATGCACCTGTAGATGAAACGCTGCTCTCTTCGTACCAGTCAATGGTACATCAATGCGATTAGCATCCCCGGGTCAATTTAGCTCTCTAAATACACTCACTCTGTGTGAGGCGGCAAGGAGGATCTGTGGCAGTGTGTTCGTGGAGGCTTGTCTAAGGCATTTCTTTATCACTTCCTACTGTGAGGTTCTGCATTATGAGTACTCAACCAGAAATCTCATTACTTTAATAGCAGCCGAGCAAGGAAAGTACCCAGTGTAGGAGAAGTCTTATAAACAGGATGCCCGAAACTATGACACTTTGTTCATGCAAGCTTACATTACAAGCTCAGTTTGATGAAGTCTTCAGCGCATCATGAGTTGCTTGATATATGAAAAGGTGTTTCCTCATCTCATGAATCTATAATCTCATTAGAAAAAAAATGCATCCACCTGTAGCTAAATGTCAAACATAATAAAATGATCATTTCTCAAAAAGTAAGAAGACACATCAACGCACAGTATAAAAAGAGCAAAGGTTTCCCAAAACAGAAAGATCAGGGAAGCCCTCCCGAACGTTTCCTGAATGACTGTGTAAACGTGAAGGGATGAAAGGAGGTTGATTTGACGGCTCAGTGACCAGGACAGTTTCTTATGCAGACAGCATCATATATTCATTTTTAAATAAATAAATTTTATCATTTTACATAATTATATCAATACGAATACATCCCATTTTAACACAACTGTGCCCTTGAAATCTTTACTTTGGACACATGTAAATTTATTTCCATCAGTCTTCACAAAGTTGTGTATGTACCAAATATTCTCTTTAACAGAGGAACCAATAAAATGGCAAGGAACTTAGACATGTGCACACACATAAACACACTGTACCTATATCACAGACATATGTCACATACACATTTCTTTAAAAACCATTGCATGTAAAGGAATACCTGAATAAACATGGAAATAAATAAGGGCAAACAAAAGTGGACGCTTCACAAGCCATACGACTGTTCTCCTATCACGCTTAAGGTAGACTATGTGACAATGATCTAAACTTCGAAAGGGACTTTCTTGAGGAATGGTTGATGTGGATGCATTCCAGGCACTGTGGGTGGTGCCGCCACTGGGCTGAGCAAGCCAAGAGGAAAGAACGTTCCATAATCTCTGCTTCCCTTCCTGCCGCCACGCTCCTGCCCTGTGAGGGACTGCCCCGACTTCCTTTGATAAAGAGCTGTGATGTGGAACTGTGACCCTGATGAAACATTTTTTCCCCAAGTTACTTCTGGTCATGATATTTTATCTCAGCAATAGAAACCTAGCTTAACCAGACGAGAAATACTAGGCAGATATGTGCACGTTCTCTTCACTCTCCCCACACATCACATATTAACTGTACCTCGTAGTGTGATGTAGGAGGGATCTTCTGTATTTCTGTGCTTTCATTGGTTGAATAAAGAAACTGCCTTGGCTTTTGATAGGGCAGGACTTAGATAGGCGGGGAAAAGAGAACAGTATACTGGAAAGAAGACTGAGTCAGAGAGAGAGCCACCATGAAGCTGCCAGTGTCAGACATGCTGATTCTTCCAGGAAATCCCACTACCTCATGGTGACTTACAGACTATAAAGAATGGGTTGAAATAAGATGTGAGAGTTAGCCAAGAAAAGGCTAGTGATAATGGGCCAGGCAGTATTTAAATGAATCCAGTTTGTGTGTAATTTGTGTATTCAGGGTATAGCCATGCCGACATGTGGCCGGGAGCCGGGCAGGACACAGCCCACTGCTCCCGCCTATTACAACAATAGTGCAAGCAACCACACAGGAATCCTGCCCTCTTCACAACTTTCTAAGCTTATTTCTGTCTCTTTTGACTGATATGTTAATCTTGCAATCTCTACCAAAAAGAAAAAAAATCACAAAATTTTGGTTGAGTTATTTTGAGTTTATGGGCTGTCTTTCTCTCAGGACTATTCGCCTCTCTTCCATAGAAGTTCTACTGACTGGTTTTGGTATTCAATATTCAAGAATATTTTTGTTCTTTTTATTAATGGCATCCCTCTTTGGAATTCATTTTATTGTTGGTACACTTGGGGTTTAACTTATAGAGTTGTCAAACCTTAGTATTGATATATCAAAGTGGCTTTGACTGCTGAGTTTTTATTTATGACACTGACAAATTCACGAATTAAATTAGATACTTGGAATACACAGACTATTATACAATGGGCTTTTTTGCTATCTTCAGACATTTTATTTCTTCTATTTGCCTACTTGTATTAACACATTTAATAAGATCTTTTTGGTGAGCTGGCAGATGGTTCAGTTGTTAAAAGCACTAGCTACTCTTACAATTCCCAGGACCCACATAGTAATTCACAACTGTTTAAATTCCAGTTTCAGGGGAGCCAAAACCCTCTTCTGACATACATGGCACCAGGCATGTACATGGTACACAGGCATACATGCAAGTAAAAACACCCATACACATAAAATACGTTTTTTAAAAATAATTTTCTGAAAGTCAGTATCACTGATTCCTTCCAAATCCGAAAGCTAGTGCTTTAAACATTTTATTATGAAAAACAACATTGTCATTTTGTCAGCCATCTATGTCAAATAATCTTAGAGTAGATCCCATGTTTTGCAAAACATAATGCATTGCACATGTCATCTACAAAGTGATTGTTGAGACTGAAATGATCTATAATATCCACCCTGTTGGACATGTAAAGTATACAATTACATTAAATGGTTTCGGGACACTAAATCAAGCTTATACTGCCCCAAATCCCATTCTTTTCTTCCCTCCACAAATGTTGCTTTAGAAGGTAAAAATCTGACATGAACCTTATCTGAGACATGGAAGTCTGTGTCCTTTCTATCTTTGCTTTTCTGGCATGCCATGTCTAGACAACTTTTCGTGCCTGTTTGCCTAATTGGCAGACATTGTGAATAGAACTGTATAAATAAATAAATAATTGAAATTATCCAAAATGGTATCTACCCCAAAGAGAATTTGTTTTTTTTTCTATTCTTCTAAGCACATTCTTCAGGAAGAGGAATTTGGACTCTGACATGTTTAATTTTGATTCCTAATATCTATGTCTCGATTCCTAATCTTGTTAAAGAGTCCGATCTGAGTTTCAGCCCCTCAGCTGCCTCTTCCTGGATTGCGAAACACCAGGCAGAAGATTCTCAAAGCCAATATCATCATCCTGGGTTTTCCTTCCCCCTGGACTTCAGTCTAATAATTCTGTATTAACATGCCAGTTCCCAGATGTCTTCAGGCAACACTGGGATGTTTGAGACTTCCTAATTAATCTCAGCATGAGCTGATCTAACCTACCTTGACCCTCTTATTTGTCAGTGAACAGACCTCTGGCTACATCTCAGATGGAAAAACTGCCTGCAGTGTTCATAACACTTCCAAAACCCCATTCAAGAAAAAGCAACAGTATTTTCTTAATATGCTTAATATGACAAAATAATATTAACCTGTTTGATTGTATATAGTTTCTATTGGAAGAAGTTTTAAAAGAACATCTTAAGGATTGAGATTAATTATGATAAAAGTGTATTCATTAAAATATTAATGTTCAATAAAATTCTAGAGCTCTTAATTAATATAACATCAGGGCCTGACAATAAGGGTATAAAGGCACTCAAAATCACTGATTATGATGATCCTGGAGACACCCCAAGAGCGATATCAAAATGCAAATTCTAACTTGCAAGAGCTGAAAGTAGTAGGACATAGAAAACACAATGCATGGAATGAACAATTGCATCCCCCAGAAGCAACACAGCCCTCTCTCCTGTGCAGGAAATTGATAAAAAATAACTGAGCAACAACTCGGACACAGTTCTGTGCCATCTCGCGACTGAGAGAAGGGAGCACACGCGTGGGAGTGGTTAGAATCAATAACTACACAACACTCACACAAATTCACATGTGACGACGACACATCAGCTCCAAAAGGAAAGAGTGATGACAGCGTCCCATGAGCAGATGAAGAAGAGGACACAGGTCTTAGTTAGGAAGAGCAAACATTTAGCTGAGAGGAAATGGCAGTCCCAGAAGGTATCCAAAGTTAGCATAGAGCACTCTGACCTCTGAAGGAAGCAAGGGCGATGTGACCATTGCCAAAGACTGCCTGAAGATTAAAATGACTGCAAGACAGAATGTAGCACTTTTCTCTTTTGATTTTAAGCATAAAATATTAAGAATAAAATTCATTAACTACATATAGGAAATATTTAGAAATAGTTTAAAAGTAGATATAAAATATTAAAGACATTTAAATAATATGAAAAGTATCATAAATTAAAGATTTTGTAGAAGTAAATATAAAGGAAATAAAAGGTAAATTACACAAAGAAGAAAATGACAATTGTAAAATATAGAAATTCAACATTGGGAACACAGTAATATATGAATCAAAATTCCTTTTAGGAAGATTTTTCAGACATTAATAATAACTCTCCTACATGTCAGAAAGATTTGAACTGATAAGAGAACAGTGACTACGGAATTTAAAAACATAAGATGTGCTACATATATAGTTCTGAATGAGAGGTGTCCTAAAAGCTACCAGTGTAAAAAAAAGATGCTAGCAAGCTCACAGCTTTCTTGGGCCAAGCACACGAGAACAGGTAGGCCATGTGTCGGGTTCAGAGTCCCTTGAGTTTGCAGCTAAGGCTTCACTCGGGGCTGTCTTTTAGTGACTTGGCACAAGCTCAAGAATCTGGTTGTGGAGGCAGCACACAGAATGGTTGACAGCCTTCTGACTCTAGCTACTGTGGACAGCATGTTTCACACCCTTTCTCTATAAATGTCATTTAAGGGAAGGTTTGAGCACCCATGCAGCAGGACCACTGACATACACCCATCTTAACTGACCTAAGATGCAAGAGGAAGCTGTGACAGTATCTTTCCACAAAAGCCATGTTCTAAGACTTTTACTTACCTTTTTATTAAATAAAGCAAGGTCCTAGTCCAGTTCCAACTGAAGAGGAGAGAAATCAAGACCCCATACTTTAAAAGGAATGCCAAAGAATCTGTGCGCGTATTTTAAACTGCCACATACATCACTAGTATTCCGGTATGTGGCTCACAGGTGTCAGAAAATTGTGCAAAAGGAAAGAAAAGCAGACAGTTGTTCCCCCCATAAATCAACAGCTTTTCAGGAAACCCACAGACAAGCACTGAGAAGAGAAAGCTCATAGCACACACAGCACCTGCCGGTCTTTGTCCTCTCTAACCACATTTCATCACAAAAGAGTTCTAGACAGTAAGAAAGACGTGGACACATGGCCTGGGAATTTCGGACACTATGAGAAAAGAGAAAAAAAATATAATCTACCCTAAACAAGGACCCAATTACACAGAACGCATATGTGAGTACCATGGAAATTATCCGTGCAGAAGAACACACTGGCAGCTCAGCAAAGAGAAAGCCTTTACTATGTCCTATGGCATTTTCTTTTACCTGAGAACTCCAATTCCAACACGGTCAAGACACTGCTGATTGGGAGAACCCTGTGCGTTTGGGTCTCCTTAGTGGAACCTTATGACTATCTTGACTAGTTGATCTCCTCCACTTGCATTATTTCAGCAAACCAAGAGAGAAAACAAGCCGCAGTTCCAAACCTTGATTGACACCCCCTTTCTCACCACCCACACCTGACAGCTATGTGGCTAAAAGGAATCCCCTGTCATCCAACCCTTCAGGCATTTATAGTAGAAGAATCCATATGGTGCCTAGAGAGACAAGAAACAAGAATCTCCCCACGTTATTTTAGGGAAAACACATGCTTGAAATGTAAACTCTC
Source organism: Dicrostonyx torquatus (assembly GCA_028555095.1). Taxonomy (NCBI): domain Eukaryota; kingdom Metazoa; phylum Chordata; class Mammalia; order Rodentia; family Cricetidae; genus Dicrostonyx; species Dicrostonyx torquatus. The sequence goes on along the minus strand of JAQHUG010000028.1, from coordinate 5,409,979 downwards.
CTTCCAAAAAAAAAAAAAAAACTAAGTAATGAATGAAGATGAGGTTGAATAAAGAATCCATGCAAAAGGAGACAGGTGTATAAATATGCCTTTTCACATGCAGAAACAATGGAAATGCAGATAGACCAGGGGCTCAAGTTGTGAGCATTCAGCTGAATCTGAAACCTGCAGAGAGCATGACATGAAGAATAACATATAAATGCAATGCATCTAGAACATACTTTAGCAGCGGCTTCCAGTTGAGTGTGGCCAGACAGGAGGCAACAGGAGCTCTCTGCTTCGGCCCTCTTGATGTGTTGCCCTGGTCTAGCTATTCCCCTCTGTCACAGGCTCTGGAACGTGCACTGCTCCACTGCTGTGATACTCAGCCGGCCCTAGTAACACATAACTTTCCCCACACTTACACATGCATAGTCATCAGGATGTTGCTAAGACCTGGGTTTGCAGCCTTCCTCTCTTTTGAACCTGAAAAGCCTCCTCCCAAATGCTCTCTAGGAAGGCTTATGGACACAAAGCTCCTTTTCTCCACCTCCTTTTAAATTGTTTTATTTCTTTAGATTTCTTTTGTTTTTCCCTATCTCTGAATTCCCATCACGCTCATATTTGATTTTTCAGTTAATAATAATTTTCAGTAGGTACAAATGAATTATATTTGAAGTGTGCTATCATGTACCTAGAAATATGTGTGCCTCGTAGAATTTCTATATTGAGATAATTAATATATGTGTTGCATTACATAATTCTTTGCAATAACAACACTCTGTCCACTTTTCAATTTTAAAGAATGTCATACATTGCTATCCTATCAGTGTACAAAGCATCCTTTTAATTTAGCCCTCCTATCTGTCAGAAAGTTTGTATCCTTTGACCGTCATTGGCCTGAAACTCTCACGTCATTTCTAAATACCCATAATCCTACATTATTTTTGAATAAGAAAATTCAGATCATATCTACTGACTACGTATTTGATAGTTATGTGACATTAGTTTTTATGTTGACGAAACTCTGCCTAAATTATTAGATTTTTGACATATAAAATGACCATATAATACTTCTTATTATTTGTTGTTTTCTTTATTCACATGGAACCCATATGGCACTAAAACTAATGTGGCAAAGGAAAGGATTAAAATTATAATTGATATGTTAGAAAAGTAGCTTTTCAAATGTTCAGCTACTTATTAACTATACTATAAGGGAAAATAGCCCCATTGTTCAAATTATTAATTATATAAAAGTCACCACTCTTTCATTATGTAGCCACAAATTTGTCTCATATGTCTTTTATTTCACCCAAGTCAACAAAGAAGCTTTTTAAGAAGTGGCTAATTAACATCATGGAGGAACAAAAGCTGTAGGTTATGGCGTTAGCACTGCACAGCCAGTCAGTAAAAGTTTTCCACTAGTGGGTAAATCTAACATGCACATAAAACAGTGTGTTCTCCTTACTAAATAGATTCTGATTTAGCTCCCGGGTATTTTCTCATACAATCTCTTATTCTCAACTTCCCTCTTTTCCAGTTGCAAATGGCCTTTGGAACCACTATTTCTGTGAGTCCTACCTTCAAACAGGTAATATTAGACTTTTCAGAGTGCCACTTAGCAATAAGCTTCATTTTCACAGAACAAACACATTCTTATATGTGTGGGATTTTCATCCCATCCACATCAGTAAATGTGATTATACTTAAAAACTTGATCATCTTATACTATAATTTACTAGGCTTCCTTCCAAGACAGAAAAGCAAATATGAAACTGATCTGAACATTCACTAGTTCAGTGTAGTAAAATAGGGGAAGCTTATAGTCTGTAGGATGACTAGAATTAGGATTCATAGGTGTGGTACAAAACTTTCTTGATAATAGAACATAAATGTTGGTCCATACCACTTCTTTAGACTGCTTCCTGAACTCAGGGATGGTATTAGAGTCCTCTAGTAAAACAGATTCTAGTAACTATACCAAAACCTGAAGGGGAGAATGCTGGAAATTGAACCAAAGGCCTTTCTATGCTGAGCAAGAGAGCTATAACCTCAGCTGCTTTCCTAGACTTTCGATCCTGGCATTTCCAATGAGTACTGGCAACACACATCTACAGAGCACAAATGCCCAGCCAGGTTTGGCAGGCACTGTTGCAAACAGTCAGAACTATGAGAACATGTTCAGAATGCAACCCCTAATTCTGTACAAAGGACCTAAATTCTGTACCTCAGAACACTTGAGCTTGGGGTGAGGTGAAGCCTTGCAGTTTCATGTCAAGATAAAGTCAAAAGTTTTCTCCACCTGGCATGCACAGGTACCACATATGGTGCTCTCGCTTTAGATGACAACTTTATGTACTTCTAATACTTTGTGGTTTATTTTCTTTATATTTCTGTATACTCTGTGTGTTTTTAAGTATGTATCTGGGACACCCACCAGAGTAGGCCTGAGCCAGTGACCTCCACAGGAAAAAACCCAAGCCAGAGACCTCCACAGGAGCAGCAACAGGCCAGTGACCTCAGCCAGAGCAGGCCTGAGTCAGCGACCTCCACAAGAGAACAAGCTCTGAGGGAGTAGGCCTGAGGCAGCAACCTCCGAGGGACTGGGCCCAAGTGAGCAACCTCCACAGGAGACCAGGTATGAGGAAGTGACCTCTATGGGAGCACGCCTTAACCAGCAGTCTCCATGGGAGCAGGTGTAAGCAAGCAACCTTCATGGATGGATGCAAGATCTCCAGGACTGCAGAGTCACTGCCAGAAGTGCCAAGCAACATTGGGGAATGACAAGTGACCTCTGGGGTGACTTGAAAAGTGGCCCTGACTCCACCATGAGGAACAACCATCTGTCACCTAGAAGAGCGACCACCATAGACATGGCCCCAACTACACCAATCAGAGGAAAATGTGGGTAGACAATGTAAGAACATACTCAACACCACAAAGCTCAACTTGACACCAACAAAAAGTAGTGGCTCTAAAACAATAAGACTTGAACACCCCAATACAGATGGAGCAGAAAAAAATGACCAAAATTAACTTTAGGAGAATGTTTGAGGTCCTGAAAGAAAAATGATAAATTCTCTAAAAGAAATGGAAGAAAAGACAAAAAAGTTGGAAGAAATAAAAAAAAAATCCCTTAAAGGAAACTAAGAAAAATCAATCAAACAGGTGAAAGAAACATCTCAAGACTTGAAAATATAAATAGAGACAATAACGAAAACACAAATCAATGGAAATCTGGAAGTAGATAATATGGGGAAATGATCAGGAACCACAAATTCAAGCATAAACAGCAGAACACAAGAGATGGAAGAAAGAATCTCAAATGTTGAAGATACAATAGCGGAAGTAGACTCATCACTCAAAGAAAACATTAACACAATTTAACACAAAATATCCAGGAAATATGAAAAGACAAAACCCAAGAGTAATAGGGCTAGAAGAAGTCCAACTCAAAATCACAGAAAATATGTTCAACAAAATCATAGAAGAAAACTTTCCCAACCTAAAGAAAGATATGCATATGAAGACACAAGAAGCTTATAGAATACTAAACAGACTGGATAAAAATAAAAGTCCCCTTGCCACTTAATAATCAAAACACAAACCATACAGAAGAAAGAAAAAATATTAAGAGCTGCAAAGGAAAAAATCCAAGTAACATACAAAGGAAAACCTATCAGATTTACATCTGACTTCTCAATGAAAACAATGAAAGTCAGAAGGTCCTAGTAAAGTGTTATGCAGACAATAGGAGACCATGGATGCCAGTCCAGGCTACTATACCCAGCAAAACTTTCAATCACCATAGATAGACAGAAGATATTCCGTGACAGAACCGGATTTAACCAATACTTAACCACAAACCCAGACCTACACCAAGTACTAGAAGGAAAACTCCAACCCAAGGAAGTCAGCTACATCTAGAAAAATGTGTACAGCAACAAATCCCAAAGAAGGGAAAACCACACTCAATAACATCACCAACAAGGAAAACTAAAATAACAGTAACTAGCAATCACTGGTCATTAATAACCCTTAATATAAATGGACTCAAGTCACCTATAAAAAGATACAGAATAACAGATTGGATATGCAAACAGAATCTATCCTTCTGCTGCATTAAAAAAACCACCTCATCTCAAAGACAGACATCACCTCAGAATAAATGGTGGGTAAAATAATATTTCCAATCAAATGGACCTAAAAACAAGCTGGTGTAGCTATACGAATATCGAACAAAAAAGACTTCAAACTAAAATCAATCAAAAGAGACAAAGGAGGACATTTCATATTTGTTACAGGAAAAAACCCATCAACTGAACATCTATGCCCTGAATACAAGGGCACCCTCATATCAAGGAAACACACACACATACACACACACACACACACACACACACACACACACCCCTTTCCTTACCCACACTACCTCGAATGGTTATGAGCAAACAAACAATTTCCTAAAGTTTCTCTGCAGGATGATAACTTTGAGCATTTGAGTTTCTAGTATGTAAAATCAGAGAAAGGTTTTTATGGGAATATATGCCATTAGAGATATCGTAACACAGGGCAACATTTGGAATCAGAACCAAACTATGGAAGCCAATGAAGAAAATCACAGCAGAGACCTTTAGAAGCTCCATGTTCCAGCACATTCTTTTTATTTCCCAGGTTCACTATCATGAGTGTACTATGGAAGAAACACAGATGAATATTTTGTGTCTGACACAGTACTTCCACAGTGTGCGAATTTATAGAATAACAATGAATTCACAAGAATTTGTAGTTTCAATAGCATTAATTTGTCATATAATCCACCAACCTTCGTGACCTAGCTAATACAAATGCATGTTCCTTAAATCCCAAATTTATGGAACAAAATTATGATGTGTAATGTCCTTCTGTACAAGTGCTGCTTTTATTGGTTGATGAATAAAACTGTATTGGCCAATGGCTTAGCAGAGTAAACCCAGGTGGGAATTCTGAACAGAGATATATAGAGGGAATAGGCAGAGTCAAAGAGATTCCACATAGCTGCTGAAAGAGAAAAATGCCAGAACATTACTGGTAAGTCACAGCCTTGTGGCAATACATGGGTTAATAGAAATGGGTTAATTTAAGATGTAAGAGCTAGCTATGAATATGCATAAGCCATTAGCCAAACACTACTGTAATTAATATAGCTTCTGTGTAATTATTTGGGTCTGGACAACCAGGAAATAAAACTACAGTCTCTGAATATAAATGGCACCTAATGTTGGGAGACAGGTCTCATTTCAGTTTCATTCTGAGATTCCTGGAGGCAGGATTGCCATTTCAGATTAAGGTGGAGGTAAGAACCAGTGGCTGGCTATTTTGTTTTTCTGACCTTGAGGCTGAACCCCACAATCTGTCTCTGGGTTCTTATTTATTATGCTACATTTGACGCTCAATGTTTGGGGTATGAATTCACAGAGAAAGCCATTTTCTTAAGACTCTTTAGCTACCAGTATGGGCCAGAGCTAGACCCAAACCTAGAACCTGGGGTTGGGAGAAAAGCTAGCATCACCCCATCTTAGCTTCCTCTCCTGCCCTACCAATCTGCCCACAGCTTCCCATGGCACCCATGTCCAATTATAATTACTAATAAGAATTCTCATGTTGCACAACAAAAAGTATCTATATATCTAAATGCATATATGTGAAATAAAGGATATATACAGGTTAAGAGGTTACAGAAGAGTCCAAAAATTTCTATATTGAATAGATATGGAGAGTGGATGGATAGCCTTGTCTTGTTCCTGATTTTAGTGGAATCACTTTGAGTTTCTCTTCATTTAATTTGATGTTTGTTGGCTGTTGACTTATTGTATATTGCCTTTATTATGTTTAGGAATGTTCCTTGTATACCACCTCTCTCTAAGACATTTATGAAGGATGTTGCATTTTGTCAAAGACTTTTTCAACGTCTAATGAGATGATCATGTGGGTTCTTTTTTTCTGTCAGCTGTTTAAATGGTGGATGACACTAACAGATTTTTGTATGGTGAACCATCCCTGAATCTCTGGGATGAGGTCTACTTGATCATGGTAAACGATGCTTCTGATGTGTTCTTGGATTTGGTTTGCCAGTATTTTATTGAGCATTTTTGCATTAACGCTCATGAGGGAGATTGATCTGTGATTCTCTTTCTTACCTGCTTCTTTGTGTGGTTGGGTATCAGGGTAACTGTAGCTTTGTACAGAGTTGACAGTGCTCCTTCTGCTTTTATTGTGTGGAACAATTTGAGGAGTATTGTATTAGCTCTTCTTTGTAATTCTTATAGAATACTACACTGAAAGAATCTAGCCCTGGGCTCTTTTTTTTTTTTTTTTTGGTTGGGAGACTTTT
>JAQHUG010000028.1:5355204-5370750 GCA_028555095.1 Dicrostonyx torquatus | reverse complement strand
AAATGAGTTAGAAGAAAAATATCAAGAATGAGAGAGAAGGAAAATATCAGGAAGAAAACAATTAGGAGGAGAACATCAGGAGAGACAGAGGGACATTTCTGGATAGAGATAAGAGTAGAGAATGAAGAATACAAAAGAAGAATAAAGAAAAGGTCTGAAGGAAACCACCAAGAAAGAGTGTTTTTCTTTTTCCCTAACCACTCAGATTAAAAAAAAAAAAGTTTAGTACGTGCCGAGTCTCTAGATTTCCCTTTGAACTCTGTGCTGCTTGGGGCTGGCCAGCCGCCAGGTTTCTCTGTATAACAGCACTAGATGCCCTGGAACTCACTTTGTAGACCAGGTTGCCTTTGGACTGACATATCCAACATGGCTGTGCGTCCTGAGTGCTGGGATGAAAGCCGTGCACCACCAAATAAATGGTAGTCTGCTCACATAATAACATTTAAAAGATTTTAAAATGGTACTTAACCATTGCAACTTGACTTTCAGTAACACTAACTCTCACAGTATGGAATGCCGTAACAGCAAACACAGGTCTGATTTTATAGGCAGAATAGTGCAGTTCCAAGCTCTTCATAGTAGAGAATCACAAAGTGTCCATTTCAGAGATGTAGAAAGTAAGGCGAGTGAAACTTAGTTGTCACAATTTGAATGGGCAGGGTAGCCAAGATAAAACCACAATGTAAAATGTGTGTGACTGTAAAATTAATTTATAAACACTTTACACATGGTTCCTACAACTAATGAAAGACGTAAAGAATAAAGTTGTCAAGTTTAATAATAGAAAATTACTTTCTGTCCTTCCTAACCTAGTTTAGCTTAAATCATTAAGACACAACCATGAGGTACCCCAATGTTAGCTGAGCAATATATAATCCATAATGGCCTTTGTGGGGGGGGAAGGCTTCTTTGTCTTCTCAGCAGGGCAGACTATTCTTTCTCACACATACACAGACAAAAATAATTGCATTATTGTGCTTCAGTGCAAATTCTCCGAGGGGAGCAGCTGTACAGGAATACTGCCACTTGTTTCATTAACAATAATAAAGCACAGAAAGTATTTCATGTGAAATGGCCCCTTCCCCATTCTCATTACCCTATTCTTCCGGTGTCACATCTCTGATTCAGAGTTGCAAGGAGTGTGTTCTATAGGACTCTAAATCTCTGTGCTTGGAAGCATATAAAGATTCAACTGCCTAATTATCTCTAAATTAATAATCTACTGTGCAAGTATGGGAGAAGAAATATGGAGGTCACCCGAAGGCGTCCATTACCTGTGTCAGTTGGGCTCTCTCAGAATGCCCTTAGCCATCTGTGTTGTTTACCCACTTCTAACTCCAGCAGACCTCTGTGTAAGCCCTCCTAAGCTGCATTTCCACGGATGCAAATTATCTGTTTCCCAGGACAGCTTGTTCTACAAGGTCAAAAGCTTAGATTATTTTGCTCCTTGGCCAGAGTCCCAATCCTTGTTCGCAGATGGGCATTCAGACTCTTTTAAATCCAAATTATGAAACGAGCATTTTCATTCTGGTAATGTCAGCCGACCCATGGAAAAATAATGAGAGCAGAGCTGTTAATGACAGCTACAGTTCTTCAGTTACGTTCCTACAGAGAAGTAAAAAAATCACAAATGACCTGGAAGAACTTGGAAATCATCTGGCTTCTCTCAGCCCAGCAGCACCCACAGCCACTTTCCAATATGCCTATGTGATTTTTATTACCTATCAATAATCAAATCATCCTACCTTATGATGTATTAACAAGCTATACATCACACTCTGAATTCACGGGGTTCTCCACAGCAATTCATAACTGACCGCCCGTGAACTGCTATCTCCTTCTCAATGATCAATTTGTTCAGTCATGCCTATTTTCCGTTCTTTTCCATTAGTTCAGATACATTGTATGAAGCATATCATTTATCGTTTTTCCTTAACTAATAATTTCCCCAATCTAAAATACTTCATAAAGCATTCCCAACAGATTGTGAAAATGTGATGTAAATCGATCCATCAAGGTCCATCTGAAATAAAGACTTTGAAAAGTTCTAATCATTAGAAACTGTATAGACCAAAGCCCACATATGTCCATGGCTTAGCTAGCATGGCTCATTTCTTTATCTTGAGCCAGAGGTTTCTTTAATTCTTGTCTTTATTTAGAGTCATGTGGCTGGTTGATCTTGGAGCTTCCTCGTGCATTTGAATCACGGAGCTGCCAAACTCTTCAAAGGCAAGACCACTTACAGTCCGATTCTTTTTAATCAGCGCTTTAATAATAGCTTGGAAAAAGTGAATATTCAGGGTTTTTGTCAAATGCATATTGAAGTCTTCATTAAGTGTCAATTTCCTCAATCTCGCCCTCTGTTTTTTTCAAGTAGGGAATAATTGAGTTCCTACAATCACTTGTCTAATTCTCCTACTCAGTCATCAGATATGCAATACTTGCTTGGATAGATTTGAAAACCTAAGTGAGCTAGAGTGCCACCAAGGGGGGGGGGGGGAGAGAGAGAGAGAGAGAGAGAGAGAGAGAGAGAGAGAGAGAGAGAGAGAGAGAGGAGGTTTTAGTGTCGAAATCCTGGCACAGCAAACAATACATTTGGTCTTATTTACACAAAGATCTTTCTGAAAGAGTCAGGGAAAAGAATGAAACTGTATTACCCTCAACATTTCCAATCTAAAAGAAGAGCACACCGCACTGAATGAGAAAGTACAGTGAAGCTGGGTGAAAATGAAAAGCCCAGAGCCACGTATTTCCCCTCTAAAGCTCTCTCACACCCCGTTCCTATTTATAGTCTCGCTCACAGTTCTGTTGAAGGTGCTACCTTTGTGTACTGAACAAGGAGGAGAAGAACATAAACAAAGTTATTCTTTGAGTAATTATTACGTCTAGACATCTGCCTGCTCACACTTTACAAGCAGACCTGATACCAAATGAAACAGCCTGTTTCCTCCCTGAGAGGAAGGGAAGGTCCTAAGGAAACCCAGGGTCACCACTGTCAGTGCTGATGCTGAGGAGGAGCTTGCTTTTCTCAGTTTTAAAAGTGAGGATTTTTTTCCCCTAATAACTGTTCTTCCTGCTAGCTCAGAGACAGCCAATAGATTAGAACAGAATTTTTATAGAAAAAGAAAACTTTGCCATCTTTTCTTCATTCAAAATGACTTCCAAAAAGTCACCTCAGGTTTTAGAATGACTTGTACGAACAACTGTCGTTATTCAGGAAGCCGCAAACTGTCCAAGTGTAAAACAATAGATCGCTTCTTGTCTTGATTTCTGTGCAAACTTCTGCAGCACAAAAGACTTAAATACAATGTGTGACAATTGCATTTAACTTGTAAAGCAAATCATTTACTCAGAGATACTGTGAAGCCTGTCAGCCAAAGCCTCCTTCCAGTGGTAATCTTCTAAATCTAACAGCCACAGATTCAAACATGAATATTGAAAAAAAAAAAGCTCCCTAAATACACAGTCTGAAAGACTTCAAGTGAAAGACTTCAGTGAGTGGCATCCATCATGGGGACTTTTCAGAAACGAGAGACAGACAGACCATGCTATTATCAGTTACATGAAATATTTGTTTACAAAATTTATTTTCACTTAGCCAAGACAATCCAAATACCCAAATGTCTTATTTCCTTGGTCACTGCCACATTCTATTTGGGTTGGAATCAATTAAACATAAGAAATTCCACAAAGGCCAGCATGCACGCCATTATAGAAAAGGACAGTAGAATTTCCAAAGGAAATGGCCTCTCTTTGCCATGGGAGTGACTAACAAATGAAATGATCAAATCGATCTAGGGAATGTGTCAAGTGCTTTCCATTTCTTTGTCACTTTTAGGATAGTCACACTGAGTATAAATTATTACCCATGTCCCAGATGCTAGAGTATTAGTACCAGAATCGTAATACTAAAGGGCATACTTGTTCTCAGTGGGTTAGAAACTTGTGATTAGTAACATTTTCCAATCATTGTATAAAACTTCCCAGTGTAGCTTATTTTATCCTACCAAGATGAGGATCTCTTTTACATATACAAGTGGCCAACTCAGGCATCACTATAGATTTAAGTGGATAGTAACACTGACCTAAATGCCATTTTTGGGTGTAACACAAAAGAATACATAAATTGTCCTGTCTGTATGTTGAATTTGTATAAGATGAAGCCATAAGCTATTTGCCAAATATGTTCACGTAATTCAAGAACTGTTTTCAGTGAAAAGATGTGGACTCAGATGGGTCATTAGCATCTCATGATGGGCCGCTGACAGTCTGCCTACATGGAGAAGAAAACCAGCGGAGGCAACTTTGGAACTTTATAGGACTCACTTAAAGACCAGGCAGGAGCTGAAGGCCCAGTGCAGTTCTGTGACTCAAACGAGTGGTGTCTCAGTAGAAGCCTAAATCACCAGGACTTGGCTCCACACCGCTGGGAGGGACACTCTCCAGAAGTTTTACATGGGCCTTCTGTTTGTTTCTTGAGAAGAAAATGCAAATGAAGAGCATATGCTCTCTAACATAAAAGAGCTCAGCCCTATTAACGACATTTCAGGTTTGTTCCCTCCATACTTCCCTGGCTGACACTGCCATGATTACTGTTTCTATTCAATGGTATTACTACATGGTAACTTGGGAAATACACAATGGCAACTCTTTCTCGAGACAGGGTTTCTCTCTGTAGGCCTGACTGTCCTGGGAACTCACCTGATAAACCAGACAAGGCTAGTCTCGAACTCACAGAAATCTGCTTGCCTCTGACTCCAAGTGCTGGGATTTAAGGTGTGCACCACCCCCACCTAGCATAATGGCAAATTTCACCTCATTTCTCCCTTAACAATTTGATCAATCACAGACAAATTTGTCCAAAGCACAAAACTAGAGGAAGACAATTTTTAAGTGTAGCATCAATCACAAGTTTTTACTTTCATTGATTTTACTTTTCTTATTCTTCTCCAATGATATTTAATAAAATTGAGAAAAATCCAATTACATACATAAATTATATATATTAAGTAAATTGAGTTATTTCATAAATAATTCAAAAGCATATGAAACTATTTTTAAGAGGACAGAGCAGGTATAAATAAAAATTTTAAAATATACAAATATTTTAGCTACTTGGAATATTAAACATTTATAAACAAAAAGCAAAAAAAGAGTTCTCCTTGTTGCATATTAATTATAATATTGTTTTGTACCTAAAATATAACAATAAATTCAGGTGTTATTCATTTTTTGAATGCCAGCATTAATTGAAGTAAACACCTTTGAAAGTGACGGGTTTCATAACCTCTGACACAGATATGCATACTTGTTTGACAAGTATCTGCAGTCTTCTTTAGAGACACAAAACTCCTGTCAATCACGTACAGCTATGATAAAGGCAAAATATAACTCTAGGATTCTGGGTCGTATGCTTCCTTATCTAGCTTTCTCTAATGAGTTTTTGGGACAAATTTGCATTTCTGATTTCCATTTTTACTTATCTTGGAAGCCATCTATCTATGCTGCATTAAACAGGCCAGTAATCATACTCAGGTTCTAGCTAACACACATGGCTCTAATTGCTCAGTCTCTTTCACTGGGGGGCAGGAGGCATTCACAGTTCTAGTCCCTGTATCTAGCATGATCCAGTTCAAGAGACAAGTGTATTTTCAGTGACTGTGAAAACTGCCATATTGTCTTCTAGAAATGACAGTGGAGCTACACCCGTGTTGCTTCAACAATACGGCTATCTAAAGACCTGCACAGTGCCAATGCCAACAGACATGCTAAATCTGCTAACTATGAAAGGGGGAAACTCATTGTACCCCAGTTACAGACAAAAAACTACAAGCGACCACTGACTACTAAATGGATTGATATTTTTATTGTTTGTAACTTCATGTTCGATGTCTGTTCCCATTGTATATAGCTATACTAGAGTTAGATTGATCTTGTTTAGACAAAAGGGGGAGATGATGGGGAAAGGTTTTAGCCAATCAAGCTAATAGCCATGCCCGCCATTAGCTAATTATTTGGGTTGGGCCATCAGGACCCCCTGATGAATAAAAGGGATGGGCCACTGTGCTCACGCTCTATTGGCCCAGTGCTCTTCCTCGGAAAGCATGGGATCCTGGATCTGGTATCGTGAGTTTCTTTGTATTCTTTCATCTATTAAAATATTTATTCTAGAGATAGTTGGCTTGGGTAATTACATCATTAATTACTTTTACACTACTAAAAGAGGGAAAGTGGTCTTGTGTGGGGATGAAACCCGTACGTAAGTGGCCATGCAAATTGTCAGGTCTGAAATTACTTACACACAAGTAACACTCAACAGACTCCATAAGTTATACTTGTATATTTATGAACTTACATCTGTATGTAACAATAACCATCAGAGAACAAGAAGTCATCAGTTTGAGAAGGAAGGGAAGGAGGTACATTGCAGAGGTACAGAGAAAAGGGAAGGGGAAAGAGATGAAATTTTAATTATTTTTTTAAAAAAAACTACAGTAGAGAATCTAACTATGGAATAAAGTCTTCCCTTCTTTTGTCTCTTCCTTGTGCTCACTCCTAAATGACTGAATTAGGAGAATACTTTGACTGTTTAAACTAGAATTTTTAGGACAGCATATATTTTGATGCTAATTGAAGAAATTTTTAGAATCTCGCTCACATAATTCGCTGCTTTTCCCAACCTATCAAATCCTTGGGTAATTATTTCCCCTGCAGAAAATTCTGCTTCGTGCTTCATGAACACCACGCCTTACACTGTGAATGGTGGGCAGCAAATGTTCAGTGTCCCACATCTCCTGACCCAAAACATGACTTAGGGCTTCTTTGTATGAAGGTTGTAGGCAGTATGTTAATATTATTTAGCATTACCTCTTGGAACCTGCTAATTGAAGGCTCTGCTGTGTCACAACTTGTAAATGTAATGGTAAAAAAAAAAAAGCAGTAAAATGACAAACAACCAGAGAGCTGCACATTTTTTCTCAAAAAAGCAAAAGAAGGGCTGGAGCGATGGCTCAGAGGTTAAGAGCACTGACTGCTCTTCCAGAGGTCCTGAGTTCAATTCCCAGCAACCACATGGTGGCTCAAGTCATCTGTAATGAGATCTGGGGCCCTCTTCTGGTCTGCAAGCATACGTGGAAGAAATGTTGTATACATAATAAATTAATAAATCTTTAAAAAAAAAAGCAAAAGAAAACTGAGGTGACACGGAGTGTATAACTAGTGTGTTCTCTTTCTCTTCCTCCCCTCAAGGAGTGTCAATCATATCATCTATGGTACAGATAATCATGTGGGAAAATGGTGGCAAGAGTCTGGGTTCCCAGAACCAAAGTGTCAGGTGAACACTGCGACACACCTGTACTTCTGTCTCAAACGGAAGAGACCAGATCCTCAGAGCAAGAGGGCTGGCCAGGCCTGCCATATCCGTGAGATTGGGGTCGGACTCCGAGACCCTCGCCTCAGTGAATAAGGTAGGACAAGAGAGGATGATTCTAGCATCAACTTCACGTGCACACACACACACACACACACAAGATAGGAGAGTCACAGAATACTCACGTACAGCTTTGTAATTACTCGTTAGTTCAACAAATCAAGCAGAAAGCTCTGGTTACAGATGCTTAAATATTTCTCATGCTAATATCGAATATAACCAACTGATTAATTTCAAAAGTTATAGATGGTTCAATTATATATCATAAATAATTGCCATGGGATTACCAAACAGCATTAAAGTTCATCAGCATATATAAAACTTTCACATACAAATATTCTTGAAGGCTTTTAGTGATTGCAAAATTTACCAATCCTTCAAGGTGATATGGAAGGGATTTTTCCTGATAGAATACTAAAAGAAATTATTGGATGTAAATAACATCCCTTTAAATGTGGGCAAGATTAATTTCTATATGAAAGATATACAGTTCCTTCGGATATAGACACAAGTTGTACACATTGAAGAATTGCAAGACAGATGCAAAATCCGGAGGACTTTGTGTACATAAATATTAATAAAGATGTTTCTGACACTCAGTGCTTTCGGCTACAAGAACTTCAGTGTCCACATTTGCATACCTGACTTTAATTTGACAGCAATGGTAAAATGCCATCTTTTTTTCATCAGCCATACAAGACAAAATTTTTTTAAAGATAAGTAATTCAATTGACTTGCCTGTAATTTCAAGTGTTTTGACCTTTCTCAGGGAAAATGAGAGCAGACATTTAACTAAGCAAATATTCATTCATCTATGTCACTCTTGCTAAGTGTAAGATACTAGTAAAAAGAAAATAGCCTGTAAAAGGAAGAAGTACGATCTCTCTTTCACACCTGAGTGGTCCTTGGTCCCACTTGGACTGAAGCAGCAGATGATTCCTGACTTCAACTCTGAGAAATGTCTGTGAAGAAACAGAAACAATGAACTATCTAGTCCGGGTTGGGATGAAAAGAGACTGAAATCAGGGACCGTCCATCATGTTAACCATATGTGGGTTTTATTCTACATCAAAAAGATGAAATATCGCCGGGCAGTGGTGGCACACACCTTTAATCCCAGCACTCGAGAGGCAGAGGCAGGAGGATCTTTGTGAGTTCGAGACCAGCCTTGTCTACAAGAGCTAGTTTCAGTGCAGGCTCTAAAGCCAGAGAAACTCTGTCTCGAAAAAAAACAAAAAAACAAATAAACAAAAAAGATCAAATATCAATAGTACAGTGTATGGTATTTCTGTGTTTGACCTATGTGTGACACTTTGTTTCTTAAGCCCCATGCCATTGTAGCAGACACAAGTATATATAAACTAGAATCTGAATAGGTAAGAAATAAAAATTAACCAAGGAAAGAAGTATTTCTGCCTGTCTGTTTGTTGGCATTTCCCTTTAATTGAGCTATTCACACATAGAAAAAGCAGAGGTGTTCCTTATCCCATTTCTCTCACATTCTTCTAGAGAGGACTCAGCCCAAAGCAATACAAAATACAGCAGATCTAAAATTGAAAATCAGACAAACACTACTAGTGTTTTTCATTGTAAGTAGACAGTGCTTCATATCACTTTTTATGAATTCCTTGTTTCTTAAGAAACAGTGTCAGCCGGCAACCAATTTCAGAAAAATAAATTTGCTTTTTTCTGGTCATGTGAAGGAAAACTGGGAAACATAAAGGCAGTCAAACAAGTGTGAGCCTTTTCTATTTCACAAAGGGAACTTTAACCATGTGGGGGGAGGGAGGTTGAATCATCCTAAGAATAAAACTTAAAAATAATGTAACATACATTGAAACTATTGGACATCTAATCATCAAAGCAATATAAATGCCAAAACTCTTTAAACAATTGTTAGGTTATGATGATTCGGGGGACATGCGTTCATGTCCACCAAAATTCCCATACCATTGTTTGTACAGAGAACTAGTAATTTGCTGTATATCACTGTACTTTAAAAAGCTAGGTTAAGTCAAAAAAAAAGAAGAGAAAAAAATTGTTTTAGTCTTACTTGTGCACATGTATGCACACGTGTGCATGTGTACATGTATGCATATGTATGTATGTATGTTTGAGTGAGTATATGCCATGTGTATATGGGTGCCTGCAGTAGCCAAAAAGAAGACATTGAATCCCCAGGTGCTGGCAATTGTGGGCCACAAAAAATAGGTGCTGGAAACCAAACTCTGTTCCCCTGAAAGACTAAGTGCTCTTAGCTGTGCATCTACCAGCCCCTAGGTTATCCTATTGTTGCTTACAATTAAGCTACCTGAAGTCGTACAGGTAGTATGTAACTATAATACCAGCACTGGGGAGCAGAGGCAAAAGAATAATCCTGAACTACACACCTAATTCCAGGGTACAGAGATCGTGTGTGTGTGTGTGTGTGTGTGTGTGTGTGTGTAAAAGCCACAGAGATCGTGTGTGTGTGTGTGTGTGTGTGTGTGTAAAAGCTATCTTCATTGAAGTAATCAGAATTATTGCCAGAAGGGAAGAAACAGGCTATTAAGCAGAGTAAGTGCTTTATTTTAAGGACCTGGACCACTTGATTGGAGGTGCTGACAAACCTGAGACCTGAAATGTTCACGCACAGCTGGAGCTTCTGGAGGGATTGATACCAAAGTCATATGGAGGCAGGATGCTGTTGCTCTTCAGGACCTGTGCTAATTAAATAAGGCCAGCCGACATTATGGAGGGGAAAGTGCTTTAGTCAAAGTCTACCAATTTAAATGTTAATAACACCTAACAAGTACCTTCAAAGCAACAAGAAGACTGGTGTTTTCCCAAACATCTGGGCGCCAGAGACTATGTGAACATATGGTGTGGTAATGTAAACCACAAAATAGCAAGCACATCTCTGGGTTGAGGGTGCGATTTGTATTCTCTAGACTGCTCAACTTTAACATTTTGTCTCTTACATTTTCTCTTTTTTGTTTTGGCATGTTTTGTTCTGACAACAGCATTTAAGCTATCATTTGGATAATAGCTGTAAATAAGCAAATATCTGTTGACTTAATAAGCATAAAGTGCTCAGACATTATATCTAGCAATATAAATTATTAATAAAAATCATACATGGGTTGTCTCTAGAGGGGATCACAGGTGTTCACAGGGATGTCCCCAACTAGGTACTTGGGCAGAAGAGGAGAGGGTGCCTGAACTGACTTTTCCCCATAGTTATGTTGATGAATATCTTGATCATCACCATAGAAATTTCACATGATGGATGGAGATAGAGCCAGAGACCCATATTCGTATCAGAGGAAGGGACTGAGCTACCAAGGTCCAGTGGAAGAGCAGAAGGAGGGAAAAGATGAGCAAGGAAGTCAGGACCGTGAGGGACTGGCCCACCAACAGAGACAGTGTGCCTGATCTATTGGGAGCTCAACAAATCCAGCTGGACCAGGACTGAATGAGCATATGACCTAACTGGACTCTCTGAATGTGGCTGCCAATGGGGACTGACCGAGAAGCCAATGATATTGTCACAGGGACCTATCTCTTCTGCATGTATTGGCCTTTTGGGAACCTATACTATATGGATGCACACCTTCTTAGGCTGAGATGGAGAAGGGAGGGCCTGGGGCTTTCCACAGGGCAGGGTATCCTGCCCCATATCAGGGAAGTAGGGGGAGGATAGTGGGGTTGTGGGGGAGCGGGAGGGCCTGGGACAAGGGGAGTAAATGTAAATTCTTCTTTTAACAATAAAAAAAATTTAATTAAAAAAATAAAAAAAATCATACATGGGAAATGCATTTTATTTTGTAAAGAAGGCATGCATATTTGTTGTAAATACACTTAAATATATTTTAAAGCTACTTTTCTGTAATATCATTTTTTAACACCCTAGTTTTTAAAGTGTTTCCAACTTCATCATGTCAAGTACTCATTCCTTTATTGATGACTTGGTTTCTATAGTACCTATAAATTCAGAGTTTTACTGGCTTACTGATCTTCCATGCTTTCAGGTCTTCACACGGTTTTATAATACCGAGCTATACCTTCTTAAGAGGATGAGGAGAGGCAGATGAAGACAAAACATTGGGAAGGCCAATTACATTACAATAAAATAGGGAAGCTCATTACTAAAGCCCAGAGGGGAAAAGAGAAAAAGATGAATAGTTTTGGACATTAAATAAAGAAGATGAAAGTGAAGGTCTAACAACATGGTTACTATACAGTATTTTTCATTTTTCTCTCATTCTTAAATACATCTGTTTCTTTGGACAATTTTATTTACGATGTTCTATCTAAATTAATGATATAAATACTCATTTTCAAGTAATCAATTTGTTCCTAAGAGAAAATTAAACCCATTGAAAACGTGGGCTTGAGAGTCAGAAAACATTGACTATAATGCGTTACTTACTCACACAATGACTTCTAGCAAAGCAAACACATCTTTGACTTTCTCTTGTGGGGTCATAGTGAAGGTATGAGTAAGGGGAGCTCTGCAAAGCCTCAGTCTCGAAGTACCCCCAGAATGTGAATTTCCTTCCTTCAGAAAACATCCCCATGACAAAGAAAAAGCCAAGTGGAATGACATATTTTCCTCCTGTAACTGATAAAGCCTTACTGGTTCCTAACCAGTTCCTTTGAGATTGTGAGACTATTTGGGGGATTGTCATAGTTTCTCTTCTCAAAATGAGCTTTGACAAAGGTGCTGGACACTCAACTGAGAGAGTGAACATGGTTTCATTGTGCTCCAACAAAAAGCACAGTGTAGTCCCAGTCACTGACCTTCATGGGTGTCTTCCTATAGCCATGGTTGGAAACAGTAACTCTCACTCGGACAAGAGAAATGCTAATAAATTTATCTAAGGTCATTAAATTCTGCATCTAAAGGATCATGAGTAAATAATGATTATGAGTCCAAATATGAATCCTGCCTCTACTGAAAAATGTTTTGCAATGGTAACAATGAATGCATTTTTTTCAATCTGATAAAGCAATGCTTTACATTTTAAATTTTCTGGGACATAGGTCCCAAGAATTCTTGCTATGGCTTCTGCTCAATGCAGAAATTTAGAACTTGTAAAAAATTGGAGAGAACATCTTCTCAGTGTCAGGAATAAAGGTTAACTCTGTGAACTTTTTCTAACATACTGAGAACATTAATCTGTGTTTCTTTAACTTGTAAGAAAGTTCATCAATACATTTCACATTACTGAACTGGCCTGGTGATCACAGACTAAATCCTACTAATTATGAAATAACTTAAAATATTTTTTGCATTGACTTTCATACACATTTTATATCAGAGTAAATGGAAACTCAATTATTTTTGCGTGTTCCCACCAGAATTTCTCTGCCATATTTTTGAACAATAAAGAAATAGTGCTTAAAAACCCATCTCTGTGTTTCAGGATCTCTAATATTCATCACAGCTAACCTTCTCTTGGCAATTGGAAAGAAATCACTCATAAGTTCTTCTAGGCCTCATAGTCGTTAATCACTCAGCTTTTGGAATGAACAGAACTAGAGAAACGAGAGACCTCTTAGTCAACTTTATCATGGGAATATGGAGCATTTCTTGATTATTCTTTTCTTCAGGCCAATTTTTGGTGATCTTCATTTCTTTCTAGAAATCTTAGCCAAGCATTAAAGACACATCCTCTAATAATGTAATAAGCTTTGCTGCAAATACAGATATGCCCATGTGATTACGTTTGTGAGTTTGGATTGTCTCCACATTCTCCCTGTTCCTTTCTGTTTTGCTCATTTTATTTTAAATTGAATAGATATATAATTATTTCAGATACGTTGATCATTTTGTAAGTAATTTCTAATTTTAATCTGTATGTATCCCTCCTATTTTTTAAAACTTCAATTCTATTTCCATAAAGTTTTTGGTTTCACTCTTGCTGAATGTGAAAGTCTTCAGGATTGCCTAGTCTTCCGAATGCCCCAGAGGCTAGCGCATCAACACACAAGTCCAGGGTCGCAGAACTGAGGTTCAGTTGACAACTTCAAGATGTTCTTATAATTCTCCCAACTTTCATCCCCTTACTTGTAAAATGCATGTAGCACTAACATTTACATGATGTAGGCAAAGATTGAATGAGGCAACATGAAAATAAGAAACAGTGCATGCTACACAATAAACACTCCGTTACTGTTACCTGCCTCAGATGGTAATATTGGGGTGTTGGGACAGTGCTAGCATTAAGAGCTGTAGCTTTATCCTGTGAACCTGATACATCACGTTCTGATTGATTTACTTCATGAGGACGTTGAAACTGTGATTTTAAGTTTCCACACCTTCCATGCCAGACAGGAAAGTCACCTTCTATAAAGCACACGAAAGAAAGCAGAACAGGGACAAATATATCAAAAATAGCACTGACCCCTGTCTAGGGCTCTCCTTGTGAATCTATCTGTTTAAGCCATCTCTTTGAACAAGGATTCAAAATAGGATTGAAAGCTTCCTCTCCCCCACAAAAAAACTATGACTGCTAATGACTTGAAGACAGGTGGTCTTCAAGCAAACGGATGGTTGATGTTAAAGGATAAATATGTGTCTGCTATACAATATCTAAATAAAAACTTGGTAGTTGATATTTCACAATTGTGTAGCTTAGTCTTCTTGTGGTATTCCTAACAGTGGGAGTGGGGGTTGTCTCTGACTCTGTTGCCTGATTTTGGGAACTTTTCCTCCTTCCCCCTTGTCCAGGAATGATGAAATTACTTGTTACTTCCCTAAATTCAAATTTAACTGACCATTCTGTGTCTTCCTTTATATGGGACGTCTCTCAACATTGTCATGTTGTATGTATCAAACAGATTGTAAATACAGAAAAATCACCAATATGAAATATCAGATGGTCATGTTGATGGACCAAGGTTCTTGCCAAAAAAAAATATTTTTTCTGCCTACCAACTCTGCCAATTACTTATCAAATATTAATTAAGTAAATTCTACAGTCATGGTCATACGCAAAATAATGTTTCTGTCCACTTGGATCTACTTTCTCTGGAAAGCGACAAACAGTAAGCATTAAACTATGCCTCACCCTCTCAAGAAGTAAAACTAGAACAACAGACATTGCTAAAGTCCCAGTACTGTTGACAGAGAACAGACAGGGCAAGCTAGTAAACTGTGCTTCTACAGAGATCAGAAAGAACAATGAGGACATGACCCAAGAGGACACAGGAGAACAAACAGGAAGCACGGTTAGACAACAGGAGCCCAAAACATAAAACTAACTAGTGACTGCTATCATGGACTCCACTCTCTATAGATAGACAGGCGATGAATAAACACAAGGATGTGAAAATATCAAAGTTAAAGAGAAAGGCTAGGAAAGATAAGACTGAAGAGAAGGCAGGAAACTGCTGTGCAGATGGCGGCCCCCTAGTGCTACCTCTGAATGGTAGTGAAAGATAAGCCTGATGGGGGAAGAAGGAGGTAGCCGGAGTGTACTAGAAAGCAAAATAAACACGGTTCATTGCCATTGTCATCCATACGACTCAGCAGGGAAGCAGGATCAGAGAAAAAAAGCAAAGCTACTGTACACCGTATGCAAAAAATAAGTAACAGAAAAACCGCTGAAAATGGCGAGCAAAGGCAAGTCTAGTGTTGGGGACACTGAGTAAGGACGATGCTGCAAAGCACTAAGAGTATTGGGAGGATAACAAGAAAAATGCGTTAGTGTTTTGTGCTCTCTTACTCGAGATGTAGTGGTCTTGTTTTTCATTCTTCTTACTGTTCTTGGTTTTAGCACCAACTTCCTTGCTCAGCTATCTCCGAGATCTAAACACATCTATTGAACATAACAGGACACCAATCCAGTTAATTTAGCCATGCTAAAAATGAACTGAATTAATAACAGGGTAAGCACTAAGAACACGCCAATCACCCTCTTCCTACTGCTAGATGAAAACAAGAATCCTGTTTGTATTCAAGGTCACCTCAAGGCCAACTCTGTTGTGTTCTACCTGCTCAAAGGAGGGCTTCACAGTGTGCACACGCACCCAGTTCTATCTCCAAAAAAATGATCCTTGCTCCCATTTCATTTCATGTCATTTAAGTGAAAGTTCTGCTCATTATGGATCCCTAGATTATAGCAGACTCT
>JAQHUG010000028.1:5304904-5348807 GCA_028555095.1 Dicrostonyx torquatus | reverse complement strand
ACTTTGGGGGATTGTTCAGGTAGACAATTTTCTCCATAATATGATGCTCAACTCAAATAATATATATTCTCTCCCTTCTCAGGCCTTCAATGGGGTTGAAGGTTAGATAGATGTAGTTACCTTCCTTTTATGATTTAGCCAACCCTATTTCCAATGCAAGACTTAGACCCTTTGGAATAAAATGTTTACTAAAACATTTATCATGTATTCCTTGCGCAATATTGTTTATATTGGTTGTAATTTTATACTTGATGTCTGTTCCCATTGTATATAGTTTTGTTTTGGGTTTGGATCACTCTTGTTTAGACAAAAAGGGGAGGTGATGGGGAAGCTTTAAGAGGTGGAACCAAGTTAGGGTGTGGCTTTCTGGAATGCAGAGAAAATGGGCTCAGGTGTGCTCTCTGTGTGATTCCCTCACAGTACAGCTAAGCTTGGACTTCTTATTCCTGTTTTGTGAGTTTTCCCCTTATAATAAAAATAAAATTGTTTTATCTTTTAGCTGGCCTGATTATTTCCCAATCCGAGTTAGTTTAACAGTCTAACCTGTCCTACAACAATATTAGGCTGAGTGTGATAAAATTTCCATTCATTGTAGCAAGTTAGCTCTTTCAAAGAAGCAGGGTTTTTTTTTCCTCCATAGGTTTCTTTTTTATTATTATTCACTTTATATACCAACCTCAGTTCTCCTTTCCTCCCCTCCTTCTGCTCCCCACATATCTCTATCTCCCTCCATCTACTCCTCAGAAAGTGTAAGACCTCTCAATGGAGTCAACAAACCTTTACACATACATTTGAGGCCAAGACCAAGCCCCTTTCCCCTGCATCAAGGCTGAGCAAGGTATCCCACCTTAGGGAATGGGCTTCAAAAAGCCAGCTCAAGCACCAGGGACAGATCCAGATCCCACTGCCAGGGGTTCCACAAAAATACCAAGCTACACAACTGTTGCCTACATGCAGAGGGCCTAGTTCAGCCCCATTCCGGCTCTCCAGCTGTCAATCCAGAGTATTTGACGGCCTACTAGCTAGGGTCAGCTTTTTCTGAGTTTCCCCATCATGATCTTGACACCTCCCCGTCTTGCTCCTCCTCTTTGACTGGACTCCAGGAGTTCAGCCCAGTGCTTGGTTGTGGATCTCTGCACCTGCTTTCATTCATTGTTAGGTGTACGTTCTATAACAGTTTGGGAGCCATTTTAGGGTTATGGAGAAAACTGGTGCTAGGGAAATTCCAGGAATCCACAAGGATGAACCCAGTTAAGACTCGTAGAAATAGTAGAGAGGGTGCCTGAACAAGCAGGTTTTTAAGATGTAAAGTAGGAGCTTAGTGTAGGGCTTAAGACATCTATTAAAATTTCAAGAATACAGTTGAATGGAGCAGTCAGTTCCCTATAAAAGTCTAAGACAAACACATCATATTCGATTTTTAAAACTGTAAGACTTAGTGACAGCATGTTTAAAACACAGATAAAAGAGGGGGGGGAGGAGAATTAAGATTTTAACCAGAACACAAATTCAAGCTTGTACTGGAAGAGAGGAAATGCCAGTGGGTGGGGGGCAGAACACAGAAAGGTGGTCAGTTAATGAGAATGGAGGACAAAGGATGAAAGTCAAGCCTTGGGTGTCAAAGGAAAAACAACTTCTAAAGGAGTAGTCATGTGTCAGTTGCTTGCTGATAAGGAGGAAAACTGGGTGCTGGAGTAAGCTATGTGGACAGCATCAAAAGTGTGGCTAAGAGAAGGTATTTAAGGTGGCAGGGAAGAGCCTGTTGCATCAGATTCACCAGAGAGTAAGAGTGGGAGAAATTGTGGACAGTAATTGCAGATAAGATTTAAAGACATCTTTAGATTTCAAGAATGAAAGGGAAAAGCCAGAAGAAGGTAAGGAAAATATATTCAAGCAGATTTACGGTAGTATAGAAACAGGAAAAGCTATAGTTTATTAATATGCTGATAGTAACAAGTCAAAACATGTGTGTTAAACAAAGGGGGATAGTGCTTCAACTTTTTTGGAAGAAGACAACAGTAGAATTGGAATGTTAAGAAAACGTCATTCGTAGCAAAAAGAAAAAGGGCAAAGGAAGAAAGGTGAGGATGTGGGAGACATCTTTGCAATTTTCTTCTGGTTGTTTCTCTCCCTTCTCCTCCTTCCCTTTGTTCTCTTTTCCCTTCTTTTTTTTCTTTCTCTATTTTTTGAAACAGCTGCTCGTACTGTAGCCCAGGATGGCCTAGAACTCATAGCATGTAGTAACATTCCCATTTTACTAGCTAACTATGGAGATAAAGAAAACATGCTCACATGATGGACAAAAAAGGGGAGGTATTCGATTTCCCAATGAAAACAGTTAAAATTTAAACTTCTTACCTCAAGAATAAACCATTCCATGAAAAACTTAAGTACATAGATCCAAGCACTATTTGAATATTTTTCTTTCTCACATAAAAACCTATCATGCTATAATTCCTTTCCCATGTACAGTTCACACAGAGACATAAATTTTACAATCAAAGACCTTTGGGGTAGGGAGATGGTTCAGTAGATAAAGTGCTTGCTATAGAGGCACAAGGCCCAGAGTTTAGATTCCTGGAACCCACATAAATACCAGATCGACATGGTAGCCTATCTGTACTCCAGATTAGAAAGGTGGAGACAGGGGATCCGCAAAACAAGAGACTAACCACACTGATGAGTGATTTTGGCTGAGAGACCCTGTCTCATTGAATAAGACAGAAGGGCAGTCAAGAAAGGCTCTCACCTCAACCTTGGAAGTTCGCAGGCTTGCATGCTGAGAGCAAAGACCAGTATTTTGGCTATAGCCATCTTAGTCACAAGTTAAGTATTCAGAAGCCTCTGTATGGCAAGTTCTGGGCCTAGGAAAATAACCCAGTGTCTTATCTCCCTGTGAGAGCTGCAGGCCCCAGGCTTCAGAATCAATTAGCATTCCCTTTTTTAGTTAACACTCATAGACCCTCAGTATTTCCTTATCTCTTCCTATCAGCTAGGGGATGCCACCAGACCTGACATTCCAGCATCCTACTCTTCCCCCTGCCTTTCTGGTATATAATGATCCTGAGGAAAAATAAAGTTGGCAGCTTGATCAGAATACAGACTTTCTGTCCATTTCTCATGTCTCTTGTCCTTTCATTCCTCTCTCTTCCAGGTTTCCAGGGACCACTGGTCGGGACACATGTACACTCACATGCATTTACCTGCTCACACACATGGAAAAGTGTGCATATATACCCACACAAGCACAAGCTCAAAAGTTGACAAAGAAAATACAACCTTGACAATGACTCACTCCAGCAGACTATACCAGAGTGTCTCAGCCATCCTCACTTCCAGCTTGCCCTCCTGCCACCCCGTTAAATGTCTCCTGCATTTAAACAGAATCATTGCTCCTTTATTCTCCTGCAATCAAGACTAAGCAAACATCCATTCCGAATTGCTCATCACTGTCTTCACACTCATTAAAACAAACAAACCCTTACCTCTCTTTGCCTACGAAGTTTAAAAACTTCTACCTTGGGTAGCTAGCTGGCTGGTGAGTTTAAGCTGGAAGACAGCATTAACTAAGGAGTTTTATTCTGGCTTCTCCTGGAGTGGGCTCCAAACACATCCAGAGAAAAAGAAAGTTCTTTAACTTTCCTGCTCCTAAGTTTTTTCATCTCCCTAGACCTCAAAACTGGTATCAAAATTCCTCTTACTATAGAGTATTACTTAAAGGTTTCAAAGCTTCCTTGAAAGAACTCAATAGGTTTAACAGTCAAAATTATTTTACTACATTAAATTTTATTCAAATATATTGAAAAGGTTCAGTGAGGGGGGAAAAGGAGGTCAATGTCTATTTAAAAAGCAGTTTGGCTTGAATAGAGAGGCAAATTGTAAATTGCTGGGTTCAGTTAGAAAAGCAATTCAGTGGTAAAGACCAATTCATCATGAAGCAGCAGGGCCAGGTTGGGAATTAAAATGAGCTGAGTAGTTGGTCTAACAAGAGGAGAAAAGAGGACCAACTAGTGCTGAGTCTCTGTTACCGAGGTAACATTTACAGTAGGAAACTGAACATTATAGGGTCTTTGTTCAAAGAAAAGATTAGAAATGGTTTGTTTTTTATTATAGTTACAAGTTCCTTTTTCAGATCTTATTTGTTCTGAGAAGGACAAATAAGTAAGAAAAACATCATATGGATAGATGGAAGGAAGGAAAGAAGGAAGGGAGGGAGGGAGGGAGGGAGGGAAGGAGGGAAGAAATCGGCTGTGTGAGTCCATAAAAAAACAAGTTACAAAGCATTAGCTTCTCAAATACAGGTTTGAAATATTTTTAATTGATTTTTATTGAGCTCTACACTTTTCTCTGTTCCTCTCCCTGCCTCTACCCTCTCCCTTCAACCCTCCCCCAATGTCCTCATGTTCCCAATTTACTCAGGAGATCTTGTCTTTTTCTACTTCTCTTGTAGATTAGATCTATGTAAGTCTCTCTTGGTGTCCTCATTGTTGTCTAAGTTCTTTGAGATTGTGATTTGTAGGCTGGTTTTCTTTGCTTTATGTTTAAAAACCACTTGAGTGATACATGTGATAATTGTCTTTCTGTACTGGGTGATCTTACTCACAGTAATGTTTTCTACTTCAAGTGAGAAAGCTGACACATCATCCAGTACAGTCTGAGACTGCATGATGGAGGATCTCAGATAATGACCACAGTGTGTCTGACCAAGGGCCATATTAAGTAGCAAGCACAGAACACATTATTGTCCCATGATTATAGAGGGACTTCTAAAATGAGCTTCTACAAGAAATGAAAGGTAAACATCATGCCACTGTAGCCACAGAATATGCAGGAAAAAGCGAGCATTCAGTACTCACTTCTTCAACATCGGTCTCTTAATTGTATTCTGTTTCTAAATTGCAGACTTTCTTTTTTCCCTTAATTTCTCTTCATACTACCATCTTAACACTAAAATCACTTTGTTTCCCAATAAAATAAGTGAAAAGAGGATGAAAGCTCCTTTTGTTACCTAATTTTTCTAACTCTTCCACTAAGTCAAATATATTATATTGTATACAAATCATGTAAAAATATATGGACATTGTAATTGTTAAAGAAATTTTATTTATTTATTATTTTTACCAAATTTTAAGGTTCCATACACTTTAGAAATAAAATGAAAAGTTTCTTGTGAAACCCCTTCACATTGATTTCAGATTGGGACAGAGTTTGCTTGGCCCAGATAAGGGCTCTGTAAGACCAAGAGGTCTGTAGTACCTCTTGATGACTTTTCTAATGACCACATATTATGTTCATGGGAATGTTAAGAGTGATGGCTACTTACTCTTACAAGAGAATGACTATCTTGTAATAAAATATCTTGTTATTACAGGATTGCCGTTCATCAGTATGCACATGCTTCTAAGCTGGAAGACCATGGCATGGATACAGATTAACACCCGAGAAACCAAAATGCTCCCCATTTTTATGATCTCACCAGTTTAATGTTTATATAACTATGTAACATGAGGGGCCTGCTTGTTGGGGTTACTGTCCTGCCCGGTACCCCGCAGCCGTCAAGCCCCAAAGAAAAATCACACAGAGAGTCTACATTAAGTTATACACTGATTGGCCCATTAGCTCAGTCTTCCTACCAGCTCCCATAACTTATATTAACCCATTGTCAGCCACATGGCCAGTAACTTTTCTCAGCTGGGACAGGGACACATCCTGCTTCCTTGGTGGTCTGCGCAGGAATGCCAAGGGAGCTTCCTGCTTTCCAGAGGTTCTCATCGCCCTGCCTCTACTTCCTGTCTGGTTGACCCGCCTATACTTCCTACCTGGCCAATCAGTATTTATTTAAAACATGATTGACAAAAACAGACAAGTCTCCCACACCATAACTACACTAAAGATCTAAATGTAGGTTCTGATTTCATAAGCCTGGAGGTTATGGTATCTTCATTTCTAACATACTCATATATTTGTGCTGCTAGTTTCTGTCTCACACTAAGAGAAATGTACTTGGCAAGTTGGGCTATCTTCAGATGGATTATTCTTACCAATGGGGCAGTAAGAGCAATAGGCTCTAAGATTGTGAATATTCTCCTTTTACCCTTTTTTAGGTCATTTAAAGGCTCTCACAGTTGAATAAAATGCAACGTGAGAGAAAGGTGACCCAAATTTAAGTATAAGTGGTTCTATTACTTACTCTGATATGATGAGTGATGTTTAGATAAGCACCTGACAAAAGAATATAAAAACAGCCCTAGCGTTTAGGGTTAATGTGATGCATCCAGAAATAGGAATCATGGTTTGGTTCACTGTTTGGTTGCAAACTCAGAGGGCAGGCAACATTAGATGGACATTTAACTCATGCTACCATCACAGAGTAGGTTCTGGAAGGTTTGGTTTGTCCTGCAGCCTCACACATAAGGTACTTATATCCTTGCGCTTGAGAGATTCTCCCTTTTGAATTAGTAATTTTAAAAGACGCTATTCACCACAACTGAAACAGGATACTAGCCACATTTCTGAGCTTCTTGTATCAAAAACCCATGCTAGTAAAAGAGCCCTTAACACAGTTGGGTTCATAAATTTATAAACTAACTTAGTGCAAACCCCAGTTGCATTGCTTTAGAATGATACACCTCTTAAGATTGACAAGGGCAAACAATGGAGAAGGTAGTATTTACCAACCACTTAGGTAACTCAACTTTGTCCTAAGAGGATACTAAATTGAGGTTGGGCTTATAGAAGAGACCTGGATGATAGATAGTGTTTGAACTAACTTTCAGTTTTCTGGAAAGAGCAATAACAATGTTTAAAACATCACAGAGAGACTTAGGAGATTCAAAATAACTGTGCCCTAAGTCTCATATGAAGACCCAGCCAAACATTTTCTGAATAAAATCCTGAAATCAGTAATGTATTTTAAGGACACTCCTCACATAGCAAAGGGATCCTGATGGTTGCTAAATGAACTCATGAAGAGATATGCCACGGTGATTAGGCACAAACATATACCATCATTCTCCAATCCCTCTTTGTCATGTAGAAGAAATCTTAGATTTTTGATTGTATCCATTTTGAGATTTTTCAAAGAAAAATAATAATTTCAAGAAATGAGAAAAGACAATTTATCTAACCACAAATTCCTCTTGGCCATTTTGAAATTCTCACTCACTAGGAAGGAGAAAAGGAAAGTGGTCTTTGTTCACCAAGTAAGAGAAGGGAAACTGAATGTCCTATGCATTGGTAATTTGTTTCTGCTGTAAAAATAAAGATGAGAGTGTGGAGCTAGCCACACTAGTTAGCCATAGAGGCCAGGCAGTGGTGGTACACACCTTCAATTCCAGCACTTGGGAGGCAGAGGCAGACAGATCTCTGTAAGTTCAAGGCCACCCTGGGCTATACCAGCATGATCCATTCTCAAAGAGAAACAGAACCAGGCAATGATGGCTCACACCTTTAATCCCAGTATGTAGGAGTCACACACCTTTAATCCTAGCCCTAACAAGGTGGAAACAGGAAAGGATATGGCTGGGCAGAGAATGGAATATAAAGTAGAGGAGATGTGAACTCTAGACATTCATTTTGAAGTTTTCGTTGAGACAACTTTCAGTCTGAGGACTTGTAGAGAAGGGATACCCCATTTAGTCTGAGGATTTTGTAGAGGTAAGAACTATTTACCGACTGCTCCGTTTCTCTGATCTTTCAACTTTCACACCCTAATATCTGACTCCAGGTTTTTGTTAGTACCAATTAAAAATTGTGCCACAGTCCTGAGAACTAGAAGGAGTGGGGGTGTGACCTGTTAGTTCCAACTTTTCCTACTGCATCTCTGCACCTGCACAGCTCTCAAGGCTGCTGAGACTTTAGGAACAGTGTCTTGTTTAAGCACCCCTTTCTCTTAACAAATGATGCTACCAACAAAAGGCAAGGTAACCTTGAAGTTGTTCTCAAAGTCATGTACATCTGTGACGCTGCATCCCTTGCAGAACCAACAGCTATTGCCTTTACTTGCAAGGTTTTGCTTACTGCCCAAGAATTATAATGTTTCCCTTGCATACATTTTGTGTGAATATATGTGTGGCTGTATCATGTATTTATATGCATATATAGAGAAATAAATATTACAAAGTGCATGAAAATATAGACATAACTTATTTCTATTTCTTCTTTAATTTCCCTCTTAGTATCACTCTATACATAGAGCCATTATAACATTAGTGCCATGACACTGATTCTGCATGCAGCAAGAGAAGTGACTGCTTGTCCCTGAGCAAGTGAAAAGTTGTATATGTACACCTTGGTTTTGTAGACCAGGACAAAATATGTGACTGCCTAAGTCCCCTAGAGCTCTTATGTGTGCCATGTTGTTAATGCCCCTGAGCACGCATATTTATCTAATACAATAGATGTGTAAGCAAACTGAGCCAATCTGGTCCTCTCTTGAGAATCTTCTCCTTCAGCATAAATGGAAACTTGGGATGGTTGATGTTCTGAAGAAACAGACTACAAAGACTAATACGCTCTTTGAGGTTGCCTTGTTCCTATCTTTCCTAGGGTTCAGATATTCAACATTTTCTCAAAACTTAGAGATTCTACAATATTTCACCCATCCCATAAAAAATCCTTTACATTCAACAGGCAGAGTCAAGTACATCTCTTTATAAGCAAAAGAAACTACACCACTGAGAACTATTACGACAAACCACTCAGTTCACCAGATCGGCAAGGCCCTGGCCCTGTGAAGATTCTGCTTCAAAGTAACGAGCAAACAAACCAAAAGCAAAGGTGGATAGGTCCTGAGGAGTGGCAACAAAAGTTGGTCACCGATCCTCACAAATATCTTCACAAGCATGCACACACACACACACACACACACACACACACACACACACACGCACGCACGCACACAAGGGTGTACTCACTAATACAGGCACATACATACAGAAATATTTTTCCTATATTTGTCTTTTCAAGAAGCAGAAACTCCAACCCATCTATCCTAATGGATGTCAAGCGGCAGTATTTGCTCAGGCATTGGTGAATGACTGAGAGTTTTACAAAGGAGGCTTTTGGTCATAAGGAATGGTTAGCCAGACTGCATTTGGCAATGGGTTTTAGAAAGTGGTTTTCTATGCTTGCAAGTAATGGCAGCTCAGATCCCTCTCCCCACCCATTACTCTTCCTAAAGAGCACTGTGTACATGTGGTGAAGGACTTAACACAGAGTGAAACCCACAGAAGAGGAAGTTTAGAGAATCATCTGATTGATGCTTTGTTTTTCGGCTTCTACTGTAAAAGCCATCATTTGTTTTTAAATAAAGACCCTGTCCATAGAGGTCTTTGTGGTTCCATGAATGAAGATATGTTGTACTTTATACAACACACATGTGCAATAAGAACATGAAGTAAGCCAAATATATAAAGTCTTAAAGGCTGAATAAAATAGAACTCCTTCCTTGAGCAAAAGGTTTTAAATTATCCTATTTAGGACAACTGATTGCAATTCTGACATATATACATATGAGTCAAAGAGACCCCATATCATAGAGTAATGTCTATGACTGCCGCTTCTATATCAGCAACAGAAAAAGCAGGAAGTCTATACTAATTCAGAATTCTGAAATTTTATATAGTCTAAGGAATATATTTATTTTATCACAAGTTATTCCAGCCCTATTTTAAATTCCACTGATAATATAAGTCCCACAGAAAGACTTTCTTTTCTATACCATCTCACTGCGGAACATGGCATTCTATGTTTATAAACATTATAAAACAGAAGGATGTTTGTCACTAATTAGTATAGATAGATACATTTAAAGTAGAAATGAGTCTATAATCTTTTTTCAGCAGATTACTTTTTATTACTTTATAAATAATACCAATCAAATTTTGCATTTCCTCCCCCCCTCCCACTTCCCTCCTGCTCCCCCCCTCCCCCTCCTCCCCTCCCACTCCAGTCTTAAGAGAGGGCATGGCACCCTGCCCTGTGGGAAGTTCAAGGCCCTCCCTGCTACATTCAGGCTTAGAAAGGTGTGCATCCAAATAGAATAGGATCCCAAAAAGCCAGTACATGCAGTAGAGACAAATCCCAGTGCCATTATCATTGGCTTCTCAGTCTGCCCCTTAAATCCCATTCTGATTTGTAGCAAATTTTATCTATGCTATTAGGCTTCCCTCATCATGTATGCATTGATTATATTAGAAGAAAAACACATGCAAATGGAATAATGGAAAACAAGTTTAATAAAAGTATATATTATCAGCATTAAAAACTAGGCATTTGTAATAATGAACAAGTATTTAAAATAACACATAAATAACTGAAGACCAATATATACTTTAAATAACTAACTGATAAAATCTCAACACTACAGAATTATAAAAATCAGTCTAGTTTATATTTTAAATATTAATCGCATGTATTTTTAATTATTGAAGAATTAACCATTTGAAATATGACAAAGGAAAGAATGTAGCACAGTGGATGAAGAAGCAAAATTAAACCAAAAGGGACTGGAAAAACATAACTGGTGCATTGTGATACAAAAGACCTTCCTGATACCCATCAGTTAAAAGGGAAATATTTCAAAATACATCATCCATATATAAATCTCTCTCTATGGTCCCTAGGAAAACTTTCTATGCTAAAGAAATCTAAGTCACTTTTAAAAAGTCTTGTGCAGAAAACAATCTGCTCTCTTTTCAGTGCAAATATCATAGAAGTGTGGCTTCTTTCCCACTGTCCATATTGTTACCACAAGCCTCTACAGTCAGTGTCTAACTCTGGCTTTTGCCCAGACTGTTGAGGGCTGAAACACAGCTGTAGGTAGCATTAGATTGGCCTCTGCTTGTCATTTTGCATGTTTCCTCTTCCCTTCCTCTAAAAATTCCCTTTGCCAGGGAAGACGGTCACTCACCCCTGATTAGGCATTCTCTCTTGTTCTTTTGCAGGGAGCACTGGATTTTGTTTTGTTTTATAGTTTTTGAGAAAGGGTATTCTTTCCCAGCATGTATTTTCATGGGTGATGTACCCTATCTTTTTATTACAATCAAATGTCTATCTCTACCCAGCCTCATCCTAAATGCTGAACCGTTTATGCAAATGTGTGTACGCATGTGAGTGTATACGCAAAGACATTGCATGTATGTAGGGGGAAACAGCAAGGTTGAGTGTCTTTCTCAATCGCTCATATTTTTGAGACATGTTCATTTTGACCCAGAGCTCAATAATTAGTTGAGGAAGCCAGCCAGAGACTTCCACTCTCATTGGTTGAATAAAGGACTGCCCGGCCTATAGGAAAGGACACAGCCCATAGGTGGGTGGAATAGACAGAACGGAAGGTGGTGAGAAAGAAGGCACTGCCACAAACACCATGATCCTCAGGCCCAAGATGGATGCAGGTTAGAATCTTCCGATAAGTCACCACCTTGTGGTGACACATAGATTTCTAAATATGGGTAGACTAATATGTAGAAGTGGCTAATGATAATGGGCCAGGCAGTAATTTAAACGAATACAGTTCTCGTGTAATTATTTCGGGCATAAGCTAGCGGCTGCGGCTGAGAGCCAGGCACTGGGAACAAAGGGCCCACGTTCCTCTTAGCCATGGCGAGACACAGCCCCCGCGCCTCCTTTTACAACACTCCTGCAAGTCTTCCCAGAGCTGGGATTATAGACTTACAGCACAGTGCTGGCACTTTAGATAGGTGCTGGTGATCCAGACTAGGGCCTCAGGCTTCTGTGGCAAGCATTTGACTGATTTATCCTCCTAGGCCCTGAACCCTTTCTAACTGGCCACTGGGTACCTCTTCAGTGTAAATGTCCCTGAAGCACCTCACACAGATCACATTCTAATCAAGATATTTTTTCCCCAAAAGTATTTTGCAATCTTTCTAAATTCCTACTATAAGAGGCAGTCATTTAACCAGTCACTCAGGCTGGAAATACAGGGAAATGCATCTCCCCATGACATCACTTCCTAAGTCACTCCTCCCTAAGCTCCCCTTGACCTCAGTCTGCCACTGCTACACCCACTGTTACAGTTCCTGAACTGAACTGCCACAACAGACTACTCTAACAAAACATCCTCCTGTAGCCCTCCTTGCCTGCTTAATACCCAGATTCTGTTACCTGTCATCAACCACACTGGAAATACTGAATGGAAAAATTCAAGATAAAGAATTTGTAAGTTAAAATGCATTCTCAGGAAAATGATGGTTCATAAGAAAGTCTGCTGTGAGAGACAAATCACTTCTTTGGTTAATGTATTCATATTATATATGCTCTGTACCTGTTTTTGGTAGCCTAGCAACTGTCTCGGTTATTAATGTCCTATGTAGGATTTAGTATTATCCACAGCTTCAGGTGTTCATTAGGGGTCTTGGAATGTTTTCCAAGCTTGCCAATTATTAGGGAACACACACACACGCATGCACACACATACACTCTGTTGTAAATAGGGGTGTGGACTGTGTTCCCAGCATCTGAGAGGAGCGCGGGCCGTCTGTTCCCAACACCTGCCTCCCGGCTGCAGCCACACAGCTAGCTTATACCCAAAATGATTACACACAAATTGTATTCTTTTGAACTCTGCCTGGCCCATTATCTTTAGCCTCTTCTTGGCTAACCCTGAAATTTTAAACTAACCCATTATAAAAGTCTGTATATCACCATGAGGTGGTGACTTATCGGAAGATTCTAACCTGCATCCATCTTGGGCTGGAGCATCATGGCGTCTGCCCGCTTCCTTCTCTTTCACCACCTTGCATTCTGTCTACTCCGCCCACCTAAGGGCTGTGTCCTCTCCTATAGGCCAGCCAGTCCTTTATTCAACCAATGAGAGTAACCCAAATACAGAAGAACCCTCCTACACCATACTCACTATTACAAATATATTTTTTTCACCACTACCAAATTCAATCAAAGATAATAAAAAGGAGACAGAGGCAGATGTAAGTTTAAGGCCAGTCTTGTCTATATATAGTGAACTGTAGGACAGCCTGAGTTACATAAGACCCTGTAACAAAAAGTAAAAATAGTCATAGTAATAGTAGTAAAAGAAATTTAAGCCACAGCCATTGTCCCAAAGTAAAGAGGCCTGCTATTTGAATTTGTAATCTTCAACAGATTTTCTGTCCCCTGGTATAGGATGGTCCTTCTGTATTTCTGTGCTTTCATTGGTTAAATAAAGAGACTGCCTTGGCCTGTAGGATAGGGCAGCCCTTGGGTGGGTGGAGTAGACAGAACTGAAGGAGAAGGGAAGACGCCAGACACCATGATGCTCCTACCTTAGATGGATGTAGATTAGACTCATGCTGGTAAGCCATGACTCGTGGTGATACACAGATTACTAAATATGGGTTAAAGCAGGATGTAAGAGTTAGCTATTAAGAGGTTAAAACTAATGGGCCAGGCAGTATTTAAATTAATATAATTTTCGTGTGGTTATTCCGAATGTAAGCTAGCCCGGCGGCCGGGAGCCGGCAGGAGGGAACAAAAGGGCCCATACTCCTCTCAGGTGTTGGGAACACAGCCCGCACCTCATACTACAGTCCCCAGCAGGAATGAGTGTTCCTGATAGCTACAACTTTCCCAATAACACAACCACCCTGTAGAGTAGGAAGATGGTATCCAGGATTAAAGTGTTAAGGGATTTTTTTTTTTTAACTTCCATGTTTAAAATTTCTGTGTGTACCTAATATCACCTTCAGGATTAAAGTTCAGAACCCACAGCATGGCACAAATCACTGTGCCCTCCGCCTCATTTCCAGCCATTTTCTTCACTTTGAACCACATTCTTAAAGTCAACATTTCTGTCTTCCAGCTGCTGTTTGATATCAGACTGAATTTAGGCTGCTAATTCTTGTGAGGCTCACAGTGACTTCTCTCATTTGGCTGACATCTGCCCCTTGCACTGCATCTAACTCTGCCATCGTCTGTCTCAATTGGTGAGCAGAATAACCCAACTCCCTTTCATATGCCTTACTCTCTATACAATGTAATTACCTTCACTGTTCAACTACTGCAGGAAAATAATCCTATTCTAAGTTGACATTTCCTTTATTAGTACTGAGCAATATAATGAAATCCATTCATTTTGGAATTAAGAGAGCTGGATTTCACTCTGAAATATGTTGTTTGCCTTGGTATAATCAGGGTAAAGTGGCCTTTTGGAGGTTTGCTCTCCCCATCTTCAATATGAAGGATTATCATATATTCAAGACTAATAATACAACATAAGTTGTGCTGTGATAGATAGAAGTTCCTAAGTGGGCAGAATTTAGCTTCTGTTGGGGAGAATGCAATGCATAGGGTGAAGGATTTGACACTGCCATCGCTAGGAAGAAGGAAGGTATCGAGTGTGTGAATGGCAGAATGTGGCATCCCAAGCATCCTTCAGACACAGGATTGCCCCAGCAAAGAATTATACACTCACCTATAAGACCAAGTTACTTGGGGATCCAGAGTCTGGAAAGTGCTTAACATTTAAGAATTTTATGGCAGAGGTTCAACTCCTCTCTCTGACATAGTAATTATACTGATGATCTTTCATCAATCCACCAAACAGTCATCACCACAGACAGCATTTCTAACATGAGTAAAATGGAAATTACTAAGCCATGTACAATCATGAGCATTACCCAATATTGCAGACCCCTATGATACCCTCTATTCACAGGTGCCATAAAATTATTTATTAAATATACTATACTAATTTCATCGATCTTGATCTTATTCATTGTTGTTCTTATTTTAGCCTTGACTCTGGTTGCAGACTAAAAACACTGCAGGACAATACAAATATTTTTACTGCAGTGTGGACTCCATCACAATACTTGGAAAGTATCAGTGGTTGTGAAGGTCAAGAGATTAATTTATTTCCAACCCTTTATATAATTTGAACTTGTACTATTTTATTTCCATCTCATATAGCATACACTCACTCCCTGCTTGCTCTAATGCCACAGGAAAACAAAATTCACCACCATCCACTGACATGCTTTGACTTCTGGAAATAAACAGAAGCCACATTCAATGCCCCATGAGTTCCAACTTCATGAGGCACACATGTTTTCTCTTGCTGTCTTAATACTTCTCCCAACAACATACTCTAGGAGGGTCCTTCTTTATTTCTGTTGCTTTCATTGGTTAATAAAGAAGCTGCCTTGGCCTGTAAGATAGGACACAGCCCTTAGGAGGGCGGAGTAGACAGAACAGAGCTCAGGAAAGAAAGGAAGTGACTTACAGACTATTTAAGAATGGGTTGAAATAAGATGCAAGAGCTAGCCAAGCCAAGGCTAGAGATAATGGACCAGGCAGTAATTTAGATAATATAATTGTCATGTGGTTATTTCGGATACAAGCAACAGGTGGCTGAGCAGGCCGGCGGCTGGGGGCTGGAGGCGGGTGCTGGGAAAATGGCTCCACTTCTCAGTGGCGGGACACAGCCGCCCCCTCCTTTTACAACAGTTGGCGCCCAGTCGGTAGAGCATGAGACTCTTAATCTCAGGATCGTGGGTTCGAGCCCCACATTGAGTGTCATTCTGTAGCATGAGTGCTGGCTCGTTGGGGTTACTGTCCCGCTTGGTACCCCACAGCCAGCAAATCCCAAAGAAAATCACACAGAGAGTCTACATAGGTTATAAACTGATTGGCCCATTATCTCAGTCTTTTTACTAGCTCCTGTAACTTATATTAACCCATTGTTCTTATTTATGTCAGTCACATGGCCAGTACCTTTTCTCAGCTGGGACAGGAACACATCCTGCTTCCTTGGTGGTCTGCGCAGGAATGCCAAAAGAGCTTCCTGCTTCCCTGTTCTTCTTGTGCCAACTCTACTTCCTGTCTGGTTTTCCCACCTATACTTCCTGCCTGGCCAATCAGCATTTATTAGAAACATGATTGACAGAATACAGACAATTCTCCCGCACCAACATACGAATTTTTCTGTCCAATGCTTTC
This sequence comes from Dicrostonyx torquatus, assembly GCA_028555095.1. Lineage (NCBI taxonomy): Eukaryota > Metazoa > Chordata > Mammalia > Rodentia > Cricetidae > Dicrostonyx > Dicrostonyx torquatus. The sequence continues at coordinate 5,332,850 of JAQHUG010000028.1, read as the reverse complement.
CTTTCTTTGTGGCTCCAACATGGACATGCAGAGACTATCCTTACAAACCGCAGCCTAGAACAGAACTGCCTGTGACTAAAACATTATATAAGGCAAGATAAAACAAGCTTAATCAACCAAACTTTAACCAATATGCAAATTCATTAGCAATAAATAAATGCTCCTAATTATATGAAATTCTGAAAATTTATGATTAGTTGTGTTATATGGTGATAACTAATAATCAACCATGTACCTGTTACCGTTGTTTTCCTATATTAAAAACACTAAGAAACCAAGACATCATAATCACCAAAAAAATCTCATTTAACAATAAAGCGTGAATACTACCTCTTAGTTTTTTTCTTCACTTTGTGTTCAAAATTATATAGTTATGTATGAAGTACTTTATTTTTATAAGAAAATAAAAAGGATGTATAGTTTTGAGTCTTGCATAAGAAATTATATACTAAGGGCTAGAAATGTGGTTCAGAAGTTAAGAACATGGGCTGCTCTTGAAGAGGGCCTAAGTTCAGTTCTCAGGACATCAAAGGCTTACATCACCCTTTACCCCCAGCTCCAAAGACTCCAATGTCTCTGTCCTCCATGGAGTCCTCCATGCACTCCAGTGCACATACTAAACTGAGACACACAATTACATACATACATATAACTAAAAAGAAATCTCTTTAACAAATGAAAAAAATAATTATAAAGAAAAGCATGCAGAGAAGAATACCATAAGAAACATGGCAATAAAATCAATTTCCTTGGGGGTGTAAAATAAATGAACAATTAAGAGGCCATTAAAGTTATGCCATTATTCTTTATAGTCAAGCCCTTTGCATATCCTATTTCTTTCAAAGGTTTCTAGTTGTCAGAAAAATCCTAGCCTTGTAAACTACATGCTTGAATATCAGAATCCCCACAGTAGCTATGAAATATGAGTTTTATTAATAAAAAACTTTGCAAATAAATATATATATGGTGTTGGTTTTATGATGGCTAACAAATTTTTCATTATAAAAAAGATGATATTTTTATAAACTATATCTGTGGCAGACACTGGAAACTGGTTCCTCTAAAATAATTCTAAGCAATTTTTTTTCTTCTTTCTATCAAATACAAATTCTAGAACTACTAAAAATACCCCTCCTAATAATATCTGGGCAAGTTTTATAAATTAAAACATTTTTGTTAACCTTAAATTCTTCTATTTTTGTCTTCCCAGTAACTGGAAGGCTAGTCTTGGCTGAATAGTAAGATATCTTTAAAAGGGGATTCTTGAGCTGTATAGAGATAGAGGGATTGCCTGGCTTATACAAGGCTCTGGGTTTGGTCCACAATACTGAGTGATAAATAGGGAATATATTGTTTTTTAAGGAATGAAGTGTTGCTCAATTCTGGAACAAAAATAAAAACAACTAATAAATAAAAGTAAGCATTTTCTTCACTGTAATGTTTTCATTGTTTATGCCAACATAATCACATGTATTGGGATATCAAAGGTAGAGGTGCTAAGAGTCTGAGAAGTGATGGAATCCACTGATACTAAGGAAAAGTGTTCTTTAATACATATTTATGTGAGCACACATAAAATTCAGAATCTCCTACTCTTACACAAGTGAAACAGCAGAAGACTGTTACTGCCTACTTTTTTTCATAGAGAAACTGATGGGTCACATAATCATTTAGTTAATAACCTATTAAGAGAAGTCCAAATGAGTTTAAGGACTTGTAGTTTGGTATTGCATTCTTCTAAGGTATTCTATAAGCAATGTGAATAATAATTGTATACAGATTTCTTTTCATGAAGATAATTTTATAAAGTGTACGACAGTAGGATACCAACATCAAAACTGATATGCCAATCTTTCTGTTGGTCCATCTACGATGATTTTGCTAAACACTGACACTGGCCTATGAACACACTGAAAAGCTGCCTCTCCACAACTTGACCTGGGCTTCTCAACTTCCAGCTTTACCAAATACCTTGCAACTTAATATAAACATAGATTTTAGAATGAGAGAAGCCACAATATTATCTCATACAGAATGAGGAACAAGTTAATGAGCAATAATTAATCATAACAGCTTGCTTCAAACTGTATTCTTGTCAAAAATTATGCAGTCTGTAAAATTGATAGCCTAGAGTACTCTGGGGGTGGGGACTATTTTTCCATGGTCTTATGGCTCAACTAACACTGCTAAAAGATGAAGAATCTTACCCTGCAAGGAGAGAAATAGCTGTCATAAACAGGATGCTTAGTATTCCTACAGTATAAATAAAATCTCCACCTGCCTGTTTAAGCTCCCTTTCTTTTCTAGGACTATTACTCTGTTTTGAAGCTTTGTTGATGGATGTCAAACTCTAAGTATCACCCGGGAAGAAGATAAAACTGAAGTTTATAGGAAAGTATATGACTATGTCACAGCTAGGAAGATTTGGTGCAGCAACTTCACGGCAGCTGGAAAACGTTGTCTGCCTTCATACCAACTCTATGTAAAGAAATATACGTAAGAATTTCAATGAAACTACTAAGAAGACAGGAATCCGTATGCTGTGCCATGCTAAGAAACACTGTGTAACTAAGCCTGTTTTCATTTGCCTTCAGCATAGATTAAGCACTTTGTTTTCTCAGCGTGCTCCCCAAGCTCTATCCACCCTCTGCTACACTTATTCACTGTCTTTGCCTTATCAGAGCGTGAACACTGCAGGGAGGGAGCCTGCAACCAGAATGCCCCCTGTACATTCCGCACCTAACGGGACCTTGGGCCATAAAAATAAGCTTATGCTCACAGTTGAGGTCAGCTGTGGACCAAGCTTCTTTGGTTTGAATCACCAACCAATTCCCAAATCGTGACACAGAGACTTGTTCTTAGTTATGAATGCTCTGCCTTCTCTTAGCTCTTGTTTATAAGCTGTTTCTGTTTGTCTGGCTTTTTACCTTTCTTTTCTTCTTTATATCTTACTTTCATTGCTTCTTGTGTCTGGCTGGTGGGTGCCTGGCTTCTGGTTCCAGGCGTGTCCCTTCCTTGATTCTTCATTCTTTCTTGCTCCTTCACTTGTACTTGTTCTGGAACCTAGATTTCTCCTGTTTACACTTTCTGTTTGCCAGCCCTGCCTACTCCTCTCTCTGCCTAGCTATTGGCCATTCAGCTTTTTATTAGATCTATCATGTACTTTAGGCAGGCAAGGTAAAACAGTAACGTATCTTTCATAATTAAACAAATGCAGAAGAAACAAATGCAATACATTTTCACCCAGTTAAATATTCCATAGCATAAACAAATGTAACACATCCTTACACTGTTAAACAAATGCAGCACAAACAAATGTAAGACACCTTCACACAGTTAAAGTAATAATCCACAGCAAAAACAAATGTAACACATCTCTCCTCAGTTAAATCAATCACAGCATAACTATCACTTGAATTCCTATCTCAGTTATTTCCTTTGTTGGTATCGGTCACTGAGGCACAAATGTTAGAGAAGACTTTGAAGAATCTGCTACAAAATAGAAAACCCAGATTCTTTTCCTTACTTTGAAAGCATGGTGTTATTCAAATCAAATGCAGAGTTCCAGATACTTTTGGAGGTATTATAAGACTCTAGAAATGCCCTTGGATTTTTAAATGTGAAATATTTTCACTCTTAAATTAAGAATTGTAAAATAACAATAATAAAACACTTAAGTATCAAAACCATTCAGAGAAAATGTTGTAGTTAATGGGTGAACAGAAGTTTAGATAACAGAAGGGAAGATGGGAAGAAGTCCAAGAGTATGATCAAATGTAAGTTGGACACGATTAGAAATAATTTTAATTATGATATGGCATGTATACACTATCATACTAATAAATCAGATGGTTTATACTAATTTTTGACCAGCACTTAATGGATATATTACAGTCACTAGATAAATTTAAATTGTGGTCATTCAATGTTCAATAAGTAATGGAAGTAACTAGCAAGGCAAGGCTACTTAATAACAAACATTGTATGGCTATGCAGATGTAGAATTGTATTAATAATAGATTTATTAATATTAAAATATTTAGCAAATTCAATGTTCCTACTGCCACCAGAACTTTACATGATATTTTAACATATCAATTCAATAGTCCAAAAGTATCTATGTAGCTACAAAGAGTTTGACATAAAAGGAACATATATATTGGCAATTTCTAGGAGTAAGGCTAAAAATTGAGTTCTACAATTAAGATGTATTTCCCTATATAATTTTCTCAAGTCCTGGAAATATTTGGGGTGGTTATAAACCTGGAAAGATAAATTACACATACATGTAATTGACAGTAGTGTATGAATCATTCTTTGAAAACGCTGCACCCAGACTCCTTTATTTGGTTCTCATAACAACTCTTTAATTTTCGTGGACTGGTTATCTCCACAACGCAGATGAAGGAGTGAGGTCAGGGAGCTTTAGTTAAATCAGGAGAGGTTGCAAATCAAGAGTTAGAGCTAGGCATGGATGAGGTGAGTCCAGTACCGAGCCAGTAAGGTCTGAAGTAGAATGCAAGGTAAGCCATTACCCATCCATCTAAAGATACTGAGAAATAAAAACACAAAACTCTAAGGTCCCATTAATTTAACATCTATCATGGTTAGGCAGTGAACTGAGGGACGTAATATAGTTCCAGGTACAGCATCATAAAGAATTCTTCACCTCTGGAAACTGACAATATTGAAAAATCAGAGAATTCAGGGAAAGGGACCTACTGTAAGTGAGAAGTGATGGTAATAAGAGCTAACTTTGAATAGATATAATGGAGATTATAGCGGACATTTAAAGCTATGAATACCAGATAGTATTTTAAGTAGGAAGAAACTACAAAACACTGGAAAATTGACATAGGAGTAGCATAATTTAAAATCTTCATCTGTTACCTTACAAAACTCTACAGTTGTTAGGCCAGTTAAGAGGCTGTTGCCATGAGGAAATATTAAAAGGAAGCGAGAGGAAGGGGTGGGTAAGCTGTGTATCAAGAAGAAAGTGTCAAAAAATAGCAAGAAGAAAGACAGAGTGAGCTGGGAAACACTGATCCTGGAGATTCCAGGTACCTGGTGAAAAGTGGACAGTTCTGAAGATGAAGAGAGACTGGCTGCAAATGGAATGAATAACTGCTCGTTACTCTACCCCAAGAGTGTATTTCATCAAACTTCTGGGCAGCAAGAGAAAATGAAATGCCACATTATTATAATCTAACACCATCTCTCGAACTTCCAGACATATCCTGAAGTTGTACACCATGGCAATGAATTAAATAAACCAAAACTAAATTAATGTTCCTAAGTGTTATGCCAAAGGTCTATTAAACTGCTTCCCAGTAAGGATTAACTGCGTTAAAGGCACAGAAGGACTGTGTTTAAAGCAGAAGTTACAGCCAACACTTGGAGAAACGAGTCTTTCCAAATGCAATCACAGCAGGTGGCTCATGATCAGCAAAAGCAGGCAAGCCAGTGTAGCATTGAAGAGAAAGTAGAATGTCGGCTGTGAAACCAGGCCCTTTCCCAAAGGGGAGATTGCGGTACAGGGCCCAAATGACGACTCAGGAAAGAAGAAAAGTCGGACTAGAAAATCTCACGTCCTGCTCCGCAAGGAGCTCCTTTAATCAAGAGCAATCTCTTAAACAGCACAGACACCATTGGTTCTGATTCTGAGATTTAGCTTTGTTTTCTTAATGGAAAGTTATAGTTATCGAGGCCTCATGAAAGCCGTCAAAATTGGATCTGCAGCCCTCTATAGTGTGTTGATGATCTCTCACAATAAAATCAGAATGAGAAAGGGAAATTGTCTGAAAGGACCACTGAGCCAGGTAATAGATTCAGTCTCATATAGCTACACAGCAGGAGCCAAATTAAAATGTAGATGGAATTCTAATACAGTCCAACTGGAAAGACTTGCTCCAGTTTCTCATCAATGCTTGCTTGCTATTTGAAAATAGCCATTCTTAATGATACAAAATTGGTCATATTAATTACTTTAGACACTTTTACAGGTGTAAAGATGAAAGTTAAAATTGTTTTGAGTCCATAGCACGTGAGATAAAATGGGCAGAATCCTTAACTGGAGCAACTCTCGTATCAGAACAGAGGTCAGATCTTAAAAGGCATTTGGATGACTCAGAGCAAGGGAGATGCAAACACTTGAATAAAAACGCCATCGGACGGCAGGTAAGCCTTTGCAACAACAGAGCAGCACCGCCTTAGCCTGGCTTCCTTCTCCTGGGAAACTGTTTTGCCCATCACCATTCCTAGCTGAACTGAGTTAGGCACACCTGTCCCAGGCACACTTGTAAAGGAAGCACAGGTCTGTTTGGAAATTAGATCAACAGAGAACCATCTGTAGGAAATCATTGTGCTGCTTCACTTAAAAAATAACAATAATAAAGAAAATTAATGAAGGAGAAAAGAGAAGAAAAGAAAAAGAGGGGAGGAGAGGGGAGGAGGGAATGATCCACAGCAGGAACAGTGTTGTTTCAATCAACCTGGCCACTGCAAGTTTTGAGACAGATGCAACTGCTTGCAGAAAAGCATACTTTATAAACTATGGCATAGTGCAAATACCAATGATATGTGTGTTATTTATGTGTTTGAAAATATGACTATTTCTATATAACTATACTTCACACAACTCACAGGATATTAAATTAGAAAAATCATAAGATTTTCTTTGTTTCTGAATAGAGAAAACTATAATAACCACAAAACTGGTTTCAAACACATAATTTAATATTTGAAAACAAAATTTAAACTCATTGTGATAGCCTAAAAAAACCTAAAGAAAGTAGAGATTTTAATTGGCTAAATATTATAATAAACATGTAATGAATTGGAAGTCAATAAGAAAAACATTAAAAAGCATATTGGAAAATTTAAACACAATTGTTTTCATGTCCTTGGGCTACTATAATGAAGTGTCACAGACTGGGTGGCTTTTAGAGTATAATCTACTCTATTATGGTTCTGAAGGCTAAAGTCTAAAATCAATTAGGTTTGATTACTTCAGAGAAATGTGAAGGAGAAAATGTTCAATGTTCCTCTCTTCCAGCTTCAGAAACTCCTCCCCTTATCAATACCATCCTGTGATCCTCTGTCTGTCTGTATCCCTCTTGTCTTAGGGTTATGAATGCTGCTAAGAAACACCATGATCAAAAGCACCTTGGGAAAGAAACCGTTTCTTTGACTTACACATCTAGACTCACAGTCCACTGAGGCAGAAATTCAGAATGGGAACCTGGGGACAGGAGCTGATGAAGAGACCATGGAGGGATGCTGCTTACTGACCTGCTCCTCATGGCTTGCTCAGCCTGCTTTCTTAAAGAACCCAGGACTATTATTAGCCCACAATGGACTGGGCCCCCCTGCCCACATCAATCCCTGATTAACAAAATGCCCTACAGGTTCCCCTACAGCCAGGTCTTACAGAGGCATTTTCTCAATCGGGGTCTCTCCGCTCAGATCACTCTAGCTTTTGTCAAGTTGACAGAAAATCAGAAAGCACTTATTTCTGTGACCAGATTGACTTTTATTGATGTTTATTATGTTTAGAAAAGACAGAGCTTTATAGCTCTCAGCCTGACCTCAAGGAAAGATGAATTTAAACTCTTGATTCCTCCTGCCTCCAGCTCCCAAACAGTGGAATGACAGTCCTGAGCCACCATACTCGGTTTATGTGATTCTGTGTGTAGTTCACACGCTGCTGAGAACCCAAATCAGCTTTTAGAATGCAAGAAAAACAAGCTACTAACTGACCTAGGTGCCTTCTATTTGATATTATTAAATAGAAACATCAGTCATGTAGGATCAGGACCCAGTCTAATGATCTTATTTCAACTTAATTATCTCTGTAGAAACAATATTTCATGATGTGGTGCTGATAGGCAAAATCCCACATATCTTTTGGGGGAATTTATGGGAAGGGAAAGTCAACAAAAAACAATCTTTTTTTCTTTTCTTTCTTTCTTTCATTCCTTTTTTTTTTTTTTGAGAATATTAGAACCGTCATTCAAAACACACTCAGCCTTTCCTGTAGGACGTCAGAGCTTGGTCACAAGCCTCTTCCTGTCAGGAAAGATTGGAATGGAAGTAGAAGTCACAAGAGTCAGTACAAGACAACCTTCTCTGCCCTAGAATGTTAGCACGCCAGAGCAGGGTTCTTTTCCCAAGGCAGGAGCAAACATATCTTACCATAAAGACTCGGGCTATATTGGAGACAAACTACTAACATCTGAAGGTCATTCTAACTGCAGTAGATTTTCTCAGAGGCTGAGAAAAAAACTGTCTCAGTAACTGCAAACAAGGACATCCACAATAAGATTAGAGATGACATAAAACACAATGGGAAAGCTACTTCTTATTAAAATTAAAAGGAAAATTTTTTTCATTATCAAAAAGACAACTTAGAAGTTTAAAGTTTTACTAGCCATTTTAATAAACTAAACACTTAGATTTTTAAATTAGATTTTCTTTTGAAGACAGGGTTTCTCTGTGTAACCCTAACTTTTCTGGAACTCACTCTGTAGACCAGGATGGCCTAAAAATCAGAGACTGGCATGCCTCTGCCTCCTGAGTGCTGGGATTAAAGCATGTGCCGCCATTGCTGGTTTAAATTAATTTTTTTTAAAAAAAGCTTTTTAAAACTCACTTTCAAAAAATTTTAAAAGGTGAAAAATGTATACTAAAAAAGGTTGAAAGGTATAAACATCTAAAATAATGTTCTTGAGAAATGTCTGCAAAAATCACTTTAAATACATAATTATGACAGAAGTGTAAAGAAAGGAGACTAGAGGAAGAGTAGAGAGGTGACGTCAGATGAAATAAAAACAAAAGAACTCGCACTCGGGAGGCAGAGGTAGGCGGATCTTTGTGAGTTCGACACTGCCTGGTCTACAGGAGCTAGTTCCAGTGCAGACTCCAAAGCCACAGAGAAACCCTGTCTCGAAACACCAAAAAAAAAAAAAAGAAAAAAGAAAAAAGAAAAAAAAATAGGAAGACAAAAGAGAAAACTGGGGAAAGAAAAAGAGCACCAACTTAGTGCTGAGAGATTAGACATTACAGAACATTGCACATCCTAGATGCTTTTTTCCAAGCTCCCCACTGCTCACACCTGGGCAAGCTTTGGTGATGCTTTCCGGGAACACACCAGAGTCTATCTCCCTCTGCAGCAGTGGAAACCGCCAACTGCCACCTATACAAAACTGTCTTCATTATGTCCAGCCACAGCAGTCCAAGTCCAGAGGCTTCTTTACAGTCTCTCAGCTCCATCCCAGCAAAGACCTGTAGGTTGGATTCAGTGGTGTGTCATCCACAATAGACACTAAGCTACTGGAGAGCAGTCATGACTTTCAGACTTGGCCTGAGATGGAACACAGACTGTCCTCGTTTCCCACCGTTCCCTTACAACTGAAGTAAACTGAACCACATAACAACAACGTCCTCCGGCTAAGCATGAGCTACAGGTAAAACAAAATTGTGCTAACAGAGGACCGCCTGAACACAGAGGAATGAATAATGCACTTTTATATACTAAATATTCATGGGTTAAGTATAGATTTAAAATGAAAGAAAAACTGATATTGAAAACGAAGTAAGGGCAATGTGTTGTTATGAAGAAGCTCTCAGCCACCTCTGTCCTCTCTCCTCCTAGTCCTGCTCCACCATCTACATGAACTCTCTCAAAACCTTCCCCGACTCTCTGCCATCTCTACTAAAACATACTTCCTTGCTTCTGCTCCATCCTGGACTATTAATATAGCCATCCTGGTCATCCTCCAGCCAGTAAAAATATCACTTAGACTTCTAAAATAAAAGCATTTCAAGTAGGGACAGCAAAAACACTCTTTTAAAGACTTTTAGCACAGTTTAACTCTAGGGAACTTTCAAACAACAACAAAAATGAACTCTATCTCTTCTACTAAAACCAAAGAGGACTTGAATTCATTAAACAGTGGGATAACAAATAATGCTGTCATTTAAATTTGATTTAAATTAGAACTGAGAATATCTGTGATTTATAGCATGTATATTTAGTTAAATATTAAAAATAATCACAGAGACTTTCCCTTGAGGTAAAATTCTTTTCACTTTGAAATTCTCTCCCAACTTTGTTTTTTAACATAATTTTTATTGATTCCTTGAGAATTTCACATTATGCACCCCAATGCCACCATTTCCAAGTCCCTCTGTATTCACCCCTTAACCCTTGTAGTGTTCCCCTTCCAGGAAAGCTTAAGAAATAACAAAGATAAAACAAAAATAATAGAAATTACAGATAAGAATATTATGTGGAATTTTCTTTTACATATACTTTTAAGATGTGTATACTTTTAACTATTTACTTCCTTGTGTTATATGCCCCATTGTCTTGCTTCATCTCACCATTCAAATCTGTCTCTTTAAAATTTATCCTCATCAGTATGCATCGTTTGTTCTTTCCCAAGGATTCCTACCATTCCTTAAGTCAACTCCATGCCCTTCCTTGGCCTTTCCCTCAACCATGGATATCCAGAATGTCTCAAGACCACACTATGACACATAGAATGCTATCAGCCCTGTTTTTCTAACATAGAAAAATGGTAGTTAAGACATATTCAACTAAGTGCTATAAAAAATTTTTTTCTAGAACAATTGCACTGCTAACTGTCTTCTTAATCTACACAAAAAGATATGATCTCATTAAAATAGGAATTATACTAAATATATTGAATGGGAAATGCTAAATACATAGATAATGTAATATAAATTTGCAACAAAGGTTTGTTGTAAAAAGAGTTCAAGTAGTTGGCCTAGATCTGCATAAAGTACTGTCCTAGGACTACAGCCAGGAAGCAAGCACAGTAAACACAAATTTTAGATCCTTTTAAGGTTTACTTATTTTATTTTACGTCCATAAGTATCTTGCTCACATTCATGTCTGTTTGTGACATGCACACTTGGTGCCTGTGGAGTTAAGAAGAGAGCACAAGGTCAGCTAGAACTGGACTTAGAGGGAATTTAGGAACACCCTCTGGGTGCTAAGAATCAAACCCAGGTCCTCCATAGGACCAACCAGCACCATTACCCACTCAGCCAACTCTTTAGTCCCTAGCACAAATGTTAAAGAAGTGTGCACAGTGATACTCTTCCTTCTTAATGCCATGGCTATCTCCCCACCATCTATGAATGACTGGGAAGGGGATTTCCGGCTCATACCTTCCAAAAGCACTAGTGACCATTTCTGTCAATATGTGGTTTTAAAACCATTGTATGTAAGCATCAACGTATAAAATTAGCAAGTGTTTCATTGTGTAAATAGATTACCCACTGTCATAGCCTTGTAGGTGACTAATCATGGTTGTCATATAATAACAGAAAGGAAATGAAGCTATTAGATACATATATAATTTTATAAAACAATAATTGACAGCAGTTACTAAATAAAACTATCAAACTGGGAGGCTAAGGAAAAACCTCAGTAGCTAAAGGACTTTTTGCAAAAGCAGAAAGGCCTGAGTTTGTGTCTCAAACACCCACCAAAACCCTCAGTACTGGGGAGTGAGACTCGGAAGCTCTGGAAGTGTTGCTGACCAGACAGACTAAACAATAAATAATTCCAGGCTTACTGAGATATCCTGTCTCTAAAATAAGGTAAAGAACAATAGAGAAAGGTACCCAACGTCAACCATTGGCCTCTACATGCACACAAAAAGGCTAGTGAATCCACACTTATACATGCACACACATACTTACAAAACACACTCAGAAAATCTTAATACACAACACTGACTTCCAAAGGAACCCAGTATTAGCTTAGATCAAATTTTATCTCAAATTCTACCAGCAACCAAGTACCTATATAATTTATTCAATGGCTGTCTTAAGAAATAGAATAACCTTATTTTAAGCCGGCCATTGAATAATTTTTCATGGATTCCCTCCTTGGCATGTTATCAATCAGTCAGTTGTAGATCTTAGTGTTAATATCAGCCTCGACTATGGTGAAGGACAAGGTATTACAACTCAAAAGCATCAGTGCAACTCTACTCGAGACTCTCTCTTTGCCGGCAAGGCAGCAACAGATCCTGATTTAGAAAATGCCAATTTTTAGTATTTACCCAATAGCACTCTAAGCTGCTGCTCAGAGTACACTTGCCTGTGCCAAACACTTACAACTCGACTGCTGGCAAATTCATGGGCACAATGACCCTTGGAAAGATCTAGAAATTGGTACCAAGACCCTTCCGCCATCGAGCCACCACAGTGTTTCTCACAGTGGGAAAACAAAGTCATACATACTGCTAGCACCAAGAAACTCCAGTTAACTACAAACTGCTACAAAGTGAGGGGAAAACTATAAATAAAGAAGGGTAATATATGCTATGTGCTCATAATGTAAGTTTAACATATCCTATGTGTTTATAATGTAAGTTCTCGCCACAGTAGGTTCTTCATGGGAGTTAGCTCAGTCAATCTATCAGTTGCTACCTTGAGGAAGGCTCTATTATTTTCTATTTACACAGCAAGGAAATTGAAGCCCAGCAAACAAGTCTAAAAACAGGATCAAAATTTGGACTTCCGAACTCTTTGGCCCTACCTCTAAAAACTCCTAAGCATATTTCTCATCCATTCACAATCAATGTTTTCCCACTGCAAAGAGCAGCCCTTTATTTATGAATTATCTTCAATGTATTCCTACTTAAGGAAAAATATGGAATACATTTTCTAAATTAACATTCAAGTCAAGCTTACAACCCTGAGGGGATGCAGGCAAATTACTAGTACAAGAGAACAATATCCTTTGGGGTGCAAAGGTTCAATTATCTTTGTTTATACAAAGTTTGTCCTTAGGCAAAATTACTCTGGAATAAAAAAAAATCAGAGCATAGCTATCCAACAATTACCATTTATTTATTTACTATTATAACTCACAGGATGTTGAGGTGTCATTTGAAGCCCGTTGCCTTCTGCATAAAAGCTATAGCGTCTATATTCCATTCACAGCTAGATATATTTTATGTTGAAAGCATAAAGATATGCATGGATAATTTCCCATCATGAACAGCTATAGCTGTTGGAGAGTAGTTATAAAACCTAGCTCCTCTGTTTGAGGAAAGAGAGGAATCTCACTTCCTGTTATACCTTTATCACTCTGTCAATTGAATGTTAAGGATGATAGTGTAGTATTTTCACCTTAATCTGCTCTTTCCCCAAGGCTACAAAAATATCAGTTTTAAGAACTCTCTACATTTTAATAAAGTGTATTTAATGGCTTATAATAGACTATAATGCAGTGTAAACATTTTAATTTGATAACAATTGTTCATTATAAAGCTACAAATATTTGTAATATATAAAAGAAATTATAAGAAAAGCCTATTATTTAAATGATTGACAGTTATTAATATTGCTTGAAATATTGAAAATTAATTATTTCATTTTCAATCTGTATAAACTGGCAAATGTAGCCCTGCTTATAAATATTTTGGCAATCTTTCAAATTAGACTTCAGTGAGTCTTAAACTACTGAGAAATTCATGGGCTGAGCCATTAGTTTTAATTTTTATGTGTATCTTTTTGCCTAGAACAAATCTCTCCTTCCAAACTCATGATCTTCAGTTTAATTACAAGTATTCAGCTTTATTTTCTGCTGCCTAATTGCATGAATTCTCTTCATGATGGTCAGGTTGCTTCAGATTTTACTCAAACTGACTTTGTACTACCCATTTCTCTGTAATAACCTTCATCTTTAAATTATGCTGAATATCGTAAATATGTCTCATCATACAGAATCAGGAATCATAAGTTATTTTGTCAAAATTGTTTTTCATATGTAGGCGTGGGATATTTGGCTTGTTTCTATGATTTTGATTTCAACCCTGAGTTTGTTCACTTTTTTTTCCCACCTACTCTTTTTGGGTATTATTCCTTCTTGCTGTTCTAGAGCTTTCAAGTGTATGGGTAAGTTATTATTATGAGGTTGTATAGACATGTTTTATTATAGAAATATTTCTATCATTTTACAAGCCGGGCCGTAGAACTGTCCGCTGGCTGCTCCATACAAATATCCATCAAGCCTGTGTCAAAGACGAGCCATTATGATCCCACAGGTGGCCTCCAGGATTTCACAGCGCCTCGGGCAGTCGCTGTACAGACACACCTACCATATTTCCCTGCACCAGGCCCAGGCTATGATCGCTACCGTCCGCTATGCCCAGGGACACTGGGGATCACATGTCCTGACTTTGACAATGACTTACTGCCTCCACTGCAAACCGTTGGGCCTAAAACATTATATGTCTCATCTGAATTATGAAATCAATTTCCTAGCTAGTCTTAGGTTCAGTACAGCCCTAGCATACCTGGTCCAAAGACTACAGACAATTTTTCAAATGAAGAGCATATGTGGACAAACTCTTGTTTCAGAAGAGACCTGGTACGGCCCACCTGTTCTGTCCCCTGCTGCCTCTGTGGCATCTCTTCCTCTCCCTGTACTATACATCATGTCAGTGAACCTGTGCCTGCTTCCTGGCTGCTATCCCTGGTACCTGAGGCTTTCGCCTATCTTCAGGCTATCCCCTCTTACTATGAAGTGTTTCTCACAGATAAGCACGTGACCAACTCCTCCACTTCAAACCTTTGCTATAATATTGCCTTTTCTCTGAATAGTCAATCTAAATTTGCAACCTTGAAGTAGTTCTGGTCCTCTTCATCCTGCTTTATTTTTTCAGAGCACGTAATGTAGACTAACTTATACAAGGCAAATCTCTCTTTTTTTTGTCATTCACAGATTTAGCACAATACAAGAAAATAGAGGTTGCTCATTTGCTCTATGAATATTTATTGAATGAATAGATGAGTCTTCTGTCACCCAATAATGTTCCACTGTAGCTACTCAAACAGGTACATGGTTGCTTTTTCACCTGTCCCCTTCTGTCAAGAAAATAATAATGAAAACAACCAGACACCTACATGTTGGTTTTACTCTTAGTTATCTAAAGAGCTGAGCTACTTTCTTTGTTAACTTCCTTTCTTGATGCCCACAAATACTACTTCACACAATGTAAACACTTCCCATTTTGTTTTCTGCCATGTCCTATTACTATAGCAGTATTCTTTGTCTCTAAACTCACCATACTGGGTGATGTACACCAACAATGCAGATAAGAAAGGTCCTGCCCAGACCACCAAAGAAGTAGGATGTGACCTGCCCTCCTGAAAAAGGTACTGAGCCATGTGGCTAACATATACTAGACATAATGGACTATATAAGTGATAAGAGTTAAATAAGAAGCCTGAGCTAATGGGCCAATCAGTTTATAAACTTCTGGAGACCTCTGTGTGATTTTTTTTGGGACTTGCCAGCTGTGGGGTACCAGGCAGGACAGAAACCCCGACAAGCAGCCCCTCATATTACAGAATGGCACCCAACGTGGTGTTACACCTAATAACACCTAATAACACATACTATACAGTAATCATGTTTAAATATAAATCAGCAGCTCATTAAAATACCATGAGATAATATGCAAAATATGAAGTACAATATTCAACTGTAAATTAATTTCTTAAATTTTAAAAAGTTTTTCTGAGACAGGATTGTACTACATAGCCTTGGCTGTCCTGTAAGTCACTATACAGACCAGGTTAACCTGGGACTCACAGAGATCTGCCAGCCTCTACTCCCACGTGAGATTAAAGGTATGCAACCTACGCCCAGGTAATTTATTTAGTATTTTAATGTCATTGGGTTATAAACTGAAGTTATTATAATTATCATATATATAATTTTATAAGGTCTTAAAGAACATAAAACCACAAGCTCTAAAAATATTGACAATATTATTCTTTAAACTAGTTACACCATGCACTTCTCAGGGGCAAGTGATCCCTCTTCAAACTAAGTAAGCTAACACAAAAACAACCATTGAGAAGAACTGGTAAGTCATGTGCTCCATCAAGACAGCAGTCAACAAAATGTGGTTCAACACACAAAAAAATGTATACTAACTATAAGCTAGTACCAACAATAATATTCACTGCTTGAAATTTTAAGTTCATATAAAATATATCAAGAAATACTAAAATAAACCTCACTCTCCATTTCCTATCAGCTGTTATTTATTTTTAAAGGTCTGCTGCTTTTAATATTATGTGTATGAATGTTCATGTGTGTGTGTGTGTGTGTGTGTGTGTATCATGTGTGCCTGGGGCCCATGAAGACTAGAAGAGAATATCAGATTCCCTAAAACTGGAACCACCAGACACTTAGGAGCTCCCCTGTGGGTTCTGTGCTCTGAGAGGGTAGTAACACTCTTCACTGCTGTGCTATCTGCGCCAGTCTTTTATAACTTCCTTTCGGAATTAAAACTTTTTGATTTACAAAACTATTCATTATAAGATAAATTTCCCCATGATAAATTGAAACGGTTGTCAAAAATGTCCATTCAAACATTTGTTGGGTAGAAATAAACTAAGGGAAAAGTATAAATTTCACAATTGACTGCATTGTGTCACTATTTGTTCCATCTGGTAAGTTTTTTTCTAAGTAATTCATCTTATTGGATTATAAAAATCAAAATGTGTAGTAGTTATATTGCAACTGTGCTTTAACGTGAATTTCTCCATATTAATCAGGAAAGGTTATTTTTTGTTTTACTTTCTTTATCTCATTTATAAATATGGCAGTCATAGAAACTAAGACAAACAATGACTAAAATATATTTGGGTTTTATGAAAATTCGTGATCAAATTAGCCAACAATTACTGCTTCTTTAGAAGTAAACATTTCCAAGATTTTTTTTAAAAAAATCTATTTTCTAAAAGCAGGTAAGAATTGCCCATTTCTTGTCATTGAACTATCACGAAACCTATATATATATAATAGACATAATAACAAAGACTATACACTTCATCTGTACTTTATAAAGATTACTGTGAGCCAGGCAGTAGTTGTGCACGCCTTTAATCCCAACACTCGGGAGGCAGAGGCAGGTGGATCTCTGTGAGTTCGAGACCAGCCTGGTCTACAAGAGCTAGTTCCAGGACAGGCTTCAAAGCCACAGAGAAACCCTGTCTTGAAAAACCAAAAAAAGAAAAAGATTACTGTGCTTTACAAATTTACTAATTTCTAAATTTAATCATCCCCATAATACCCAATAAAGCAAGAAAGTAATCAAAAAAGTACTTGATTCACATTGACACTGGGAGTCACATGGCGGACATTTAATATTGCTGTGTTCACATATGTGCTGGGAACTAGAAGATGCACTGTCTTGCTCTAAGTGAAGACTAGAGTTTTCCATCACAGCAGATCTATGACTCAGAGGAAATAACAGAAGCCCAGGGCCTTGAGGACCAACAAGGCAGGGGTGGGGAAGTCACACAGACAAAGCAGCCGGTGCTCCATATAAAACTGTGGTCTGGAAGTTGTCAAATATATCACTAACAACTGGTAACATTTACATATGCACACATCGTAGGTAGGTATGCTTTTGCATATGTATTTATTTGTGGGTCTGGAATCTGAGAAAAATATGTTGAATTAATTTGATAGGGAAGAAATAGGAAACAGCAAAGCTGTCAGGAAAAGAGGCAAGAGGAACAGCTACACTGCCGCCCTCAGATATACAGTACTCAACCTTTTTTTTTTTAAATAGAAAACAGAAAGATGTTTCAATTATTTTCGTGAGAAATTTCAAATTTGGAATGCTAAGGTGATATCTATGCAAGTGCTCTAGGTGTGTAGATATGTGTACATGATATATTCATAAGAGCTTATTGTGCATAAAACATAGAACCTGGTGAAGAAAAAAAAAGAAGAGGCAAGTCTCAAGTCTTAATCACCAGGGAGCCCAAGCAATTTTCAAAGAGGAATCACTTCGTGTCTATCACACCTACCTTTTAAAATCATGATAGTACCCTGCAGGAAGAAAGCAACTAAGAGACAAGTCCCCCAAGACTGGTGGGAACGTGACCTGGTTGTGCTGCCCAGAAGAGCAATTTTAATAAATATCTAGCAAGCCAGCCAAGGAGCATGTTCTGGTAATCCTACTGAAGGCTGGCGGAGAGGTTCAGGAGGTAAAGGTGCTGCCACCAAGGCACGCCTCCTGAGTTCAATCTCCAGAACACCCACAAGACAGAACTCCTGACCTGCGCACACACCCCAGGGTGCACACTCTTGCTGCATGGGTTCATCCTGCCTCCGTCACGCAGCCCTAGAAAAGGGATCCCATGACCAGATTTTGTGTTTTAATATCTTAAAACTTTTTGAGATTGTGATTTAATTATAGATTTCTCACTTCCCTTTCCTCCCTTCAGACACTCGCACATCCTCCTCCTTGCTCCCTTTCAAGTTCATGGTCTCAGTTTTCATTGTATTGCACGAATCTATGTATATACACATATAGTCCTAAATAGAGCCTGCTCTGTATCCTGTTATTTCTATGTTTGCTTTCAGGGCTGACAATTTGATATTGAAAAACCAATTTTTTTTTTTTTTTAGTTAAGGTTTCTATTGCTGTGAAGAGACACATGACCATGGCAGATCTTATAAAGGAAGACATTTCATTGGGATTGGCTTACAATTTCAGAAGTGTAGCCTACTACCTTCATGGCGGCATGCTGTCAGACACAGTGCTCGAGAAAGAAATGCGAGTTCTGCATCTTGATCCGCAGACAGCAGAACCAACTCTGAGCATAGCTTGAGTGCAGGAGACCACAAAAACCCACCCGCTACAGTGACACACTTCTTCCAACAAGGCCGCACCATCTCCAACAAAGCCACATTTTTAATAGTGCTACTCCCTGTGGATGCCATTTTCTCTCAAACCCCACACAATGGGACATGCCGACTTTTTACATAGCTTCTGGGAGTCAGACTCAGGGCCTTATAGTTGCAGGACAATCACCCACAGAGTTCCAAAGCCCCCAAACTTACTTTTTAGAATTCACAAAAGAGTTTGTCAGTGTAAACATAATATTAAAATTAGAAATGTTCCACTTCTAATAAAGTTTCAGGCAAAACAAGCTTGTTTCCAATTGATACTTAAAAACTTGTAACTTTTACCCAGAATATAGGAGATTGATCCGTCTCCCATAATTAGCAGCAACCTGACGTAAAGAAAACAATTTCCCACTCTGTAGAGATAAAGGACAGCTGGATGCAAACACTGAATGACTGCTGTGGGAGACAACAAACTTTACCTGCAGGAAGTCGCGCAATCTATTTGGATGCCATCGACAGAGCAGCTATGCAGTGTGGCATCTTAATTCATGATCCACAAACTAAAACCCGGGAGCATACGCAGATCTGAAGGAAGCAATAAAGGTAAAGTAGGTTGCTATTTGAATATAGGGTACAATTTAATGTCTTGGTCCCTCGTAAGTACTCAACAGACAGGGCAAAAACATCAGCATAGGATAGGAAGGAGGAGCAGAAGAGAGAGAGGGAGTGAAGCGATGATTCCCCTCCCTGGAAACCTTCCTGTGCTAAGAACCACTCAGTGCGTCACTTTCTCCTGCAGTTCATTTAATTATCCTGGCTGCATACCTGCACTGAGCGTGAGAGCTAAAGCTCTGAACTAATCTCTGAAAAGCTACATGTTCTCTGAACTCCAAGCTTTTGATCAAGTATTCCTTACAGTTAAAAATATCATTATTCGTGGAGGAAATTATTATTATCCATGAGGCCTCAGCCCTACACAGTGAGTGGTCTACAGGCAACTAAGACACACTGAGAGCGAGAGAAATAGTCTTCCCTAGGGAGGAGCACACCAACTGATGATCCAGTACCAAACCGTCAGCCCAGAAAACATACATAAAGTAACATAATACAGACTGAATAACACACACACACACACACACACGTGTATACATGTGTGAATATATATACATACATATATACATATATGTATTTGTATAATAATAATGAATGAAAATAAAAGGGAAAAACTTCTCCTTTCCTCACTGCTGGTAGCTCCTCAGGAAGGGATATGGCCTCATCTGTCTATGCCCTGAATTTGACTGTTTGATCCTGTGTGTATTTGATGCACATAACCACAGCGTTGAGCTCATGATGATGATAGTCATTTGATATCCAGAAGACAGAATATCACAGCAATCCTCCCCATCCTCTGGTTATTCTTTCCATCTCCTCTTCTGGAAAGTTCCCGCAACCTTAGTGACTTAATAGAAATGTTACATTTAGGAAGTTTGGTTGCATAATAATGTTTAAAAAATTTTCATTATTGAAGATTTTAATACCATTACAACATTTATCCTTTCTCTTTTCCAGCTGTCTTTCAAATTTATGACCTCTTTTTTCATTAGTCTTTCTCCCTTCCCTTTCTGCTCTCCAACCCTCCCATTTACCCCTCCCTGCCTTCATTCCATTTCATGAACTCTTTTTGCATTACTTGTTATTGCAAGCATATCTGTATATAGATCTGCATTTCTAAATATAACCCAATCAGTCAGACACCACACACACACACACACACACACACACACACGTTTTCAGGGCTGAGAATATAGTAGCTAGTAGGGTCCCCATGCTCCAGTGGAGGCTGCACATATGACAAGCTTGAAAACTGGACTAAGTGTATATAAAAAAAGAGGACAGGATGGAAGGATACGGAGACTTTGAGAAGGAAATGAGAGTAGATATATTTCATTGCATATGGGTGTGACGTTCTTACAAATAAAGGAAAAAAAATTTAATTGTATCTTTATTCAAATGTTCTTTCCACACATTTTTCTTTATTGACGCTCTCATCTTTGTTGCACCTGCTTTTGAAATAGGGCAGTTGGACTGGAGAGATGGCTCAGCCGTTGAACACAATGGCTGTTCTTCCGGAGGCCCAGATTCAGTTCCCAGCATCCACATGGATACTAACATCCTCCAGCAGAGGATCAGAGGCCGCTCTGGACTCCTCAGACAGCTCATGGAAGTGGTGCACAGACGTACACAGGCAAAACCTCCCATACACATCAAATAAAATTAAATAAATCTGAGAGCTGTGTGGGCTTCATGTCCAGTGCAGGACACGAGAGCTGTGTGGGCTGCATGTCCAGTGCAGGACACGAGAACTGCATGAGCTGCATGTCCAGTGCAGGACACCAGAACTGTGTGGGCTGCATGTCCAGTGCAGGACATGAGAACTGCATGAGCTGCATGTCCAGTGCAGGACACCAGAACTGCGTGGGCTGCATGTCCAGTGCAGGTCCTGAGAGCTGTGTGGGCTTCATGTCCAGTGCAGGACACCAGAACTGTGTGGGCTGCATGTCCAGTGCAGGTCCTGAGAGCTGTGTGGGCTGCATGTCCAGGGCAGAACATGTTCTGTCTGTTTGCCTATTGTTGCATGAGTCACACTAAACTTCAGTGCACGTATAAATAAAACATTGATTGTAACAGTTTTCAGTGTTCAAAGCAGGAGAGCCCAGTCATCATCAGAGGCCAAAGGGAAAGGCACCCTCGGTTTTCCAGACCTGCTCTGCTTTACCCATGACAGCCTGCAGTCCCTGCAAAAGGCACAGTGTCACTGTCTGCACGGTGACAAGGGCAGTTCAGGACTCTCTGAAAACAGCCCGATTTTCTATGCATAGTAGACGTGAGGACATCAGCTTGCTCCCTTCAGGTCACAAAATGCTCCAAGCATGACTAGGTCAAGTAACGGTGACATCTTAAGTCATCGCACAGAAGCCTCGCAGCAACAGTTTTGATTAGTATTTTGTTTGTTATGAGAGAGCACCACTGAGATGGACTGCAGTGGATTCTTTATTTGGAACACTAGAGTTGTCCCTGAAGCTGACTCTGGGCGAGCAGCCTGCACATGGTATACCCGAGTAGACAAGCACCCATGTGATCTGTACACAGGATGAACCCAAGACTCTCTGGGAATGGGCTTCTCATCTTTTCTTACCCTTACCATCCTCCATCCTCCATCCAACAGTAGACTGGAAGACCCAAAGTCCACAGATCCAAATTAATAGGCAAGGGTTGATTAAAAACCCTGTTTCCATACAGTTCCACAGGACCAGTAAGGAAAAAGGCCACTACATGTCAGTCAAGCACCCTTTCCAGTCCAACACCACTCTTTTAAATAGCTAATGTAAATGACGCTGGTTCAAGACTGGTGAACCCTCCAAGATCTCCCCTACCCAAAGTATCTCCAACCCAAGCCAAGGCCTAACTCCATCTGTCCAGGTGGTGTGGTGACCTAGCCTAATACAGGTCCCTGAACCTCTCCTGATATTGCTTTTCTAACACCCAGGCTTGGTTTCGGTCTTGAAGTCTGTGCATACTCGGTCTTGTAAACTCCCCAGAAGCTTGCCTGCTTGCACAATCCCAGACCCTGAGGGCTAGCATACACCATGTGCACCAGCTTAGCCTGGTGAGGGGTGAGTGCTCCAGGTCCCGGCTCACCTGCACCACTGCATACTCCCAATATCAGCTGAGGCAGTTTGCACAGAAGCTAGACAAAACCGTTGGCTAGAAGTCACATTTGCTTAAAATCATAAAGCAAAGAAAACCAGCCTACAAACCACAATCCCAGAGAATTTAAACAACAATGAGGACACTAAGAGAGACTTAACTAGATCCAATCTACATGGGAAGTAGAAAATAGAAAAAGACAAGGTCTCCTGACTAAATTGGGAGCATAGGGACCTTTGGGGAGGGCTAAAGGGGGAGGGGAGAGGCAGAGAGGGGAGCAGAGAAAAATGTAAAACTCAATAAAAAAAAAAAAAGAAGTCACATCTGCACACTTGCTGGGTTCCCACTGAATTGGAACCACCCCAGAGCTCTAATGAAAACTCAACACTGAGGATTGGAAGGACTGGTCTACAGCTTCTTCATTTCTGATCTAAATCAAACCAAAGGTGGACAATAACAAAAACAAGGCAAAAGTTCTGCAGAAGAGAAACAGGATGAAATCTCACATCAGACACAGAAGCATGGAAAGAAATCCTCATGACCAGGTCACATCACAAACCCACAAACAATATAACATGCCAAGACTGTGTATTTTCCCTGAAACCCACCAGGCCTGTAGGAATGTTCTCTGATGGGAATTATGTATGATGGGAAGCCCAGGACACATGATTTAGAAGAGTAACCATAAATGTGGTCAAAGAATCAAGTGTTTATAGAAGACATGAACACACTTATCATCCATCCTAAATAGAGGGAAGAAACTCCTCAGAGAACTCTAAGTACAAGTATGTGGCTGAATGAAATGAGAAAGAAAATTCAAGATATGAAAACTGAATTAAGTAAAGAGATAGAAATGTCAAAGAGAGCCCATGCTGAAATGAAAATGGAATTGAAAAAAGTCATTCCATAGAAAACTCCTGGAAAAGGCATCCCAATAGAATGGATCTAGTAGAAGAAAGAAAATCAACACTCAACAATAAAGTAGAGGAACTGGATGACTTAAACAAGGAATACGATATGAGAGAAGCACACTAAAAAGGTTCTCAAGAGCTTTGAGACAGTCTGAAAAGATGGAAATCTATGAATTATAGGCATGAAAGGAGGAAAAGAATCCAAGGCCAATGGCTTAGACCAGACCTTCAATGGGACCATTGAGGAAAATCCCCAAAATAATGAAAGACACACCTGCACACAGAACACTAGATAGGACAACAAGGAAACTCCCTGACATATTACAGTTGAAGCACTAAATACACAGAACTAAGAGATGGTATTGAAAAAAACAGAGAAAAATCACATGTCATATAGGAAAACACATCAGAGTAACAGCAGATTTCTCGATGGAAACGATAAAGGGCAGAAAAGTCTGGGGCAATATACTCCAAGCTCTATGGTACCACAGACACCAACCAGATGACTTCCCCCTGGGAAACTATCAAGCGTAGTTGAAGGGAAAAGAAAAACTTCCCACAATATAAACAGACTAAAATAATGCATGCCTATAAAACCAATCCCACAGAGATCCTGGAAACTATACTTTGGACTGAGGGGAGGAATAACAGAGCCAAGAAGCTATAGATAGAAAACAAATGAAATTGTAAATACTGAAACATGAACTAGGATAAAAAACAAACTGTAAGATGATGACAGTAATCAACATGTACCTTCAATGATACTATTAAATACTAATGGCCTCAATTTCTCACTGAAAAGACACAGGTTAGCTGGTCAGATTAAGAACTGAAATGAATACAACAGAAAAAAAAATAGTGACACCTTGAATTTTGCAGGAAAATGGATGGAACTAGAAAACATTATTTTGAGTGCGGTAACCCAGACATAGAAAGACAGTTATCACAATACTCACTCATAGGTGGTTTTTAAACATAAAGCAAAGAAAACCCGCCTACAAACCACAATCCCAGAGAACTTAGACAACAATGAGGACACTAAGAGAAACTTAACGTAGATCTAATCTACATGGGAAATAGAAAAAGACAAGATCTCCTGAGTAAACTGGGAGCATGGGGACCTTGGGGAAAAGTTGAAGGGGGGAGGGGAGAGACAGGGAGGGGAACAGAGACAAATGTAGAGCCCAATAAAAATCAATAAAAATATTTTTTAAAAAGGGGCTGGAGAGATAGTTCAGCAGGTAAGATCTCTGACTGCTCTTCTAGAGGACCTGCCTTCCATTCCCAACATCCACATGGCCACATACAACTGTCTTCAGCTGGTTCCAGAGAATTCAACACAGGAACCAGACACAAGTGCTACACAAACATGTATCCAGGCAAAACACTCAGACACATAAAATAAATTTTAAAAATTGAGAAATCCATCTTTTTGTTGACTTAAATAATTTATGATTTGTTGACAAATAAGAAAAACTAGTACCTTCAAAATATACACCAACTTAGAGTAAATGATTTTAAAAATGTATTCCAAGTCAATGGAAGCAGGACGTCATCATCCTAATATCTGACAAAAATAGACTTCAAACTAAAACTAATCAGAAGAGATAAATAAGGACACTTCATTCTGATTAAAAGAACAATTAACTAAGAAGGCACTGCAATCTTAAAACTTAATGCATCAAACTCTGGCACACCCCAATTCATAAAATGTGTACACAAGTGTACTCCGGGACTTCAAAACACAGGTTAATTCCAAATGATTTCAATACACCACTTTCTCTAACATGCAGAAGAGTTGGACAAAAAAATTAACAGAGAGACCATTCATAGCTAGAATATACAAAGAACTAAAAACACAAAGAAGCCACAAAATATACAATGCAATTTATAAATTGGCCACATAGGTTACAAGCACATCCCCAAAAGAAAAAGAGTAAAATGACCAAGAAATATCTTTAAAAGTATTCAACATCTTTAGCAACTAGGAAAATGAAAAGTAAAACTACTGTGAGATAACATCTGACCCCAATCACAACAACCAAGCTCTAGAAAGCAACTGACAGCAAGGCTGCTGAGGGTGTGGGGGAGGGGGAGCCTTCCTTCACCATTGGTAGCATTGTAAACTGGTAGACTATAGCACAAATAATGAAAACCCAGAGACAGACACTGGGGTTCAAGCTGAAGGCCAGAAAAGCAAAACAGCCAGCCACTGGCTCTTACCTCGACCTCAGTCTGAAATGGCGATCCACGAATCCTCAGACTGAGACAGACTCTTAGACTGTCTCCTCCCGTTTTATATTACTCTCTAGTGCCAGGATTACAGGCATGCACCACCACCACCCTGCCTCTATGGCTGACTAGTGTGGCTGGGATTAAAGGTGTATGCCAGCACTGCCTGACCTGCGTGGCTGACTAGTGTGACTGTTTTGCAGTATCTTCAGGCAAGCTTTATTTATTTATTAAAACACCAATAATAAACCACTGTAGTAGAGAAACAATGGTTAGGAGCTAAAAGCTAATCTACCGCATGACCTAGTTCTCCCCCTCCTGTGTATGTACCCAAAAGACTCAAAGTCTTACTCCATGGACAACTTGTTCAGCTATGTTCCTGGCTGCTTTATTCACAATATCTAAATGTCCTTCAACCTATGAATGGACAAATGATTAATTTAATTCAAAAGATGAATTAAAATGTGGTGCATTTATACAATAGAATTCTATTTATCTAACAGAGAAAAAAATAATGAAATGCAGGAGATAGAAACAGGAGGTGAGTTTGAGGTCATCTTGGTTTACATAGTGACATTGAGTTTCAGGACCACCAGGATGACACAGTAAAAAACTATCTCAAAAGAAAAAACAAAGGAAGAAAGGAAGAAGGAAGGGAGGGAAAGAGGGAAGAGAGAGGGGAAATAGAGGGAGACAGAGAGGAGGGAAAGAAGGCTGGAAAGAAAACATGTGTGTCTATGTGCATATTCATATATATAGCTGCATTCTGTGTGAGATGCACTTATACACTATAAAGATTTGTCACTCATATTAATTTAATAAAATACTGATTGGCCAGTAGCCAGGAAGAAAGTATAGGTGGGGAAACCAGACTAGGAGAATTCTGGGAAGAGGAAAGGCAGAGAACCAGTCATCATTCAGAAGCAGAGGAAGCAAGATGAGAATGCTTCACTGATAAAAGGTACCAAGCCACATGGCTAAACATAGACAAAAATCATGAATTAATTTTAGTTGTAAGAGCTAGTTAATAATAAGCCTGAGTTAACGGGTCAAATAGTTTATAATTAATATAAGCCTCTGTGTGTTTCTTTGAGACTGAACTTCTGTGGGGCCAGATGGAACAGAAACTTTCTTCTACAGCTACACCACATAAAAGGATGATGCTCCCTGAAAGAGTTATGACCTAACTAACAAAAATCTCTAGTGCTAGCCATTGGAAACCTCCCTCAAGTTGCTGGTCAGGGCCATACAGGAAGTTCTCAAACAATATGAATTATTACTATTGCACTCAGTTTCCTTCCAGAACGTGAATGTGCAGCCCTATTGCTACAGACACCACACACTTCAGACACAAGACTTGGGGGAATGGAAGAGGAACTGACCTGGAAGCCTCCTTGCTACTGACTTATTCCAAGAATATCAGGCAGAGCTATGTATGTTTCTATGTAGCAGAGACCCACTGCTGAGGGAGAGGGAGTAATAGACATTTGTAGCCAAAAGTAAAACATATGAAGCACATCAATGACCAGCATGGCAAGATTTCCCCCAGTGGTGTAATAGTGGTGAAATACCTTTCATCTTGGAGGAAACCAATAACTATCTATTTGGACTTAAGGCACTCAGTGTGAGGGAATTCATGCTTAGTACTGTAAACAGCTGACTAACCATGGCTAGGCAGGACAACCAACTATTGTCATCTTCTTAAACCAACTTAACTATGTTCTAAATACTCAACCTTATAGCCACAGTTAAGTGGAGCTCTCATCCCTCAAAGAAGTCTCTGCAACAGATAAAAACTATCACAGAAATCCACACATAGTCAGAATGAAAAGGATAAGCAGCCGTGGGATGTCCAGTCCCAGTTAATACAAGCTCACTGTAAACAGAAGAAACAGAACATTGCAGGAGCCAGGGACCAATACACTTTTTGCCAGCTGGTGTACCCGAAACATGAGTACACTTATGAGCTCTCAACAAGACTGGCACAGTGGCAACACCAACTGACATGCCGGTGTGGAGGAGGAAATTCCACAGGGTTCCACTCCTAAGTGAACAAACTATACGTATTAATGGCTACTGTGAGAAGGAGAAGTAGTTTCCTTTGGAGAACGGCTCCTGCACAGGGTATCCAAACCCTAGTGGTTAACCCTGGATACACATGTATTTGAGCAAAGTTAAATGGACTCAGTAGGACATATACATACATACATGCAAACACACATACATACATAGACACATATACACACATACATACATACACACTTATATACATACATATATTCCTAGTCTATTACTTTGAAATATGACATTTTAAAATGTTTCAGGAAAATAATTAATTCATCATACACACAGACAGACAGACATACACACACACACACACACACACACA
>JAQHUG010000028.1:5246968-5303589 GCA_028555095.1 Dicrostonyx torquatus | reverse complement strand
TCATAATATCATGTCAGGTCTCTTCAATAAATTTATTTTATTTGTGTATTTCCTTTCTTCTCTCTAACAGGTCCTTTGTGTATATACTATGGTTTCCAGTTTAGTAATTTTTATGGGATTCCTGGGTGTGCCAGCAAGTGGGTCTCTGGCTTTTGTACCTTTTCTTTGGCTTTCCCCCTTCATTTTGTGTTGACTTTGTCTAATTCCAATGTGTTGCTTTTTGTTTTATCCTATTTTATTTTATTTTGTTAGTATACATTAGAAATCTGTTTTCAATGGAGAGACAGAAAGGGGGTGGGTCTAGATGGGAGGTGAGGTGAGAAGAAACTGGGAGGAATGGAGAGAACAAAAATCATAATGAGGATATATATATATATATATATATATATATATGAGGAAAATGCTACTTTCTATAAAAGGAAAAAATAAATAAATAAAGACCTTAAACATTTAAAAAAGAAAAGAAAATTTAATGATGAAATTAACAAATCCACTTTCAGGAGATGTGAACTGATCCTCTGTGAAATTTCTGTCAGGCAGATTGCTTCCTGATGAATGCATTGGATTGTTTTAAATAAAGATTTCATTTTTTAATTACTTATTGGCAAAGTGGCCTGCTTGGTTGTGATGCAACAAACTTGATCTTTCATCTTATTTTGGACATACATATTTAAGGTTCATTGATGAAATTATGCCCCAAGTTAACTCTTCTGTGTATTTAATTAAGGCTGGTATCCTTGAAAGTCTTCTTCCCACAAAAGCCTATAGGCAAATTCCTTCTAAAGCTATATTGTCTTTTCACAATTCTGAAACGAAGCTTGACAGACGCCGTGGGAGCTCATCAGAGTTGATTATGGCAAATCATTTTCATAATGCCTCTATCCTGCTATGTTTATAATTAATTTGAAAAGACAATGTTCATCTGTTAATAACATCACAAGCAACTTATTAAACAGAAAAATAACAAAAGACTATAGACGCTAAATAACATTGGGCAGGGAGTGATGGCCCAAGACCTTAATATCCATATTGCTCCTGGGATATCATCACCCAGTCCTTAGCAGTATCAACAAAGCTTTTAAGTAGTTCAACAAATCTTAATGGTCCATACATTTCAGATTTCACAATCTTTTGATCTTTATTGACTTATTGAGAAATACGTTATTAATGAAATTCTGCTGAAGTACCTTTGAAAGAAAAAAACTCCAACATTAAGTGCCTATGTGAGAACAACTAATGTCACCATGCCCTTGTCTGCAGTTAATGCCACTGACTAAGAGAAGGCTGCGTTCATCATGACCCTCTCCGGCCACCTGCTCCAGAGAGGATGAACGTTAAGATTAAAAAAATGAGAATTCATAGATAATACTCCCCACGCAAACCTTTTCATTGACATTCTCAAATATATGTTTTAAGATTTCTTCCCACCTTTGCACTTGCCTTTGCAAGTATATGACTGGCAACCAGAAACACTCGGTTTGACTTTGACTTTTCTACTTCCTGCTTGTTCACTTGAAAAATACATTTTCTATATCACAATGTTCCCATTATTACAAGAAATAAGAATATCATTTCCACTGGGCACCCAAGGCTTTCTAATTTTGCCAGCTCGTGTCACAAATCTTTATGTAAATTGCATGTCAATGAATTTCCTGTAAGTAAATTCCACAAGAGAAACAAAACTATATTCTAGACCTTCAAAAACATAATTGAGCCAATACCTTAGAATCTTTTCATAATTTCCAAAGGAAAAAATCATCAATTCACCATGAGCTACATTTTAACTCAAACTAAATTTTTATTTTGATTTCCTAAATTTACTTTAAATCAGCTTTGTGATTTAGTTATACATATAAACATGCAGATTATTAACATATACTGACATTATTATACTTATCAGACAGGAAGACTAACAAAATCTATATTCTACATTGAGCAGAAGCTGTATATTGGTTTTAAAAGTCATAGAATCTATTTTTTCATTTTAAGCATAAGAACAATAATTAATGCCTTGTAAGGGAGAGTAAATTAAACTATTTAATTACAGTAACAAGGAATTTCACAGAAAAGACTAAAATAAGAAAAAGGCCATCTATTTTTCAGTGTGCCTTATAATTTCATATCTCATTAATTTTATGTGTCAACATGTTTGATGTAGGGATGAGTCTGAGGTTAGCCAGCCCTTAAACATCAATTAATATCTCTGACTTGACTATTTACTAGTCTTGAATGTGTATCAAGTCTGTGTTCTTATGGAAACTACATGGGGCTGCCAGGAAAAACCTCAAGATAAACATTTCTTCAATTCCTACCTTTAAATATTAATCTGTGATTATCCAGGCAACAGTGAGATTTCATATTACATCTTTTGCCCACAAGATCTAGTAAATATATGTTTCCAGTGAGGTAAAATGAGGGGCGACTGTCATGGAAAACTGGGAGGCTTTCTCTTTTTAAAGACACATTTCAATGGGTTATTTCAACAACACAATGGTTTCTCTTATTCATCTTTAATAGCTACTCAGGAAGGCTCCATACATAATTTATAATGGCTAGAAAAACAAACTATTTTATCCCAGAATGAGACCCAATTACAAAGAAATAAACCTAGCCAAGTTTACCAATATTGCTATCACAAGTAAACGGCATAATAGGACTGTTCATTAGCCCAGAACACAAATCCATCTACCTTGAAAAGCAGCTGCATTTCGAGATATTAACAACTTTAATGTTGAGCTGGATGTCTGAAGCACCTGCTGCAAATCTTGCCGAGCTGCAATCTGGTATCTCTCTTCCATCTTCCTGGTACAGCATGTTGGGTTTTTGGATACACAAACCTGAAGATCAGTTCCTGGAAAAATAAGTGGATTTTCTACAATGACTATCAGTCCATTTAAGAAACATAAAAAGTTACATGGCAAACTTTATGACCAATCCTGCATATGAGAAATTTGTGTATAGGTTGGAAATTGAATCTCAAGTGCATTTGCTGTCTAAAAATTTACCTATAATTCTACATGGAGCCCCGGTAACCTCAGGATGCCTAAAGACTCAGACCACATTGCTCCATACAGGCATTCTTTACACTAAATATTTAAGCAAAGAGGAGATAATTTAGGCTACCTGGATTTTATGTGACGCTCACTGAGAGTTTGTTTGAATTGCCTATTCATGATTTTCCCTTTTGACAAGTAATGTTCAGAGCACCCACATTTAGCTCTGCATTAACTAATATTATTACTGAAATGAACAAAGACAAAATACGTTCACATGCATACACATGTGTACACATATGTAGTGCCAAAGTAGCAGCTACCTTTTCAACCCTTCCTCCACATTCGGAGAGAGTCCGAGGGCTCGCTCTTTGAGCTGTTCTTGGGAAAGCCAAAATATGTAAAATCACTCAAATTCCTTTTGCCAACATGAGATACCAGCAATTCTTTCAACATTGGCTTTAGTTTGCTGAGGTTAAATAACAAATGACAATATTTGAGCACTTTTACAAAGCTAAGAAGCATCAAATATTTATAGACATCACAGTAGGTAATAAGTTGGAATTCTCTCATTTATTTTACCTAACATTACAGAAAAGAAAATTCTATTTCAAATAGTAAAATCAACGGAAAGTAAAAAGAGCTATCTTCTCAGGTTTATTCCTAAATGGAAGAATCAAGGGATTAGCATTCAGAAAAGTACAATACTTAATAGGAAAAAGAAACCACAAACATTGAAGCCTGTAAACCTATGTGTAAGAATAACTAGGAAGGGTTTAACACTAACAATAGTAGATTATTACAAACATGGTTCCAGAATGCAACACTGGTTCCTAGTTCACATTCCCATGCTTGGCAGAGAGAGATGACCAGAACAGGACACCCATGTGGTCTGAATAAGAATGGCCCCATAGGCTCATGTATTTGAAGGCTTAGTCACCAGGTAGTGGAGCTCAACTAGTAGCACTATATGAAAGAGTTAAAAGGATTACAAGGTATGGCCTTGTTGGAAGAAATGTGTCACTCTCATTTCCTCTGCCTATGGATCATGAGGGAGGTCTCAACTACTGTTCCAGCCAGCACCTGTCTGCATGCCGTCATGCTCCCTCCTTGATAATGGACTAACCTCTGAAACTGGAAGCAAATCCTTATCTTTCCAGAGGATATCCCAAAATCTCTCAGACAGTGCAAGTCTTTATAGCATATATCTATAAGGGGCCATATATCTCTCCATGTTAATTATATTAATATGTTATGTTCTTTGATGTGATACCTAATTAATTAGCTCTCCCACTAATACTGAAAATCCCCAAGTGGACCATTTTCCACTTGTCAAGTATCCCAACTACCCAGGGCATGCTCAGTATATCATAAACAGTCAAAATATAGATGTATTACTTCCTTTAATCCTACATCAGCTTTATGATCTACACATTATTATTGTCACATATCATGTACAAAGAAGTAGAGTTTAAAAGATGCTTCATACTTCATTGTTTGAAGTTGAGGATGTAACTCAGTGGTAGAGTGTTAGGCTGACCCATGCAAGGCCCTGGTTCAATGCGAGCACCTCATAAAAAAGTTTTTTAATCTTAGTTGGGTAGGGTATCACACACCTGTTTCAGGAGGTAGAGACCGGAGAATCAAAATGCAAAGTCAGGCTGGGTTACATAGTCTTCTCTAAGTTAACCAGGAATATATGGTAAAACCCTATCTCAGGAAAAGGAAGAAAGCAAGGAAGGAGGGAGGGAGGGAGGGAGGGAGGGAGGGAGGGAGGAAGGAAGGAAGGAAGGAAGGAAGGAAGGAAAGAAAGAAGGAAGGAAGGAAGAAAAGAAAGAGGACAGAAAGAAGGAAGGAAGGAAGGAAGGAAGGAAGGAAGGAAGGAAGGAAGGAAGGAAGGAAGGAAGGAAGGAAGGAAGGAAGGAGAAAAACACACTATTATCCAGTTTCACACACCAATAGACTACAAAATGTTTTCATGCTAAAGTGTAGAAACAGGCAAGCTGATTCCCCAATCATTCTACCAAGAGGAAAAGCAAGTTTTAAACCAATAATCGCTTGGTTTATGAATATAACTGGCCATTTCCTCTCCCTACTCAGAAAAGAGGCATCTGTTTGGAAAGCTTCAAGATAATAAATTTAAGGTTAGGAACCATCAAATGAGATTTTTTTCAAAATAAAACAGTCTGAGATGTAGTTATACGCAGTCATTTGCCTCTTTGCCCAATTTTAAATGACGGAAACTACAATTAGAAAAGATGCTACAAATTGTCCCCACTGCTGTTCTAAACATGCAGAAGAGAAACCGTTCCACTCAGCATTTCACAGTGAACACAGCACATTCGATCTCGGTGGGTATGCATTCCCGTGTTGATGAACGTCTGCCCTGGCTGAAGCTTTCACCTACAATCTTGAAGCTTTATAATGATAGCACAAGACTAAATTACAGGCCAATCTGACCTATGATCCACAACTCAAAGGTCACCTTATTTTTAATTGCGTAGATTTTAATCACTGTCACCTACAAGGTATGTTTACATGACTTAAAGTTGAGGTGCCACTGTAGGCAGAAAAGATGATTTTAAAAAAGAATCTTCTTTTTCTTCTTATGTCTGTTCAAAGAAAAAAAATGATTCTAAAGTAAACAAAATCTTCAGGGAAGGAGACCAGACGGTCCCTGTTCACAGTGTCAGTACAAAGGATGAGATGTGATGCTTGCTGATAAATAGCCCACACTACAGTTCACTGACTGTAAATAAAACAAGCATCACAAGAAAACAAAGCCAGGGAGAACACAGACATTATACTACAGGTAACAGAAAGTTCCTTTCTTTCTTTCTAAGATATCAAAGCCTGGCTTCAAGGAACATGGCATAATCCCAACACACTCGGAAACAGCAAGATAGCCCCGGTGGGAAAGCAGGTATCATGTTCCCAAACAATAAATTCAAACTCTGAATGGAAAGATAACAACAAAACAAAATTAAAAATAAAATAATAAGCACTACACAGAAGGAATCATCAGCCAAGATAGCCAGGATTTCTCTAGGTTTTCATCCAGGAGCAGCGGGATTGGTCAATTCCTCTCTTTTCCCAACATAAAACACAGCCATCAGTCTTCACACAAACTTGTTTAAGTTAAAACAGAATCACCGTGAGGCATTCTGCTTAGATAGCAATGATGACAGTGTAGTTTTTCACTATATCTATATCCTCACATATCACCAGACAAATTTCCTTAAAAGTTAAAAAAACTCACAACAACACACTGTATGACATCTCCAAAGCGTTAAACTACAAACAAGAAAGAAAAAACTATCAACAGCAAGATCTTAGCAGTATCAGAGTGTAGGAGGGAGAGAAGTAGGGAGGGTATGAGGGAGGGAGGGAGGGAGGCAGGGAGGCAGGGAGGCAGGGAGGTAGGGAGGGGGAGAGGGAGGAGAAGCAAAGGAAATGGCTGACATGGTAAAGAAAAGAACCTGAAGTAGTGAAACAGGAAAACACAGTAGAGAGACTCAGGAATGTACATGAGAGCTGCTTTAGGGAAAGTTAGGGCAGGACAGAGCAGTCCTGACTTCACAAACTCTGGCAGGGCTAATTTTGGGGACAAACCCCAACTTGGTAGAAAACCTTTTGGAAGTAGACTCAAATTGTGAGCCAGAAGAAATAGAAAGATGTTCAGGCAACATTGAAACTTGCAGCCCACAGCCACATGTGGTATGGATAGCTAAGAATGCTCTAGAAGGTGAACTTCAAAGACAGTAATGCCCTGTCACAATGTCAAAATGCTGGACAGTCTACTTAATAAAGCAAGGAAGTAAATCAACTAAGGACTTGGAGAAAACAAATTGCCACATTGAGCTATCTGCCTTTCTCCCTTCTTCTCTTTCTCTGTCCCTTCCTCCCTTTCTTTTTTTAATTTTGACATTTAAGACAGGGCGTCACCACAGAGCTCAAACTAGCCTAGAACTCTCCATGTAAACTAGACGTGTCTCAACTGATGGTGAGTCTCCTGCTTCTGTCTCTCAAGTCTAGTACCGCTCGCTTGTACCACCATGCCTGTCCCAGCAGTTATGCTTTTAAATCTTACACAAGAACAATAAAAATGGAAGTTCCTTAGAATTAAAAGAGTTCTTCTGAGGCTGTCTTGAAACAGATTTTCAAACAATAAAAAAACTAAGCAAATGAATAAAAAAGACAAATGACAGAAAACATTGTGTGGTGAATCATTATCTTTTAGTGGGATCTACAGCAGCATAGCTAAATTTTTACTTAGTTTATTAAATTTTAATTGGTCTGATTTTGTGGGGCAGCCTTTCTAAGGCATGTTCTTTGTGGGGTGTTCTCCATTTTCCCTTTTTATCATAATGATTGTGTGTAAGATTTGACATCAACACTCTCTGTAGTTCATTTCTGTCTAGGTTTTGTTTGTCTGCTTGCTTGTCATGAATTAGAATTAGGAAACCTAACAATCACGTACAAACGTCCTCTGGAAAGAAATGAAGATGATCAACAAATTCTCGATGAAGATCCAGGTTAGGGAAACAAGGAGTCGGTGACACACAGGGCGTGGGAGGAAATGGGAGGAAAAACAAAAAGTGTGAGCAAAAAAGCAAAAAGAATGAAAAGACCTGAAATTTAGTGACAATAGATTTTAAAGAGAGGTGAGATTCCTGCAGGAGAATCTAAAAAGGCATGGGGGGGGATGGGAGGTATACAGGGAAGGAAAACCACAGTCGGGAAACAAACATGTTTGGAAACAAAGTAGAAAATTTAAAGGCATCTCATGCTATTCTGAGAAGGTTGTGTTATTAATACAGGCTTAAATGGGCATTTGTGAACTATTCAGTTCTACTTTTAGTTCCATTCTGTATGCTTGGAAGTTAGGATGTTTTTCACATGTAATCTAAACAAGATTAAATAGAACCCTGTAATCTTGAACTTGAAGTATAAATAAAAATAATAACAAATCTTATCTTTAAGAAGTATGTTTCCTAATATCTTAGGAAACGTCTAGAAACAGTGACCCAGTACAGAGCAGCATTTCTTAGCGGGTTGCGACCCTGTTTTGGGGGGTGCGTGTCACATATCACACAGATATCCTGCATATCAGATACTTACACTGTGATTCATAACAGTAGGAAAATGACAATTATAAAGTAGCAACAAAATAATTTTATGGGTGGGGGTCAGCACGTGATGAACTGTGTTAAAGGCTCGCTGCCTTGGGAAAGTAAAGAACCACTGATTAGAGGAAGGACAGCCCTAGTACCCAGGTTATGGCCATGAAATAACATTTTTCTCAAGAAGAAAGCAGCATTTATTAAAGAAATGACTCAGGGCTTAGTGAAATGGCTTAGCTGGTAAGTGTGCTTGCAGATTTGGACTTGGTTCCCAGCACCCATGTCAAAGGCTCACAACCTCCTGTACCTACAGCTCCAGAGGATAGGAAACCTTTAGCTGGCCTCCACAGACCCCTGAATTCCCATACACATAGCACACACACAGAGTCTCTCTCTCTTACACACACACACACACACTTTAATTGATTAATTAAAATAAATCTTTAAAAGAATAAAGAAATGGTTTCTCTTAGGTTTGGGGCAGAAAATAAATAAGATAATAGCTGCTACAGCATATTACTCACCTCTTAGCCTACAAGTCCTATCATGACCCCTAACCCTATTAGAGAAATCTAGAATGGGGTTAGATGGGCAGAAGTACCATAACAAAATGTCACAGGCCTGTGACTTATCAGATAGAAATGACTTGTCTCACAGTTCTTGCAAAAAGAAATCCAAGAACTAGATGCCAACATAGCTGGTCTCTCTCTGGCAAAGAGATGACATCAGCTCCCTGTGCCTGTTAGCCATGCACACTTCCAGGGTCTCTTTGTCTTCTCATGGTGGGGAACAGTGAGATAGGAGGGCCTTACCCTGTGACCTCCTTAAAGCCAAGAGCTTCAAACTCAGCCCCTCTGGGGTCAGAGCTGTCTCACAACTTCGGCAGAGCCAAACTCAGTCTACGACAGAGGACTTCCAGGAGTTATCTAGTGGCTAAACATTAGAAAATATGTTTTACAAAAATCACGGTTTTGATAAAAATAAAATGCCTTGAGGCATTTCAAGGTTTTTATAAAAATAAAATGTAATCACTATTGTTTTGTTGAAAATAGAGTCTTCCCTCATTCAATACATCCCAATCACAGTTTCCCCTCATTCCCCTCCTCCTAGGTCCCCCCACACACCTCCCCTCTTCTCCAGGTCCACCCCCACATTTCCTCTTCAGAAAAAGAGTGGGCCTCCAAAAGACAGCAGTCAAACAGAACAAAATAGAATACAATAAGGCAAGGCAAAATCCCTGATATTGAGTCTGGATAAGGCAACCCAATAGGAAGAAAAGAAAAAGGGAAAATAGAGGAGGCAAAGAAACCAGAGACACACTCTCTCCCATTTTTGGGAGTCTCACGAGAACACCAAGTTAACAGCCATGACATATACACAGAGGACCTGGTACAAATCCATGAAAACTATGGGATTGCCACTTCAGTCTCTGTGAGCCCATGTGAGCCCTGCCTAGTTGATTCTCCTGGTGTCCTCCATCCCCTCTGATCCTACAGTCTTTCCTCCCCCTCTTGCTTGGGGTTCCTCAAGCTCTGAGGGGAGGACCCTGATTGAGACCTCCAACTTAGACTCTCTCTCTCTGCATAATGTCTGCCTGTGGATCTCTGTATTTTCTCCCATCTGCTCCAAGAGGATGCCTCTCTAATTACGGCTGGACACGGCACTCATTTTTTAGTATAGTAGAATATCATTAATTATTATTTAATTGGTTCTTTTGTCAGTAATGTTTGGTTCTAGCCTAGATCTCTATGCTATCCTTCTAGTGTCGACTCTCTGGATCTCCAGAGAGTGTAGTGCTCTCCCTCCTTTCATGGTGCGAACCTCAAGTTAAATCAAGCATTGGACTGCCACTCCCACAAATTCTGAGCCACCATTATACCAGGACATCTTGCAGGCGGGGGAGAATGTAGGTGGGGGATTTTATGCTGGGATGATGCCCAGGTTCCCCTTTTGGCAGCCTGCAGAGTATCTTCCCACGCCTAAGAGACTAGGATGTAGGAGAAGGCTCCATGCAAGTAACAGCTTGACCTCTCTATATTCAATGAGCTATGTGGATGTTTTTCTAGTCAATTGGCCCTGCTGTACGTTTTTCGACAGAAACTCTCTGTCCTAGCATCAGTTTGGGTTGTTTAGGATCCCCTTGTGCTGTGAGAGGCTGCTTGTACATTTCTTGCTACCCAGACTCCTGAAATAACCACACAGAAACTATGTTAATTAAATCATTGCTTGGCCTATTAGTTCTAGCTTTTTATTGGCTAGCTCTTACATATTAATCTAACCCATCTCTATTAATCTGTGTATCGCCACATGGCTGTGACTTCCCAGCAAGTTTCCAGCTTGTCTGTTCCCAGCGGCAGCTACATAGCGTCTCCCAACTCCACCTTCTTTCTCCCAGCATTCAGTTTAGTTTTCCCTACCTAGCCCTACTCTGCCCTATCACAGGCCAACCTAATTTCTTTATTCATTAACCAATAAAAGCAATACATATACAGAAAGATTTCCGACACTACCCTTGGACAATACATCAATCGAATGTAACCCAGTCTCACCTCTAGAAGCCTTGCCAGGTTACATGAGATGGCTAGTTCAGCTTCATACCCTCTATTCCTAGGAATCCTCACTAGGGTCATGATCATAGATTCCAGGAAGTTTCAACTACACTAGATTTCCTCACTCTTCTCCCACAGTTTCCCCAATTCCAGCTGTCTCTCCCTATATCCTTTCTCTCCATGTCCCCTCAGAATCACTAATTTTTGAGAGTTAAATTTTCTCACATTCAAGAACATAGAGAATTCAGCAGTGAAAACTGGTTGATAAGCAGTAAGAGGCAATTATATACCTCCCCTTTCAGAAATGAGCTGTGTCAGGGCATACAAACGGTAGGTGAGGCAAGTCTCTCTTTACAATTGGGTGTTAGAGTAGCTCCCGTTATCAAACCCAAGTGAAATAATAGGCAGAGGCACTAAGTAACAAATCGCTGCCCAAACAAAAGCTAAGGAAAAGGTAATTGACACAAAGCCTCCTTTGTAGCCTTGCCAAGTACCAGAGTAATATCTTGCCAGGGGGAGCTCCAACCTAAATTTAATCCCATCTGCCAGACTATAGCAAACATGAAGGACTAAGGAACCCTCTTATCCTGCATCCTCAGTAGGCAATCAGCAATATATAGACTGTGGAAAACTCCAAAAGCGAAATGGTCCAGATCCTCAGCAGATACATAAGCCAAAGAACAGGACAGAAAGAAAAGTAAAATATCAAAGGAATCACAGCAGAGGAGGAATTTCTAGAGAGCTGCTGCTTACCATTGTGTTCACAGACAATCACAGTGGAACACGGCATTAATGAGAATTTTGTGGTTGGAATCAGACTCACCGGAAGACTATGAGGTGCTGACAAATTCAAGTTCTTACCCAGCATGAAATTTAAAAGGTGGTGTTTATGTCACTTTTTAATCAAACATGTGTGTTTTCCTTTGTAATAAATTTCGTGTAAGGGCTGATAATGGAAAGTACACATTCTCTTTTGATTTCAAATATATAGCTCTGCCAATAAATCTCTGCAATGTTTATAGTTACTGATGCTTTACTGCTGGTAAATTGTGGAAATAGCCTCAGTATCAATGCACTAAGATAAAGGCTGGTTTTGTGTTCACCACAGTGGATGATACGTGTTATAAAACACCAAATGCTAAATTCCCTCCTCCTGCCCTTCGAGAACATCTTCTTGCCAAATATCTGGAAACTGGCGGGAACGTGTGAGGGGCTATAATACATCGCCCTCTATCAAGGCAGGTTTAAAAATAGTTGAGAGTGTGAGACTAGCAAAACTCCTAAGGGAGGAATACAGTCCACTATGAGCAAACCCGTTCCTTCTGGCATTTCTCTTAAAAAGCCCATCTTACTGGAACATGAGTGATTGTGATGAGGTCTGTGGCCACATAAGGAAAATTGACTGGCTTAAACGGAGTGTTATATCCTGTTGGTACAATGCTGTTTTCAAAAATAGTCACAAAAACTTTAAATATAATAAGTATTTGCCAGGACCTGAGGAGAGCAAACCTTTCACTCTCCTGCAAGACCTAAATGTGAAGGCGCAAAGGCAGTAGGCCTTCAGAGCTCACGCTCATTTTCCAAGTCATACTGAGAAGGGTATTTACTATATCCTTCTGTCACCTTCAACATTACAGTATGTAACCAGTACACAAGGAACAAGGATTTCATGGGTAAAGACAGGCCACAGCTGAAGTAGGATTATCCTCTGTAAAATCAAACTGAATGCTGGGAGAAAGAAGGCAGAGCCAGAGAAAAGCCATGTAGCCCTACCGGAGACAGATGCTGGAACTTTACCCGGTAAGCCATGGCCACATGGTGCTACACAGATTAATGGGGATGGGCTAGTATAGGATGTAAGAGTTAGCCAGAAATAGGCTTAAGCTATTGGTCAAGCAATAATGCAAATAATATGGTTTCTGTGTGATTATTTCAGGTCTGAGTGGCTGGGAACACACAAGAGGCTTCCCTACTACATACAGCATTTCATCTTCTTGTGTTTTATTTCAGAACTTTAAAAGACTTTCCACAGAACAGGAGAAGGATAACACTCTTCTATGGGTGCCCAAGTCCCCTGTCACAAAGTGGAGACAAATTCTGTGTTTACACCCTGCAAGAAGTTGGCTACAACT
Source organism: Dicrostonyx torquatus (assembly GCA_028555095.1). Lineage (NCBI taxonomy): Eukaryota > Metazoa > Chordata > Mammalia > Rodentia > Cricetidae > Dicrostonyx > Dicrostonyx torquatus. The sequence continues at coordinate 5,290,792 of JAQHUG010000028.1, read as the reverse complement.
ATCCATAAGAAATATAAATTAACTCTAAACAAAATGAATCAATTAAAGTCACAAAATGAGCAAAAGAAAGAAGACAAAGTTTGGAAGACAAGGAAGCATGAGATTAGGTTCCCGTCTCTGGATCTGACCATATTAAATCCCAGGGGCTCCTCAACCTTCCTGAAGGCAAGAAAAGCAGAGTCGGCAACCGGAAAGTAAGTAAGGAAACAGGACAAGGGAGTTGAACAGCAAGACCTCCAAATTCAGTGTGCAGGACTGCTCAGACTGCCACCTCCTGACCCAAAGCTCGCAGGAGTGGCACAGACTCTGCCAAGGCTGCCAGGAAGAATTTAACAGAAGCGTAGTTGTCACCCAAGAGGGAGAATTGCCGTTTTTAGCCGAAATCAAATTAGTCACATTGAAGAGGCTTATGTTGTTCAAAAATCTGTATGGATCTCAGCTACCTTTGGTTGGTTTGTTTGTGTCTTGTTTGTAACCTGATAGACAGTCACACAGCATTGAACATCCTGGAACATCACCTCCACCGAAGCTGCTTTATTAAAACCCATTTAATGACACAGTAAGCATCTCCTCCAATTGCTGCCTACATCGTATGCATGTTTGTGTGTATGTGCACTCGCATGTGTGAATGGGTTGTGTATGTGTGTGCACATGCATGTACACGCGGACGCTCATGTATACTGTTTGGACCTATTTCCTGCTAAGACTGAAGTTCCCACAGGATGACGATGTCTGCTTTGTTGCAATCTTTGTTTCCCCCTATGCTTTTTGTTACAAGCAAACTAAAGCAAAGCCCAGCACGAAAGGTTTTCAAAGGAATATTAATAATTTTCTTCTCTTTCTTTCTTGCACATACAGTGTGTTGTAATAAATCTAAGAAGGCACTGTCTTAGCTCAAAATTAATGAGAGAGCTTCAAAAACATTCTATCTAGGAAGAACATATTGCTGAAGACATCAAAACCTGGTTCAATAAACTATATGAAATAGTATTTGTGGTTATTATTTTTACGCTTTTACAAATATTCTTCATATTAAAGTGTCACTATAATTTACAGATTCATTTATTACTTTATACAATATTTTCATTGTTCTATAAAAGTATATACAAATATCATTCATAAAAATGAAAACCCTTAAAAGAATATTAAGCATTTCAGATATTATGAGTCTTTGTAGTCCTATTTTCAATAAAAATTAATGCTCAGGACTCAGAAAGCTCAGGCAAATAAAATCAATATATTGCTCACAGATGGGACAGTAATAGTGTTCTTTATATATATAAACGGCATCATTGTGCCTTCTATAGATAATATGCTCATAGCTTTTTTTCCTAGAGGTGGTCAATTAATGTTGAAACAAAAATCACATGCTTAAATCCTTAATGATAAAATCAATAACAGGCTCTTTTAATATGAAAGATTGTGTTGCCAGCTCATGAAGCAGAAGAAAAGGCACACTCAGTAGGATGCTTTCTCAAACTTCAGGTTGTGAATTTGGAACCAACAGTTAGCTGTCTGTGGATGTCAACCAGCTTTGTAGACAAAAGGTACCCACCTCACCCCCACTCCATAAGAGCAGGAGCTGCAGCAGCATAGTCTGGTACTCGAAAGAAAGTAAAATAAATTACAATACCATTGCTTATTATTTAGGAGGTCCCGAATTACTCTATCTTTGTGTGTGTGTGTGTGTGTGTGTGTGTGTGTGTGTGTGTGAAGATACATATGTGGGTATGTGAGTGTGGAGGCCAGAGGACAACAGACAGGGTCTTCCTCAGAAAAGCCATCCATCTCCTTTGAGACAGGATGTCTCATTGGTCTAAGTCATGCAAATTGGACTATGTGATTGGCCTGTAACATCAGGAACCCTTCTGCCTCCCCAGTTCTGAGACTACAAGTGCATGCTACCACACCCAGTGTTTTTGAGCTGGCTTCTGAGGATCAAAATCAAATCCTTGTAGTTTGTAGTTTATCAATTTTTAGCCACCTCTTTTAAATAATCTATTGGAATAACAGTTTCAGAAATTGTCTACTTTTTTTTGTATTTGAGGTTGAAGTCAAGTTTGTCAGGATTTGTAAGGTACTGTTGTCAATTTTCCAGCCCAGGAAGTGATGTTAAGTATTTTTATGCAATGCCTTTTTAGCTCTGGAATAGTCAGGAGTTCATCTAAAACAAGATATTACTAGCATCAGGAAGATACTGAGGAAAAGGAGCTGTCAGAGTTCTGGCCAGTTCTCTGTGGTCTCCAGGGTGATGCTGCCTTCTCCAAGTACTGTCCCCACCTTCACTAAGGCAAGTTTTCAACAGCTGGATTAGTGCAACGGACCAGCTCTGGTGGAGTACACCTTTCTGAATGCCATGGGAACAAACATCAATGCCATCAATATTTTTACTCTTATTGGCTAGTCTGTGGTCTTCCCTGCCCAGAGACTCTATAGCGAATGAGACAATGTTAGAGGGTGACACCTATTACATCTAGAGCAAGTTTTCTTGTACAAGTCTGCCTTCCATAAACTTTATCACGTAGAAATGTGTCAACTCCTTTTGTATTGGTTGCTATTCCATTGTACTTTACAATAAATTATGCACATATATACAATTTATACTTTTAATTATTTTGTCATATTTTGGAGTCTAGGAAAGAAAAAAGTAAGGTATTTGTTTTATTTATTACATTTTGTATGTGTACATGCATGCTCGTCTCCTCACTTATGCCAGGGAATTCAGTGGGCAATTGCCACATAGGACATGTTCATTACAAAGGACCTTCGTATTCCAAAATAATTGTTAGACATTCTCTAAGCCAGTCATTCTCAGCCTTTGGCAAACCTCTATCTCCAAAAATATTTACAATATAATCCATATCAGTAGCAAAAATTACAGTTATGAAGTACCAACAAAAATAATTTTATGGTTGGGGCATCACTATTACATGAGGAACTAAGAAGAACTAACTGTACTAAAGGATCACAGCATTAGGAAGGATGAGTACCACTGATCAAAGCCTCAAAGAATATCATATACATGACACATACAAGGAGATAACAGAACTGATCATTTGAATATAGTTAGACATTTCTAAAATCCTTAAAAATATGTGTTTCTACTTGGTTGTTCTTGGGTTCATATTCACTGGGTGACTATAAAAACAAAACCACTACAGAATGATTGGCAGAAACATTCTCAGGATAGGGTACATTTGTTTGATAAAGTGAGATTATGAGGTCATTTCCAAGACCTCTCTTATATTTTCTACTTATCTACAATGTCATAAGATGCATTATGAATTTGTCCTCACATTTTTGAAATGAAGGAATCATTTTATTAAATGCAATGACTTTTCACAGAACACTGAAAGAGAAAGAAAGCCACACACATGTGTAAATATGGCCACTGTGTTGCTGAGCCTAAGAAGAAGAGGTAAAGTGTGTAAGGACAAAAGTCTACAAATGGGGGTTCTCTGGTTCTTGAGTCAAGAATCAGGCACACAAGGAACTAAATAACTCCTGAAACTGTGAGCATGGCAGTGATGGTCCCACCAAAAACAAGGGGACTAGCCATAGACAACTATAGAAAATGGTTATACTTTATCTAACTAAACTAATATTGTAGCGTGTAAAATGCATAAGATACAGAATAATAAAAGCAATCCACATACTCATGAGAACAGAAATATAACAAAATGGGTTTTATTGCTAAATGTAGCTCAGACATTACTCAGCATCATATTCTACTAAAAACTTGGAAAGTCCATGGATTGTGAGACATAAGTAAACAGGAAGTCGTACACCATCACCGTAGCCCTTCACATGAATCCCAGCACTTTAGGATAGACCCCAGACTGTAAGCAAGAACAGTCATTAAGAAGTTCAAAGAAGAAACACCATCCGACCGCGAATTCTCTCATTTGATGCTTTGATGATCATAAAGCTCACAGTAACATTTTCCTAAGACCTATGTCTCAGAAACCCAGAAATGCAAGTTTTACTTACTGTAAACCATAAGAGACTATGTATATCCTGCTAAGAGCCTATGGCCGTCCTCAGGAGTCATCTACCACTATCTTCCAAATGTGTAATGCATCATATCTTCCTTCATAACAGAATGTCTCAACTTTAGGGACAGTCTCTTTCTGACAAAGAAAATCGAAATCCAATTTTTATCTCTCTCACTTACATTGTCCATACCATGACGCAATTATCTCTCTCCTCTTTCTTCTCTTCTCTTTCCCCCTCCCTCCCCTCTACCCCTCTACAACCACCAATGTTTTTCTCAGCTTGCCCCCACATCCTAGCCCTTACCTACAACTGTACTAAATAGTTTTGTTGATTGTATTCTTCTTTGTAGTGAGCAATAAGAAACTCAAAAGTGAAATCTCCAGCCAAGGTCACAGCCGTGTCCTGTCCTCCTTTGATAGCCAACTGCAGATTATTTTCCCTGCTTCTGTTTTTTGCATCATTGTTATTCTATCTTTAGTTAACATTTAGAACTAAATTGCTTTATTCCATCTGGTGTATACTGTAAACATTTAAAGGAGTTTGTGGGTCAGGCACAGGTGACTGGCCTGGCCTACAGCATCAGCCTACACTGATTATGCAGAGAGGAGCACATGTCATATGAACAAGCAGGTGCAACATGCATTATAACCAAGATGTTAACACAGTCATAAGCTCAAAGAAAATACGTTGTTCTTGTGTTTTGTAAGTTCAGCTGACTGTACTGTCTAAGAAAGCATGGGGAGTCCTTACCGGGTGCCTGGTGTAAGTAATCAGATGAAAGAAATTACCCAGTCATTCTGAATCTCTTAGACCCGTTTTACGTTGATATCTTCCCAACTGAATTAACACCATTCTACTCTCACACCTAGAAAAGAGGTCAAATGGACCCTCTACAGGCAAGAACGACTGTTTCAAATGCAAATCTGATGATGTCACTCTACTAGACAATCTTTCCAAGGCAAGTGAGAAGCCCTGTCTCTGATTGCTGCCTGCCTCATCCACCTCCCTGGCTGCTCCCACCAGATCCTTTTCCTTGTCCAGAGTCAGAAAGTGTGTACTGTGCAAAGGGAACCCATGCGAGCATTGCAAATCAGAGTACAGAGTTGTTCCTACAGAACTAAAGTTTGTGGAATGGTTATGGAAATTCAACATCTCCACTTCATTTGCGAGTTACTCCAAAAGTTAACTGTTAGCTCTGCCAGAGTTTGTAAATGTCTACACCAAGAAATATTGAGCCGTATCCAGTTAACTTAACCTCTTTGTGAAGTTCATACTCAGCAAGTTTCAAAATTCTTTTCACACCCAATGATTTGCCAATCTTTGTCTGTTCTCTCTCCCTCCCCCTCTCACCTCTGGCTCCTTCCTTCTACCCCTCCCTTCTTCCACTCATTAGACAGATGTTTCAACTACCTATGCAGGAGCCTTGACATTAGCATCCAGGGTGTTAAGTTCTTCCCACAAGGCACTTCCTAATCCTAAAAGGTAATGTTTCCTGGCAATCATATATGAAACTTGCTTCTCCTTCAGAAATCCTAAAAATTCAACCTTCTAAAGAACTCCATCTGCTCCATCTGATCCTTTTGTTTTTTATACAAGCATCTTTCTAACTGGAGAGGCATTAGATAGATAGATAGATAGATAGATAGATAGATAGATAGATAGATAGATAGATAGATAGATAGATAGATAGATGTAGGTAGATAGATGATAGACTGACAGACATTTGGATGGATGGATGGTCATGTATGTGTCAGATGGTAAACGAAAAAACATATATGGCAGATGGCGAAGTGAGTCAAAAAATTCTCCCTGTGCAAATGACCTGGCTTTCTCAGTACCAGAAATCCTCAATTTCTGCTGTAGTGGCTCTCTGTCTAAGAAGCACTCACAGTGTGCAGCCCTTGCCCAGCTCCACCAAGCAGCAGAAGGAAAAGCATGAGGCTGTACAGAGCTTGGGTCGGCTCCTAATCCTTCTCAGAGATAACGTTAGGAGTGACAAGTTGATGTCCCAAATGTAGGGAGAAATGGTGGCCCTAGAGCCCTTTAAGCGATCCTCTATCACCCCCTTCTCATTAGCTGCCAAGTCTCCCGTTCACCTGTACTAAATTACAGAGTAATTTCCTGCTCCTCATTTTGATTAATAAGTCAAACGAATTCATCAAATATTGATGAAGCACCTGTTCTGTACAAGATATTGTGTAGTTATTAAGGCCAACAAGAGTATAAAACATAATTTTTCCCTCCAGGGCTCAGAAGACAGAGAGACACATTTGTAAAAAAAAACTTAATGTGATAAAATGTCATAAAAGATGCACCAAGTTTCCTGGGGTCATAGATTATAGACTGTCTTCTTGGAGAGAGTGTGAGCAGTGGTCAGAAGAGTCTCTGCGAAGCCAGTTGAATAGCTTCTTTGATTCAACACTGAAATATTTACAAGGTAGAAAATATTCCTCCTCAACAAATAAGAAGCAGGTTTCATTGTGGTTCAGCTACTCTCAATACATAAAATAGATACATAGCAAAACAGATTTGGTAAGACTAGTGAGGAAGAAGAAAGGAGTGCACCTTTCGTAAGCATGGCAAATGGACCAGGGTGAGGCTGAGATGAACTGCTGGCTCTGTGAAGGACTACAGATGGGGGATACTGCTAGAATGGTGAATTTTCTAGAGATTTTCACTGCTGGAGATGCAAGTGTCCTAGTTAGAATTCCTATCACCACAATCAAGGAGGGGGGGAAGGGTTTATTTGACTTATACTTCCACATCACTGTCTACCATTAAAGGAAGTCAGGACAGAAACTCAGGCAGATAACAATCCTAGAGACAGGAGCTGATACAGAGGCTATTAAGGAGTGCTGCTTACTGGCTCGCTCCTTCTGGCTTGCTCAACATGCTTTCTTCAAGTATCCAAGACCACCAGCACAGGGAAGGCTCTCTGCCATCAACCACTAAATAATAATAATAAAAAAATGCCCTACAAGCTTGCCTACCATCTCCTCAGGAAGGCATTTTCTCAGGCCCCCTCCTCTCCACGGACTCTAGCTTGTGTCAAGTAGACATAAAACTAGCCAGCACACCAAGCACAGTAAGCAGTGTGAATGTAATGTCAGTCACTGGGCTCCTTCATGGTTGCAGAGGGTTGCCTGGGCAGGCAGTGAATTATGCTGCAAGGAGAAAATGCTGAAATCTCCGATTTTCACTAACATTTACAGTAGGTCTAAGTCATCCTGCTCTGTCTGGGATAACACATTCCTCTGCATGGCATAGCTACAACACAGAAGAAAAGCCTTCAGAAAGCAGAGTTAGGCCTTTCTGTTATAGGGACAAACAGTGAAAATATGTGATGCCCATGCTGGCTCCTCTTCTACAACAGGAAAGCGACAAAGGAAGCAACAGACAGCTGCAGAAGACAAAAAAAAAAAAGATAGGAATCACAGGAGTCTCCAAAAGCAAATGTGGGAGTCCAAGCTTTCTCATAAACTCTGGGGCACGCGGACGGCTGCTTGCAGAGGTCTCACAAATACTGCTGGATTGGTACAGATGCCTTGTGTGGGTTTCCTGGGACCACGCACTCCCCACACCCAACCTACTCTTGCAGTTGGCAACAGCAACAGAAAGTTTGTAAAGGATGAACTTTGTGGATGTTTTTAATTTGGAAACCAGAGTACTGCTTTAGTTCCTCCTCTTGTCAAGAGATACACAGCTGATTTCTGCCATGTACAGATGGTTGATGCGCAGTAGGAAATCCACATAGGGGGAAGCAATTTAGGCCCATGGGCTGGGTTCCGAACTCAGAAAGAAGAAACTGAAAGGAGCCCCAGCATTCACCTTTCTGGGGTTCCTGGTTGCCTCGGGCTCCTGCTTCCATAACTTCCCTTCTCTGACAGATCATACCTCAGACTGTGACACAAAGTCACCTCCTCTTCCTTAAGTAGATCTTGTCAGTTATGTAGTCACAACAAGAAAAGTAAGTAACACTGAGTGTCTTAGGATTTCTACTGCTGGGATGAAACAGCATGACCAAAACAACTTGGAGAGGGAAGGGTTTATTTGACTGACATTTTCACATCACAATTCATCGTCAACCAAAGTCAGGACAGGAACTCAAGCAGGGGAGGAACCAGGTGGCAGGAGCTGATTCAGAAACCACTGAGGGGTGCTGATTGCTGACTTGTTCCCCATGGCCTGCTCAGTCTGTTTTCTTATAGAACCCAGGACCACTACCAGCTTGGGAACGGTGCCACCCTCATCAATCACTAAGTAAGAAAATACCCTACAGCTGGATCTTATGAAAGCATCTTCTCAGCTGAGTTTCCCTCCTCTCAGCTGACTCTACACCAAGATATCTGTAAAATGTTTTCAAGTAGTGTCAGCATAACATGGCTCCCCAAAGACACCTGATGTTGAAAGAAACCTAAACATACTCGCATCGGTGTGGAAGAAAGTTAAACATCTTGGAGAAGCTCAGTCATTTACTAAATGTCACACATCTAATGAATGGACAGAACTAAGCCATTTCAAAACTACAAATTCATTTCTCTGCAGTATAACATGACAAACTTGTGATGCTAAGTTTGCTTTTTCCATATTTCTGTCCCCAAATTATTTTAGTGCTTTGTCAAGCTTTGTTTCCCATTAAAATTATGACAAGACATTTGTATAGAAGAATTAAGTGCTAAATATTTAATGACATGGAGCTTTGTTTTGCACCAGTGAACTTACAGAGGGAAAAAAGGAAACGTAGCTTTGTCTTTTCAAACTAGAACTTGTAACTGCACAGGCACAGACCCACACAGGTCCACCTGATACACAGCAACTACAGAAGCTCACTGATTTCTCTACTGTGTGAGCCTCAATGTGCTATTCCTATTTCCTTTACCTTTTAAGTTGATCAAAACCGTTTTTTTAAAAAAAAAATGAGTATTTTTTTAAACCCAGAATAAACTGTGTTCCAAGCCTGGTGAAAACGGACTTTTAATCTCTTTGCTTTATTGACGTGCTCCAGTTTCAACTCATTAAACAGAGAAATCTCAATGATCAAAAGAAAACGAACCAAATGAAACTTGGTCTAACCTCACTGAATAACAGAGTTACTCAGAAAGCAAATAAATCTGAACTGGTAATTTAATATCGACAGTCTTCCATTTAAAGAATCTATACGCAGTGAACAGGACATCCCAGTGTAGTTTTGTCTTGTTCGTTTTATTTGATCATTGCGGGCATTCTCTTGCTATGTTTTCACTTCAGTTCCCTCCTTAGATTTCATCCTTTCCTAACATGGAAGAGAAGAAAAGTCTGGAAATATGAGTTTGAAGAACACAGCTACAGAGATGAATTATAGCGCTTATAAAGAACTGTGAAAACTAAAATAAATTTTACCATAATATTGAAGGAAAAGAAAAAGTCCTCCTTATCCTAACAAGTAATAAAAATTTAATTATGTACTAAGGCATGCTTACTAACTTTTAGATGATAACTGTTTTTAAGCAATCTTATGTGATGAGATGAGCCCTATCAAAATCTGCATTGTGTTTTATTAGCTCTGACACAAATCAGTCTTCTATTTGGGGAAACTTGCTGTGCTTTTCATAAGATATCCTAAATAAATCATGTCTATACTTCATTAGGCAGAGCATTTTCCAAATTTCCACTGAAAAGAGGTTTTAAGAAATTGATAAGCTCATATGTCCATTAGTTAACAGATGAATGGGAAAAAAGAACTATGGTATGGACAAACAATAGAACATGGCCTGTCTTTTAAAGAATAAGTTCCTGTCATTTGTAGCCATATGGATAAATGTTGAAGACATCATTTTGAGTAATAAAAAAGTAAGGTACAAATAGACAAATATCTTATAGTCTAAAAGGTTGATTTTTGTAATAGGAGAGAGTAAAGGGGCGGTTACAGTCATCTCAGACTCAGCTAATTCAGGATGGATATACTGATCAAGGGATACAAAACTGTATTTAGAAAGAATTAAGTTCAAGAGATCTGTTGTACAATGAACTACTAAATACAGTGATGGATCACTAAATCTTTAGAAATAATGAGACTGGATGCTAAGTGATTTTGCCGTCAAGAATGATCCACTGTGAGATTACATGTATACTATTTAGCTAGAATTAGCTATTTCAAAACATATATACATTATATACACATGTGTTATGTTTTCAATATAGTGAAAATTATGTTGTAAATAATAAATATGAACAATTTTATGTCACTAATTTAAAATAAGCAGATTTGAAAAAAGACTAAGAAAGTGTTTTTGAAGTTGCCTTTATTGGAAATACTATACAGGCTCTGATACTTGCCTGTTAGAATACAGCATGGCTTGTGATTTATTAGCAATTACTCTTTCGTACCATCAAAGTCTAAGGTCGCTCTACTTGGTCCACCTGATGCTCTAAGCTCCACATTGGTGTCCGTATTGGCTACTTTTCTCACTGCTGTGATAGATGCCTGACAAGTGACATGGTCTGGGTGGGTTCATAGTCTGAGGTACCGTGCACCACGGCAGGGAAGACATGGCCACAGCTTACCAATCACATGGTAGCTTTAATCTTATTTTATGCCACATTCTGTTCTATATACCAGTCAGTATTCAAAGAACATGGTCCAAACCAGGATTAATCAGTTTTATAACTTTCAGGACCCCGAGTCAGAAGCAAATGTGTTCAAACATCAATACGGTGCCAGTAGTGCATTAAAATAGGCATAACATCCTTTCAAATGTGGACTCCTGTGTGACAGTATAGTCTGATCACATGCCTGTGACACTGACCCCAGTAGATATGTTCTCTGTTTTCAGTATGCATAGAATCTCATGGTGAGAGGTCTCAAAGTGAAAGGAAAGTAGTGTGTAATGGGTGTCAGGTGACAGAAGAAAAGGAGTGTGTAATGGGTGTCAGGTAACAGAAGAAAAGGAGTGTGTAATACGTGTCAGGTGACAGAAGAAAAGGAGTGTGTAATACGTGTCAGGTGACAGAAGGAAAGGAGTGTGTAATAGGTGTCAGGTGACAGAAGGAAAGGAGTGTGTAATAGGTGTCAGGTAACAGAAGGAAAGGAGTGTGTAATACATGTCAGGTGACAGAAGGAAAGGAGTGTGCAATACGCGTCAGGTAACAGAAGGAAAGGAGTGTGTAATAGGTGTCAGGTAACAGAAGGAAAGGAGTGTGTAATACATGTCAGGTGACAGAAGGAAAGGAGTGTGTAATACGTGTCAGGTAACAGAAGGAAAGGAGTGTGTAATAGGTGTCAGGTAACAGAAGGAAAAGACATTCTACAATAACTGCTATAATACAGTTTATTAAATGCTGATTTAAGCTGAATTTGAAGCATGCAAATAAACAAGCTACTCAATAACTCTCTCCTTTTCCCTCCCCTCACCTCTGTGGTGTGTGTGTGTGTGTGTGTGTGTGTGTGTGTGTGTTATTACCCACCCAAACTAATTGCTCTTTGCTGTCTAACTCCAGGACCGTATTCCCAAATAATCTAGTCAGAAATCTAGATGATTTATATTATACACACATACATACATGTGTGGAAACAAAACCCTCATTCCAGGCATTCTTAATTGGCTCCAAATAAGTAAATCTAACGTAAGTTGTGAGTATAAAATGGTCCCTTTAAACTTCCAAATTGCAACGATCTAGAAGCTGTTATACAAATAGAAGACTGTGCCACCAGGTGAAAAGTCACCACAACCATGAGAGAGAGGGAAGAGGGAGCACACATACTTACAGTTGATAGCAATGCTTACAGTTGACCCTACAGTAGTGTGGGAAGTCCTTCTGTCTATGTATTGCTTTTATTGGTTAATTAATGAATCTATTTCAGCCAGTGGCTTAGCAGAAATAGAGGTAAGTGGGAAAACTAAACTGAATGCTGGGAGAAAGAAGGTGGAGTCAAGGAGAAGTCATGTAGTCCTGCCAGAGACAGACGCTGGAGGGAACTTTACCCACTAGGCCACAACCACCTGGTGATACACAGATTAATGGAGATAGCTTAGTTTAGGATATAAGAGTTAGCTAGAAATATGCTTAAGCTATTGGCCAAGCAGTGATTTAAATAATATAATTTCTGAGTGGTTATTTCAAGTCTGGGCAGCTGGAAGCAAATACATGGCAACCTACAACAGATTGGCACTCTTCCATGGCCAACTACATCCACCTAAAACCCTGAGAAAGCTTGAAAAGGAATTCTAGACACAAAAGAAAAGAGTTAAGCATGGCTTAACTCCATGGCTTCTTTAAGAGAGGTTTTCCTGATTTACCAGTAGCAGGGGAAAAAAATGCATGATTTCAAAACAGCAGCTTCTGGTTCTGTGCTGCCAGCATGAACTCTGTCTCTTTCAGGAGACCGAGCATTTAAATGGGGTTTATGAGCAGCATGTTACAAATGGCTTAATGGCACAACATAGACCCACTGCATCCTTGGAACTGGGGCAGTGTGTGCAGCTTGCAGAGGCAGTGAACGTACTTCAGACGTTCTACTGGGCAGAGCCAAAAGGCAAAGCAGTCTTGATCCTACTCACACATTAAATTTAAAAAATTCACAACTTAAAAATTCTAGCTTTTTAAGAAACACTTAGCATTTTAAGAAGAGCTCCTAGACAGAAAAGAATTACAGATACACAATAGGACAGATTCAGACATTAAGAAAAAACTCTAAACAAGTCATAGTATGTTTAAAAAAATGTACATAGTCTTGGGAGAGAGAAGAAAAAGAATAAAAAGACAGTAAATGTAATATAAAAGAGTACAGACATACATTAAAGGAGTAAAGACAATAAAATAAATATTAACTTGTAAAAAATGTAATAGAATAAGAAAAATAAGCCATGTAAAAATGGAATATACACAGAGAGTCTGGGTTATGTATACTATTGTGTTTTTTTTTAATATATTTGACTGTGAAGGAGCTAAGTACAGAGAGACATTTCATTGTATGGACTGTGAAGCTAAACCAACATATTTACTTTAAAGGTATCTTGACTTCAAAATTTGGGTCTAAGGATATGTTGCTTTGGAAAAGAGATTCTGCTTTTGATTCCATAGAAGATGAGAACCTATGGATTTCTTCCAGGCTAATGTAGCTTGAAGGACCAAGACCCCCTGAAAAGTTGCCATGAACACCCTCTCCCCCCAAAAATACTCTGCTCAACAGAAAACAGGAAGCAGTTTGGAGAGAACTATGTCCAAATTCCCAAATATTGTTTATAAGTGTTTGTTTAAATTTAAAGGGAGATTTGATACAGAGATCAATACTTTGTATTGGTATGGTTCTTGGTTTATTAATACAAATTTTACTTCAATTTTGTTATATGTATATTTCTGCTCTTGATTAAGGTATTGTGTTTGTGAAGCTCATTTAAAAATGTGATGTATAATTAAGAAATATAGGTTAATAAATAATCATCTATAATATTCAAGTTTGTAGTCATGTTGGTTAGGTTTTCTAGACGTACAGAGATCTATTTCAGATGGATAATCTTCGGATCTTTCAAAGACTACAGAATATGGCATTTAAAATGTTTTAAGATCATAGGACTTTTCATGACAATGAGGCACATCTGCTCCTGGCAGCACCAATTACTTCAAGAGGATGATGGGCATCAAAGAGTTGGTTAGCTATGTGGCTAAGAAACTGCTCATTTCTGGACTGATTAATGGTATGCTGTATGAACTGTACATGCAGGACCCACAGAAAAATGACTGCTGAACTTGCTTAAAGGTAAGACAGTCCTTCATGGTTCCTGCTTCATGAAAGAGTCTGCTAGACATTCTGCAGGACACAGAAGAAAGTGACTGACAAACTGCCAATATAGGTGGAACTGTCTTTGAAATGTCCTGCTTCATGGGAAACTTTTCTGGATTCTATGGGCCAGTAGACTGAAGATGGGTGTCTGCAATGTTACAGAAGAAATTGGGGGGTTTGTCCAGGTAGTGAGATGTCTCTGCCGATTCTAGAGTTTTGGAAGTTGCTTACAATGTACTTCCTGTTTACTTAGGTACTATTATATCCTTTTGGAGTCTTTGATGGAGTTAAAGAATAGATTGTTATACTTTTCCTTAGTTACGATAAAAGATAAAGTAGATAGAAATACTGTAATTCTTCCTTGATACCTGTTTTGTTAGATATAATTTTAGTATGTTAAAGTTATAACCTTCCTTTTATTTAAACAGAAAAGAAGAAATGGTGTGGCAAGTCCTTCTGTCTATGTGTTGCTTTTATTGGCTAATGAATAAATTTGTTTCAGCCAGTGCCTTAGAAGAAATAAAGCTAGGCAAAAAAACTAAACTGAATGCTGGAAGAAAGAAGGCAGAGAAATGAGAAACCATGTAGCTCTTCCAGAGGCAGGTGTCTGAGGGAACTTAACCTGGTGAACCACAGTCACCGGCAATAAATAGATTAATGGAGATGAGTTAGTTTAGGATATAAGAGCTAGCCAGAAATACGCTTATGCTATTGGTCAGGCAGTAATCTAAATAATATAGTTTCCGAGTAGTTATTTAGAGTCTGGGCAGCTGGGATCAAACGCACAGCCACCTACAACACTATAGTGTCTGTCTCACCTGCACAGATATGACTTGGAGCATTGTAGCCAGCAGGAGAGCAACTTTGTTTATTTCTTAGATGTATAGTGGTTCACAAGAAGCATATTAACTACCGCTAGCAAATAATGTCATTTCAGATAGAAATGCATTTTCTAATTTTAAAACCAAGTATTTGTGAATGAAAAAAATCACAGTCTCTTGATATGTAGAAATAAGACAGGTTAAATTTTCACCCTTAAAAAAATCAAGTAAATTTAAGTCAAGGTGTTAAGAAAAAGTCAAGAGTTTAAAAACAGAAAATAAGAGGTTTAAAGATGACAATTAACTGGACAATGAGGGGACTCCATGCGTGAAAGTGTTAGCCTTGCATGCCTGACCACTTGACATCAAGTCCTGCAACTTCAAGATAGAATGAAAGAAGCCACTCTTAAAAGCTCTGCTCTTACTTATGTAAGTTCAACCTTGGCATGTATGCTCAGCATAATCAAGCACACACGCGCGTGCACGCACAGACACACACACACACACACATGCATACACATATGCACGCACGCACACACACACACGCATTCACGTGCACACACATGTACACACATTTTAAAAGATGACAACCTACTAACTTCACACAGAGACTCGTAAGCAGAAGCTTCAACATTCACAGTCCAATTGTGAGCAATTCTGAGTCCCAGGTTTATTAGGTAGACTGCCATTCTTGCGTGTTCCAACAAGACAAACTGACCTTTTTGGGTGTGATTCAATAAAAGCATTTTAAAGCAACCCCAAAGCCAGAACCACTATACAGAGTTCTACTTTAAAGTATTGCATAATATTAGAATTTCTGGTTTGATGCATCAAATTGATTAGAATTCAATATACAGCTAAAACTATCCACGTGAAAATGGTTGCTATACAAAGGTCTTGTATGAAAAACCCTGATGCCAGGACTGGAAGTGTTGGGAAGTGCAGTAGAAGCTTTCAGATTAAATTCTGGGTGAGGTCTTTAGATCATTGGAGTTGCAGCATCAAAGTGGGCTCCTAGACCAGGGTCTCTTCACCTTCAAGTGCATCATCTCCAGTGCCTACCCACAATCACCTATACTGTCCCAAAACAACTGGGGCTCCCTACAGCATGATCCCAGATAAATTGTAGAAGGAGGGAGCTGCTTGGTTGTTCCTGGCCGTTTAGCCCTGAAATAATCACACAGAAACTGTATTAATTAAATCACTGGTTTGCCCACTTGCTCTAGCTTCTTATTAGCTATCTCTTACATATTAATTTAACCCATTTCTATTGATCTTTGTATCACCACATGGCTGTGGCTTACCGTTTAACATTCTGGTGTCTGTCTTTGGCGGGGATACACGGCTTCTCACTTCTCTGCCTTTCTTTCTCCCAGCATTCAGTTTAGTGTTCCCTGCCTACCTAAGTTCTGCCCTATCAACAGGTCAAGTAGTTTCTTTATTCACCAATGGTATTCACAGCATACACAGGGTAATCCCACATCAACAAATCTATTCTCTTTGTGACTTCATTGCATCCAGTATTGTAATTGTCTGTGGTCATGAAAAGTTGACTAAGACCTTTCTTCTATCAACTTTGCTACAAAATTATGTTTGAGACAGAGGAGCACCCACTAAGATTAGTTACACACTAGTTATCTGACAGCACATTTTAAATGAACCCCTTTACTATCCTCAAAGAAGGTGTATGTTTGTGAATAAATCCTTATCTTCCCTCCTCCATGAGTAAGAGAAAAGGAAAGGGTCCTTTACATATGTCCCCACTAAACGTTCTTCCCTGAATAAAATCAACAGGAGCAAAGGGCACCTTGACTACTACTTAGGAAATGAAACCGGAACGCAGGGAAATCTGTAATTCTAATCACACTTATGCCCTCTTTCCTTTTTTACGTCTCTCATCCAAACATTCTTAGGAGCTCAATAGGCTTAGAGGAACTGGAGCAGTGCAGAGAACAAAGGTGGGGAAATCCGAGAAAGAGCTTAAATCTCTGTCCACAGCGTTTTAATAATTTCAAATCAGCTAAGATTTTCCAGAAGATATCAAATTCACAAGTGTAGGAAGGAAGTGTAAAACGTTATTCAATCTTATTTTTATTACAGAAATAGCATTTATCTAGACACCTAAGAAATTAACCACTGTGGACAAGAAATGAACAAATAGATAAGTAAATGCACTAAAAAAAACAAACTTTTAAGAGAAACAAATTCTAAATTAAAGGTATTAGTTTTAGTCAATTAAAGGCTATATTTTAAGTAAGTGCATGAATTTTTTTAAAAGTGGCACTATTTGTATTCTCATGTGAAAATGCCTACTCACATATTAAGTATACACTGACTTGAGACCAGGGTAATTTTAAAATACAGAGAAGGCACCTACTGATTTTATCAAGCTAACTATTATAAATACAGTAAAATATAACTATAATAAACACATATATACATATAAGAATAAAATATTGATTAAGCATATGATATATGCAAATTATGCAAATTGCAAATGGGATATTTTTAGTAGGGAAAAAGATAAATCAGTGTCAAAACATTTTATTGCTTTAATGAATAATTCAAATTAATGAATGACATAGGAAAACTTCAGCTTTGTACCTAATTTGTGTATGAATGGTTTTACTGTGTTGGTCAAAATCAACATAGCACTTTTCATGACGTTTTCCTAATGAAATATCGAAGAAGGTTAGCACTTCTCTCAGGAGCAGCAGTGATGCCCCTAGGAGCACAGCTGCTCCAGTTTCTTTAGTGGGAGCTGCACTGTTCTCTTTTACTTTAGACCACAGATAGGATAGATGCTTCCATAGGAAAACAACCCAGGGTGACCTTAAAAAGAAGGCGCATGCCCTTGCAGCTCCTGGTTTGTGCCATCTGCATCAAATGCAAACAATGACAGGCTTTTGCATTTCTGTAGAGCAGAGCTTTAGTAGTCCCTTATATCATGACAAAAGGCGACCCTGGTGATCAATGCTCTAGAAAGGGATGGTATATACAGGTTCTAGAAATGAAAGTCAACACTTTGCTACCGTGTGTTGCATTTGGCAGGCACCAGAAACACTGAAATGTGAGAAGGTGCTGGAATCAAAGCCTTCCTGCAGAGCTGTCAACATGCAGCCAAAGCTATGGCATCCAGGGGGCAAACATCTACTAATGTGAGGGTTTCGCAGCTCAACATCACTGCACATAAATCAGGTAGTTTTTCTAAGCAGCTAAGTGAGATGCATTTTTTGATGAAAGAATATACTAAAATAAGTGAGTACACACATATAAGGGGGCTTTATTGTTGCTCGGATGTTTGTTGAGGAGACAAGAACGGCCCTAAGTTGAAAGTACAAACTGTGTGTGTCAAGCAGTTTGGAAAGTGTCTGTGTACCGAATAGACATTTAAATAAGTATTGATATATTTAAAAGTGATCATGTAAGCGGTGGTCGATGGGTTTTATGTGCCCAGAAACCAGGGAAGGGTGATAAGAATTTAGTTTACTGGCAGAACATTTACCAAGCAAATGTTACCACTGGGGAGTGCTAAAGACAAGCCTCCTCGCATTGGAAAATAGGACGTATTTCATACTCAGGCATCCTTTGCAAATTCTTTGTTCACCCAACAACTCCCTTTGAGTCCATCCCTTCTGTTGACTTCAGGTCAGCCACTAACTTGGCTGTCGCATCGGCTCACTGACACCTTCTCTTCCAGGTAGAATGTGTGCTTGCTCTCCCACCAGCAGCCAAGAGTTGGAGTGCTAGGACAAGGCACATGTATGAACGCAGGTAAAAGGAGCTTATAGAAAGAATGGTCTCCACCTGCCACATTACCTGTCTTTTCTCCCCCGTGAGTCTCCGGCAAACGTCATCCATGGCAGAGTCCCCAAAATGCAGGGTTTGAACTCCAGTTGCCTTAACGCTATTTTAGGGGTGAAACTACATTGTGGGTCGGGAAGACACACTGAGAAGCTCGGATTTCTTTAGGAAAGCTTGGTACCAGGATGCAGAGGGGCGACTAAAGGTCATGTCTGAGTGTACTGGGTTCATTACAGAAAACATCGGCTGCGTCTGTCCATCAAAGGAATATGCATGGATCTATGTTTACACCATCAAACTTGGGGCAACCAACACAATTCCTTTGAGGTTGCGAGGAAACAGCAAAAGCAGGACCCCTGGTGACATTCCCTTTGACAACAGATATCCGAACTTACCAGAACGGTGAACAAACCTCCCGTTTACTAGTCCTTCAGACATATCACTGGAGACTAAGAGAGCACCGGCGCGAAGCAGATGCTCCGGAGCTCTGATGAACCCCAGGCACAGTTAAGGAGCCCCTTCAAGCTGCTCTACTTTCCTGAGCACAGCAAGCATCCCCAGAGACCTCACCTCGATTCACCTAGTCGGACTGGAGGACCCTAAAACTCATCTTTTCACCGAAGACCACCTCTGAATTGCCTGGGAGAGCATGGTCGCAAGACCTGAGGTCTCAGGCCGGTCGGTCGGAACCCCTCACACCGCCCGGTCAACCAACTGCGCGTACCTGCCCGCGGCGTATACGGTAGTCCCTTGACAGCTCCCCCAAGTCGCCACTGGAAAAGTTTCCGAACTTCTTCACAGCTCTCCACACCCTCGCTCCGGGTAGATCCAAGGAGAGCCAAGAGGAGGAGGCAACGCCAGCTCAGACGCCAGGTGCGGACGTCCATCCTCTGTGTTCGGTTCGCACCTTCCCCGCCGTGTTCCCCACTCTCCCGCGCGCCCTGCGCCGGCGGAGACGGGGTAATATGCATGGCCGAGGCTGGCGGTATTGCGATGCGCAGGCGGCCTCCGGAAAACCGCGGATGGACTGAGTCTTCACCTGCAAGAGCTCGGGTTTTTCCTTTGGAGCCCCGAGGCTGAGACGCTGGACTTCTCAGGCGCAGCATCGCCGGGGTGCCTCCCCGACAGGGCCGAGTTGGCTCTGCGCGAGCCGAACGCAAGCTCCGGAGACTCGGAGAATCTGCGAGCATCCCGCACCGGCCACCAGAGCTGCAGCCACCGGCTCGCAGCGGCAAACCTAGGCTGTGCCAGCCAGCGGAGCTCCGCTGAAAGCCGGGCTGCCAGCCCCGCGAGCAGGCCACGCCCCTAGCCACACCCCCTGGCGGTCCGCCTGCTCCGCCCCAGCCCAGATCCTGCGGAGCCCAGCAACAGGCCGGACTCTGCAACCTCAGAAAAGAACCATATTAGTGGAAGGAGGCCCAGTCTCCGTCCTCGCGGTTCCTTTAGGAAATCATTGACCTGCCGGAACAAAAGTATGTATAAAGGAGATCCGAGAAAGGAGATGAGAACCATGGATTCGAAGTAAGAGGAAGCGTTTCTCTTCAAATCAAGGTCCTCTATCCATGGGAATTTGTATTCATGGGAATTTGTATTCAAATTTCATTGGATCTGGGCACACTACGAAAGGCAAAAGGTGGCTTTTGAGAAGCCTAATAATTCTTAGGTTTCAAAGAAGCCTGAAGTAGAAGTTATTCTCAAATGTTGTAAGTTAGTGCTTTGGAGTATTTTTTTTTAATACTAACTATGAATTTTCTGAAAGTACTTAGAAGTCAGAATCTCCCCGGAAAGCCATCACGTTCTTAATATTACGGCGAAGTCCAGCTTATTCTCTTTAACATTGTAGTTCATGTAGTTCATGTGTGTGTGTGTGTTTCTGTGTGACTGTGTGTGTGTGTTTGTGTGACTGTGTGTGTGTGACTGTGTGTGACTGTGTGTGTGTGTGTGTGCGTAGTTCGCTCTATGCTCTTTGCCTCTACAGGTCTTTCTGAGCCTTGACATATTCGAGAATTTGTTTTTAATAATTCTGAGAGAATAGCTAACACAGATGTGCTCAGCGGAGTTTTTCCCCGGGAATACAGACACAACGCACTTACTAGGCAAGTAAGAGCCAACAAAGAAAGGTTGTCAAGTTAGAGTTTGCAAAAGGAATGAATAAGAAACCAGGAACCAAAAGTCAAACTAGAGCTAGACATGAGAGAGTGAGTGGCAAGAACAGTCCCAGTGACAGCCACCCTGAGAGAGTGCTCTCCAACACGAAGAACCTGTTTCAAAGCATTTCGGGCCGGAAGTACTCTGGATATCTTAACCACTTTAAATAAATTTCATCTTAAGTTGAACTCCTGCCAAGACTCGTGTGGAATGATTTTCAGTCTTAGTTAAGTGCCATTGGGGTTTTTCTAATGACCATTTGGTATCAAAGGCAGCACTTTCAAAAGGTGACGACGTTCAAAAGGTGACTATGACTGGGACACTGTTTCAGAGGGAAATACTACCCATGTGACTTCTGACATCTGTTGCAGGAGATCTGTGTTGTTGCTCCGAGTCTGCCGATGGAGTCAGGCCTTGGTTCGAAGGGCGGGGTCCACATTCAGCTGCTGGAGTAGAGCGCGGTGTCTGGCCGTCTGAGAGGAGATGGAGGGGCACGTTAGAGGACAAAGGAGAGTTGAGGGGGTTTGGAGCAGGGGAGAGCGGACAGTAGGAGTTGCTGTCCTTTTTCTACGTTGTTCTTTGACTCTATCAGGTTTTACCCTAAAAATCTGACTCCCAATCATTTTTTATGTATAAAACAGTAAAAGACTCTGCTTTATATGGTGTCCAAAGTGGGGGCACCTATTTCTACATAGGGCCTAAGAAAGCTTTAAAAAGTGTTCTAAACACGTAAGCACAGAGTCAAGCAGGGCTTCCGAGTCAAGCAGTCTCTCCGGCGGACCACGGGGCCATGGTGTACAGACGTGGGGCTTCCTGAGGCTGCCTGCAGGCTTCATCTGGCCAGCAGCACCAAGTGTGGAGCCACACAGCGGGTTTAAGGCTTGGCTTATGTGATCAGAGAAGGCTGAAGGAAAGCCGTAAAGCTGCCCATACCAAGGAAACCTGTAAACAGATACAATAAAAAATGGGTATAGACAGTCATGGAAAAAGGTAGTTTAAAATAATAAAGTATTTAAAGAGAGTAATATGTCTGGATCCTATGTGGCTTTTTGCTGACTGTGAATTTTTGGGCTCCTGATGAGTGAATGGCAGCTGCCGAGAGACATTGGGCTGTGAAAGGGACTGCTGAATTAAGCCAGCCTAGATACGTTAGAGATGTCTTGGTTTCAGAATGGAAGTCAGGAAATGTGTTGCATTGGGTAATGAAGATCAAATTTCACTGGGGGAGTTTTCTTAAAAATCTTGGCCACAGACAAGAAGAGAGAAACCAAGAAAGACTACAGGACAGGTGACATATTTGCTGATCCTTCTATTATTGGAACAACCCTGAAACCGGATGAGACAGGATAAATCCTGTTGGTTTCAATGTATTCATTACTTACAATTACACGCCATCTTTTCCTATGGCATGGATAGACGCTGGTTATATAGTCAAGACAGACATAAAGTTAACAGAAGCCATTTACCTGCTCAAACATAAAACAAACAAAGCAGTCATCTTTAACTGACTTGTGCACACTGTACATTCCATTCCTGGGTTAATGCAGATTTATATGTTATCTTTAAAAGTTTGCATGTTTTTCAGAAGAAAATGGACTAGACACCAATAAAGACAAGTAGCCCAGGTGATCCAGCCTCTCAGAATGCCTCTGTTTCAGTTTCCTCAAAATTCTGCATCCAGAACAGCTTCAAAGCTGCTAGCTGACATGGTCTAGCCTCACAAACCACCCAACCAAGATTTCAGATAAGCTCCACATTTTCTCTTAACACAAAAACTAAAATAATAATAATAGCAATAATGATAATAATAATAATAATGCAGCTAGCTCTTCCAGGACTTGACCATTATCCCGATTTTCTCAGATGCTGTCATCCCAAGACAAAAGCAAGCAGTTTTAAGAACACGTTGCCTATGAGGTGGGGTGGGTGATTTCTGGTCACTCAGTGGGTTATGAATTTTATCATCATATAGGCCATTCTTTACAAGCTGCTATTGGCCAAGGGCAAGAAAGAAAGTAAGCAAAAGAGATTAGATTCACGGATCTCATTCTAAAAAGAAAAAAAAGGGGGGGGCTATAGGAATGATAGAATAAAAAGGTATATTATTGAATCTACCTTTAAACTAAAAAAGCAATTTCTATGCTCAAATATTTTGAATTATTATGAATATATATAGATACAAATTTAAGGTTATTTTGTCATACTTTATATACATTTCTACTCTTGTTTAAGATATTTTTGTATATTGATGCAAATTTAAGGTTATTTTTGTTATACTGTATTTATGTTTCTACTTTTGTTTAAGGTATTGTTCCCATGCAACTTATTTAAAACTGTAATGTAAAGTTCTAGTCCTTCAGAGCTATCAGGATAACAAAGAAAGTCATGTTAGTAGTTACTCATCTATAACAATCAAACTTAGAGTTACAGTAGGAATGCTTTCAAGTTAAAACAGATTTATTTTTAAAAGATAGATGGTCTTCAAGCACTTCAGAATTTAAAATGTTTTATTAACATAAGGCTTTTCATGAAAGTAAAACACATCTGCTCCTGGCAGCACCAATTTACTTCAAAAGAGATGATGAGCAATGAAGAACTCCAAATTGAGTTTGTTTTCTTTGTGGCAAAATTAGCCACTGGGCAAGAAACTACTCTTGCCTTGACAGCTGGCAGTACACTATCCAAACTGGACAAGCAGGACCCAAAAGAAGATGACTGTTAAACTTTGCCAAGGCAAAGCAGGACAGTTGTTCAAAATTTCCTACTTACAAAAAAGTCTGTCAGATATCCTAGGGCCTGTAAACCAAACATGGATGTCCCCGCATAGCAGAGGAATGTTGATGTTACTGTCCAGGCAGCCAGATATCATTGTCATTCCTATAGTTTTGGAAGTTGTTTGCACTGCACCTCCTGTTTACTCAGGTAATATAATATCCCTCTCCGATCTCTGATTGGGCAGAAGATTAGATTGTTATAATTATAGCTTCCTTAGTTAAGAGAGAAAGTAAATTAGGTACCAAACTTTGGACTCACTAAGAGAGGACAGATGGAGTATTTTCTTAGAATTTTCCAAACACAAATGGACTGGAAATTGTGAAGTAATCCTTACTTTATAATTGCTTTTATCACATATAGTTTTACTATTTTAGAGTTAAAACCCTTTTATTGTAATTTAGACAAAATGGGGGAAAGGTTGCGAGAGATTTGTTTGTATAGTTGCTTCAAGACAGCCAACGCTGTGTGGCCTTGGTTCAGCTGGCCAGAGTGGACCATACAGTCTTCTGACTGACTCGGAGGAGAGAGATGGACACACAAGAGAATAAGGAATGGCAGCAGGAGATACACAACACTTTTGTGTGGAGAAGTATGGAGAGTAGAGGTTGATGATCATTTTCTCCATCACTCTGCGGATCTATCAGATTTGACTCTAATATCTGTCTCCCGGCCATATTCTATTAATAAAACAATAAAAAAACTGCTTTAGACATCTATTCTTCCAATACCACAATTTTTTAGAAGCTTTCTTAATAAATGAGAATAGAAAACACTAGCTAATTTAATGCTAGGCCTTCAAGCAAGACTTTACATATGTATCCTAAAAATATATTTATGAACCACTTTTGCTTTGATGCCCCATCACGAAAAAGCTTCCTGGGAGTCACCTATATCCATATGAAGAAACAAGACCAGCCATGACTTTCTATACAATTCTCGTGTAATTGTATGATAATAAATAATATTCTAAGCGCTATATGATTCTCCTTCATTAACTCTTTATAGCAACATTATAAAGTATTTATTACCAGTACTGTTTTACAAATAAGTAGATGGGAATAGATATGTGGGATGGTTTGCCCAAGGCCATACACAGGTGGGGAAAATAGAAGTCAAATCAAGCTGTTAAAATTCAGGACAAGAGTGTCTTAGGCATTTCATACGTCACCTAAACACTTACTCAGTTACATCAAATAAGACTAAAGACAATTCATTAATTCATCAGACTTTTTAAAGCTAGAAATTATATATATATATTTGCTTATTCTTCTAAACTTCTTCATGTGTTTATATAAAATATACTAACCACCAAGTTTCCTCAACCTTCCTTATTCCCACTAGAATCTCTCCTTGCTGATCATTGTCGACCAATGCAGTGAAAAGGAGTCATGCTGTCCAGTCTGATCCCTTCAACTGTAGTCTGGAAAACGCTTTCCCTAAAGAAAATCACAGATACAGCTGAGACATATTGATGATTTGAGCAGCAAGCATTGATTGGACAATATGATGTAAAAAAGTTTCACCAAGTTTAACTAGGCTTACAGAGACCTACCAGCAAGTTCTCAGAGGTTTTATCCTCTCGACAAAACAGGTAGGAAAGCATACATACCAACTGGATGGTTCTCATGAGACAATGTAAATGGTCCACATTCATAAACAAAGACACATTTTGCTAATATCCTTGTCCCACAATGGATGAGCTAACAGGTGGCTAGGAAGGTTGTTTTTTTTTTTTTTTTCTTCTCGGTATTCTTATGTCACCCAAACAAATAGCTCAATCGCTCTTCTGAGAGCATTCAGTTTCCTATCGTCCAATCAGAATACAATACCACCGTGTCATTTATATAAGTATTCTTAGAGCAACCTGTAAACACTGTGCTCTAGCTGATCTTTGGCTCAATTTACTCATAGATACTACAAATGAAGCCAGAGAGAATTTCAATAATTTGATATTTACAATGCCTCATTTTTGAAAGCTATTCAATCAGCACTTATTGGCTGTCTTTTGTATAATAGTCTCTCTGCTTTGCTTTCAAATATCAATACTCTAAGATAGGAAAATCTTTAAAGGGCCATCATTTAAAACACACGTCCACAGTCTTCTAAATGTGAAACTTCCCTCATACTCTCAGTAACCATTTACAGTTTGTCAACACAAGGTAAAGAGAGATAAAGCACTGCCAGAATAATGTAAGAGCAAATGTGGCAATGGTGTAATGATTGCAGCCTTCACCCTGAATACATCTTTAAGCCAAAATTGTCTACTGAATAGCTCACACTCTGTAGTGGTTCCTTTTAATTCCTAACATGGGACAATTTAGAATCACCCAAAAAAGGGGGTCACAATTGAAGAACTACCTAAATCTGATTGTCCTCTGGGTATGTCTATGAGGGCTTAATTATTAATTGACCCAGCCCATTGCAGGCAGCACCATTTCCTAGGCAGGGGATCCTGTATTACATAAGAGTAGAGGAAGTTAGTTAAGTACTGAGAAGCAAGCAAGCAAGGGCCCATGTGTTTATTCTCTTTCTGCTCTTGACTGTGGATGCGGTGCTTTAAATTCCCACTTTGACTTCCTTGCTATAAAGGATTATAACCTGGAATTGTAAGCCAAATAAACCCTTTCTTCCCTAAGTTGCTTTCTGTCAGATATTTTACCATAGCAGCATAAATAAAACTAAAACATGCTCAGAAGCCGGTTTGGATACTCTCTATATCCAATAAATAATGATAGCTCACATTGATTAAGTGCTTAGTTATAGCTCCTGGAACAGACACCTCAACCATTCCCACGGCAGTCGTTATTACTCTACCAACCTACAAAGAAAAGAAGGAAGGGATGGAGGAAGAAGGGACGGATGGAGGAAGAAAGAAAGTAGGGTCCAAAATGATTAAGAACTTTCCTAGAAGAAACAAATACAAATGAAGTTCAAATACAAGTCAAGCCCGTCAGGTGACTCCTGTACTCCTGCTACTATTGAGCTAGACAGTTAGTGTTCAGTCGTTCGTACTCAACTCATAAACAAGCAGAAGCCCTAGTACTTGTTGTAACTGTGAAAAGTCAGCAGTGCCTCTTTCCGACAGCATCCCTGAGTACTGCAGAGTCTCTAGCTGTGGTCAGACAGCCCCTCGTTTCACTGTGTCCCCTATCGCTCACCTGCACTAAATTTCTGATAACCACGACCACATTCATGTCATATTTAAGCTATCCAAAGACCCCAAAGCCTAGCATGAGTTTTCATGGTCTTGCCAGAAGTGACTTCTCACCCAGTAAGAAAGGATGCCTGTTGACTAATCCCTTATCAATTAGACCAATTCTATACCACCCTGTCGTCAACCCTCTGACTTCAGCTCCCTACCAGGAAATTATTGAAGTGAAATCATGGTATAATGGAGTTAATATAGCACAAGATTCTTTTCCTTTCAGTTGTACACCCTGCACCAACTGCTATACAGCCTATGTTTTAGTTCTTACACAGAGCAATTCACTTTTGAGATACCCTCCATAATTGTACCAGTATTTTCAAGAAAGATGAATTAACAAATAAATTTGTTAATCACATCAGCTAAAATGTTTTCCTTAAAGTGAATGTCTTCCAAAAATTAATCTAAACAAAAATATTTAACAGTTTTTACTGTTTGGTCATGAATGTGAGCAAGTTCATCTCCCGGACAACAGAGCCCTGGTGATCAGCTCTACCCTTTACCCTTTGAGCAGGGACTGGGGCACTTACTGAATTATTTTGCTCCCATAAGTCAAATTCTTGTCTATCTTATAGTGTCTTTATTGAAGTCCTTATTACTTAAATAACAGTCCACCTCTTACATTTAACTTAATCTTTAGATTTTTTAAATGCATGAGAAAATCACCATCTGATGAAATAATATCAACAAGTGCTTTCAAAATCAGATTGTCATCTTTCAGCTAACAGTATTTATGGGTTACATCTGCTTCTTAACTTTCAGTAATTTTCTTTTCTCACTTCTTTTCATTTATATTTAGAGGAAAAATATAAAAATAGGTATCTTAAAATGTTAATAGCACTACTAAATTAATCAAGAGTGAGAGAATTATTCTCTTATTTTCTCACAGCTAATATTATAGTAGCTCAGATATTAATACGTTCAGGTAAAATTAATGTTAACACTAGATATAAATATACTCCAGAATGATTGCTCTTTGTCTGCACTACTTTGGCCAAGTGTTTAAGAACACTCTGACACCTGTTTTCATTAATGCAGGTGATGAGGCAGAAATACAATGCCCATGTTGTAACATTGCTGATGGGGTTAACTGGGGCAATACATGTAAGAGGTTTATACAACTCCTGGTTCACAGCCTCACACAGTAAGTAGACATTATTCTGCCCCACTGGAATAAATATTTGACACTAATCTATGTTTATAAGTAGCATCCTAAATATAACTAAGATAACAAACTTTCTCCTCTTAATGATGGAAGCAGGCAGCTCTCTATGAAAAAATAATTAAACTATTTTTGAAAGTATTAAATTTCCTTTTCTTATTTTAGCATATCTGCAATTATCAAATAAATTGTTTTAAATAACAGGAAAAATTGAGCATGACATCTTAGCTCAATGTTGATTTAAGGCGATCTTAAATTGCTCAAGGTTATAAGCTAAAAGTCACTTTTAGAAGGAAGAGTCACTTCTCTCTGAGCATAATGAGCACTTGGAGCAATATTTGAAGACTAATTATCAGTAGCTTCTTAAAATGCAAAATATAGACAGTCTACTAATGATCAAGCCTCATAATTGATAATTATCTCTGATTAAAGAAAAGGAAGTTCTTCCAGAGGCTTCCCTGCTACATACCATTGCCATAATTGATTGCTAATTGCCCCATGTAAAGATTCTTTCTATCGTGTGTTTAATCTTTAGTATATATAAATAAGGTTCATGTCGCACCCTTATTAACCATCTGAAGGAGTGATATTACTTTACAAGTGCCTTTGCACATTAGTATTCAGCCTGATTCTTTAAATTTGCATGTGAAAAGGCACAAGCAGTTCATACTCCCAAGTTAAAAAGAGAAATCTCTTGCTCTGGCCACTTTTGAATTCTTGTCTTGATCCAAACTTTGTGAGGAGAGAGAACAACCCTCCTTCTGGGATGTGCCAGAGGCTGTAGGCCACTGCCAACACTTGGCCCCCAACAGACAATGATACTCCCCTGCCTCCTTCCTTTACCTGAGCTCTGCAGGGCATCTTAGCTTTTCATATGACTCTTCTTTTCCTGTCGCTGTTTTCAAACAATCTTATAACTATTTTGCTGACACCCTAATCAACACTACTTTAAAACTAGTTAGCCAACAGTTTCTTGGGTCTGGTGAGCCTGACACCTCAAACTCCCTGTTCCCCAGAGTCCTTCCCTTCTTCAGCTTTTTTGTCAACCCTAGTTCTCCAAGCTTTCACAGGTCAGACTTTCCTCTTTATTTGTTTTCCTCTAGTCTCATGCTTCTGAGTTGCCCAAACCATTCTTTGGGGGTATTACTGAGTTGAATACTATCCTCCCCCAAATCATCTCCACTCCTGGATTTTGAACATGAAAAAGTGATGTTTTTGCAGATGCATTTAGTTAAAGCCATCAGGATGACGCCGCTTGAACCTAGGGCGGGCCGTGGTTGCTGACAGTTGCTTAAAGCCAAGAAGGAGAGATGGGATAGATTGATCCTGGACTCCAAAGGGAGCCTGACTTCTTGACACCTGCATCAACAGAGGACTCATTTCTACACATGCCAGTGGGAATCTGGCCAACCCAGGGAAATGCTGGGAATCTTGCTCCTTTATCTGTGGTGGCTACACTTAATACCCACACACATCCCTCTCCACATCTATCCCTTCTGCTTTTTAATGTCAGAATCCTGCCATCATCTCAAACTTTTAAAACAAAGGCCCCTGTCACTCAACCTCTGGAGCGCAGGAATTACCGGGATAAACCACTGCGTGTACAAGGGAGACTTTACAACATTTACACTGCAGATCATACTCTCTCGCCCACTGATTAATTTGCTAATTTGACAAACACAATCTGAACTTTGTTCTTTTCATTAATAAAAGCATCCTTACTCAGTTAACTAACCTAGCCATTTTTTTTACACTCCCTCCTTTTAGGACTGTATATTATAAGTAGTGCCTCAACAGTTTGTCCATCTGTCTTTTATATTCATTGTTTCCATACCAACTTTCCCAGTCTTTCTCACCAAGTCCCCAGTTAGCTCCTTTCCCTGTCAGGTCTAAGTTATAGCAATGGGCCCTGGTCAGCTCCTAGCCTGTATTCTTGTGTTTTTCTTCAATACAGCTCGATAAATGTCAGTAACATTTGCTAGGGTATGAGAAAGTCAATTCCCAGGTCTTAGGCAAAACTGTGCTCTTAATTTGGGATCCAGGTTAATTACCTTAAAAAATTTGTATAAGCTCAACATTTAAAATTAGTGAACGCTTATTATTTTGGTGTAAACCCACTTTTCCCATTTTATTTTTCCCTAAACTATGTCCTGGCCAGTTTTACTTTTCAGCAACAGATAAGCCTAAAATCCCTTCCTCCTGGTCATTTCTCTCAGCCTCTGACTCTCCATGAAGCCTTCTCGTCCTTCATCTCACATAATCTTCTCCCATCTTAAGCATATTATTTTACCAGTTATTATTAGCTTATTGTTGCTTAGACTAGCGTAACATTATAATTTGCTTCCTTAAGAAAGTCTTAAGCTTCCCCCAGAATATAGACCACAATAGCCTACTTATACCTCTAATAGATGTGTTGAATGAATGCTTGAAAGATTAGCAATGATCCTAGGAGACATGTACACCCATCCTCCTTAGAAAGTGAACAGGTGAGCTGGAATGATGACTCTGCCACACAAGCACAGGAATTCATGTAAAAGTGGGAGAGAATCAACCCCACAAGGTTGTGCATTGACCTCTATCCATCCACATGCATCATGTACACAAAAACATACACAATGATAATCAATAAAATTGTAACCATTTTAATTTTAAAAAGAAAGTAAATGAATGAAGATGAGTCCACATATTCCTTCCCATTTGACCTAAATGCATCAGCAAAGGCTGGTTGACGTTAATTCCAAAATGATCAAGTATCTTTTTTGATTCTCAGAACTTGAAAGTAAATGACTTCCCAATTTTAAATCATACTATCTACTAGCCTAATAACCATATTTACAAAATTTTAATAACAATCTCAGCAAATAATTATTAATATCCATTAGAGTACAATTTAAAATGAAACTCATACCAATATGCATTACTCAATCTTAATTATAAATAACTACATTCACATGAACAACATTATATTATAATATTTTACTGAATATTATAAGTACTATGCAAATAAAAATATTGATTACTGGGTCCATAGCATATTATCCATATAAAGTATATACAGAATAATCTCCATTGCTCTTCGGGGAATTACCTGCACACAAATATTTTGCCTATCTGATTTATCTTTTTAAGGCAATTATAAGCACAACAATAATGTAGGAAACTTTGCCTACAACAATGCAACATTTTTTGAACTGCTTTAGTTGTCCTTGATTACCTTATCTTTCTCCGAGAAGAAAAAAAAATGTTTTGCACTGTAAGCCTCAGAATTACAAACAGATCCCTGCATTCTATAGTCCTTGCTCTCACTTCTCAGATGTTTCCTAGACACAAAGGGGACAGAGAAAGGTGGAGCCCTACTCACAGGTGAACCCAGTGAGCTCTGACCACGCTGGCTCCCTCATCAACTCTCAGCCCGTCCTAAATCACTTCGGTGACTCACTAGATATCAAAGCGCCTGCATACCAGCCTTGACTCCTGGTTTATAACGAGGGCTGAAGAGGGGAATCAAATACAGTGGCTGCCTTCCAAATTTACAGTTCAGAAGGTTAGAGCAGAGCATAAACAAATAGGGTCCATAAAGGGATATGTCAGCCCTGGTCAGAGTTCACAAAGACGACACAATGGCTCCCAGGCAGGAAGCAGAAGAAGCAGGCTGCTCTCCCTGTGTTAGTGCTGAACACACATCCTTAATATTTCAAAATGCAATCAAATCAAAGAAAATTAAACATGAACTGTCAGCATCTCACCGTAAGTCATTTAGCTAGAGGGAACGTTGGAAGTCCTAGTGTTTGGAATGCCCTGTTATGCAGTCATGGCCCTTGCGAAAACAATCTGCATACCACATCCTCAATATGATGGAAAAGAATGCAGTCAATAAAAACTATGCGTTACAAGTTCAGAAACTCTCCAGGAATGTTGGCTGGGAAGGCGCTGAGAAAGAACCTGCGTGGCATCCAGAAGCAGCTGTACTGAGCTTTCCACAGACAGAGGGACGATGAAAACACACTAACTAGTCACATGTCTTATTACTTTCTTTTTACGACTCTAAAGACCTTCCAAATTCACATTTGTGATATGAAAATAAATAATACAAATAAAATCCCACACTGTCCTTCCAAGGAAATTCTACATACCTCTAACATCAGAGAAAGGAAAGGAAACACACAGAAGATAAAACGGCGGGAGCGGGCGGTGGTGGCGCACGCCTTTAATCCCAGCACTCGCGAGGCAGAGACAGGCGGATCTTTGTGAGTTCGAGACCAGCCTGGTCTACAAGAGCTAGTTCCAGCGCAGGCTCCAAAGCCACAGAGAAACCCTGTCTCGAAAAACCAAAAAAAAAAAAAAAAGATAAAAGGGGGAAAGGAGCACCGAAGCACAGGCTGGCGCTCCCTCACCTGCAGCCCTGGAGATCTTCTGATGTCTCCTCAGAGCTTAAGGATGAGCATTTTGTTGCTCAATAAATTTGTATTAAATATTAATCTTCATATCCAAATTAATTAATGTGCTTTAACGCAATCCCAGGAACCTGTCAGTGGGGCAGTACTTGTGCAGAGGCATAAAACATTGTTCAGATATTTAAAACTGTGAGGGTCCCTTCTGCCCTTCTCACCTCTGGTTGATTCGGCTCCAAAATGTCCCCCTAATCCTACCCTCATGGCCTCAGCCTTCCTCTGCCCTCCATTCACGAGGCCGACAGAGTGGGGCAGGCAACAGACAGGGAGGAAACAAAGCCAGTCTGCGAAGCCGATGTGGAACTCTGAGCGATCAATCTCGATAATTGTTTAAAACACCAGAGGACCAGAGGGCAAACGTTCTGGACATTTTCTTTAGCTGTTTGTGTGCTAATTTACATAATTCTGTAAGTAAAATGTTTTCCTGTTAATTTATTTTTATACAACAGAGAATCCCCATTAAGTTCCTTACAGTGGTTTTGTGTGAGTGTGTGTGTGTGTGTGTGTGTGTGTGTTTGTGCATGTTAAGATTCTAGAAAAAGTAATTCACTTTCAATTATATTACCTTAGAAACAAGCAAGATCATGTGGAGGGAGAAATAACTGCTCTATCTATCCATTTTCAGCATGTGCCACCTTGAGTCAGCCATATACCACACTCACAGCTTCTATACTTTATGGAAGGGCTGAGCTAAATCATGCTATGTAGCTGGCTGCTTTGAAAATCTGCAATCAGCCGGGCAGTGGTGGTGCACGCCTTTAATCCCAGCACTCGGGAGGCAGAGGCAGGTGGATCTCTGTGAGTTCGAGACCAGCCTGGCCTACAAGAGCTAGTTCTAGCGCAGGCTCCAAAGCCACAGAGAAACCCTGTCTCAAAAAAATAAAAAGAAAGAAAGAAAGAAAAAAGAAATTATGCAATATAGGGGAGAGACAGAGGTAGGCAGGTAGGTAGATAGATAGATAGATAGATAGAGACATTTCCAAACCCAATTGGAAAACAACAAGCATAAAAAGCTCAAAATGAAGTTATTTATTCTCTCTAACCAAGATTTATTTGAAATAATCATATATACAATTAACTTTTAGTTTCCTATCACACATGCATGTACATAGCACAAGGCAGACAGCTTTAGTAACAAGGAACTAAGTCGAGACTGCCATGGAATGACAGTGAGTAGCTCGGCCTGAAGATCTGGGTACATGAGGAATGAAGACTATTGCACACAGGGCAAACATGAGGTCATCTTCTATTACCTGCTAACAATACTGAAACTAGCAGTGGCCTTTTTAGACAGCTGCTCTGTGCTTTAAAAAGCACAAACCGCAGCAGTGTTTAATGCTCACTTCTTCATCAGATACATGTCATTGTCTATGGGGAATATGATCACAGTCCCTACTACACACAGGAAAGAAATCAAGGCTCAGAGAGGCTAAGTACATTAGCTAAGATCACAGAGCTAGTTAGGGACAAAACTAGATCAGGGGCAAAGGTCTGTCTGCTTTGCTTGTATTCTTAACTACACTCATTCTGTGCAATGACATACCATTGCCTACCCTTGTGTCCTGGGGTCTTTCTGAGCTGAGCCTCCAACCTAACTCACCAGAACTGTTTCTGGTTTTACTCTGTGTGTGTATGTGTGTGATGGTGTGTGTATGTGTGTGTGATGGTATGTGTATGATGCTGTGTGTGTGTGTGTGTGTGTGTGTATATATATATACAGGGATTCATATGCATTCTTCAGGAGCCATTTACATTGTGTTTCAAGATAGGACAAGATAGGATCCCTTGGTGTCCTGGAAATTCCTGAGTAGTTGAATTTGCTAGCTAGCCCCAGGGATCTATATGTCTCTTCCTTACCAGCGCTGGGATGATTGCAAGTCTACAATACAAAGATCCACTTCCAGCATCAGTTTTTAGGGGGGGGGGTTGGTGCTTTTTTGTGTATTCAAGTAGATGCCAAGTAGATTTCCATGTGAATTAAGATTCTCATGATTGTATGGTACTGTAGAATATTATTTTAAGATATGTTACATTTGTTTATGCTGTGGAACATTTGTTTAATGATGCAAACATGTGTTATATTCTTTTATATTGCATTTGTTTAACTCTGTGAAGCTGTATTACTTTGCCTGTCGAAAACACTTGATTGGCCTAATAAAGAGCTGAAAAGCCAATAGGAGAAATAGGTGGGAATGGCAGGCAGAGCGAATAAATAGGAGAAAAAGAGGGATTGGGAAGGAGGAACAGAATAAGGAGGAAGACTCCAGGGGCCAGCCCCCAGCTACACAGCAGGCTAAGGAGTAAGAAGCAAAGAAAGGTATACAGAAATAGAGAAAGGTAACAGCTCAGACGAGATAATGTAAAAAAAAAACTGGCAAGGATCAAGCCAAGTTAAAGTCAGGCATTCATAAGTAAGGCTAAGTCTCCGCGTGTGGTTTATTTGGGAGCTGGGTGGCAGGCCCCACAGAAGAGCAAAGGACAAAGAGTAAAAGAGCAAGAGTAAAAACAACCAGTAACATGATGGTAAGCTCATTATTAACGGAATCACTTCCCCAGACCTACTGGTCTCTTTTATACGCATTTCATAGAAACCAAATGGTTCTCTTTTCCCATCTTTGTGCCTTCTCCAAAGATGCTCATCCCAGGCCTTTATGTATGTCTTTATTGGACACCACAAGACCTTCGTCAATTTCATAAATGCATTGTTCTTCTTGTGCGGCCTTTATCACATCATTACTGAAGATTATGCTCACATGTATTGACTTATCACCTCTCATCACGTGAACTCATATACACAGAATGGGTCAATCAAGAGTTCACTGAATACTCTCAAGCATTTTACATGAAAGAACATGGTTCATTCAGAATATTATTTGTTTTCTGATGAGCAGGAAGTTCAAGGACTAGGGACATA
The DNA here is from genome assembly GCA_028555095.1 of Dicrostonyx torquatus. Lineage (NCBI taxonomy): Eukaryota > Metazoa > Chordata > Mammalia > Rodentia > Cricetidae > Dicrostonyx > Dicrostonyx torquatus. The sequence goes on along the minus strand of JAQHUG010000028.1, from coordinate 5,255,756 downwards.
GCTCAGTTGGCAATAATACTTGTCTAACACGCAGAAAATTCTGTGTTCAATTCCTGTACCACATAAGCCAGGCATGATGACAAATGTAATCTCAGAACCTGGGAGGTGAAGACATGGATATCAGCGGTTCAATGGCATTGTCAGCAACTAGAGAGGTCAGGGCAAGCCTAAGCTACAGGAAATCCTGTCTTAGAAAGAAATGCTTTCAAACTTACGTTCTGTTTTAAGGCATATAACAGTTAACTGTGGTAAGTTCTCAAGAGTGGAAACATACAAATAGCATGCATGCACACATACACATGCCTCAAGAAAGCATGTAGAGATAAAGCTGAGAAGATCATTTTTGATTTTGTTTACTCTTACCAAAATATGAAATACGAAGTCTAGTTAACTGATTGAATTCTCTATTTGTATTTCTGATTCTCATAATGTTTAATGCTGTGACCCAAATATTGCATGTAATAATTTTAAAATTCCATCAAAAAGAAGTCATCATAGCCCTTCTACTGTTATTTACTTTTCTGGCTAATCCTTAAAATGCACTATAAATATGGTCGTGGTGGCACAGAAAAAATATCTTTCTAAACAAAAATTATTTTGAGAGTTCAAACTTTTCCCCACCATCAGATTTAACCAGAAACAGAAACTGGGTTCAGGCCGTGAAACGAACTTTGAATGTGCTCATGGGCCATGGGGTTCCACACAGGGAGCTCTGTAGTGTAGTAGCTGAGACAAAATGGTAAGCAAATAAAAACCACTTTAAGTCGCCATTGGTGCCTGGCCTTTGTTTTCTACACAGAACATGTCAGTTCAATCTCAAACAGCCTGCCCGCCCACTTCTCTAGAAACCTCTCCACACACTTTGTACTCATACTCTCAACCTTCTTTTTGCTTCCCAAATGATTACAGCTCATCATTAGGAAAAAGGGAGACATTCTGTCTAAACAAATGCCTCTCCTCTCAGCACCACCTGAACTGACCAGCAGACACCTCATTATCTTACAGCACCAGTGATGTCTACTTCTCACAAAGGGTGTGCGTCTCCCACCACGCAGTAGCCTCCCTTCCCAATACCGTTGTGCATCTCCCACCACACAGTAGCTACCCTTCCCAATATGGGTGTGCGTCTCCCACCACACAGTAGCCTCCCTTCCCAATACAGGTGTGCATCTCCCACCATGCAGTAGCCTCCCTTCCCAATACCGGTGTGCGTCTCCCACCACGCAGTAGCCACCCTTCCCAATACGGGTGTGGGTCTCCCACCATGCAGTAACCTCCTTTCCCAATATGGGTGTATGCCTTCCATCACGCAGTAGCTTCCACTTACTTATAGTTTCACTTTCTTTGGTTTCAGTTACCTGAGATGAACCGTGATCCAAAAACTTCAAGTACATAACAGCATAGAAAACAACAATTCACAAAGCTAAATCACATGTCTGCCTACTAGCATGATGGACCCTCACACCATCCCATCCAGGCAGTGGACCACCCTTTCATTAAACATATCATACTACATTCCTTATCTGCAAACCTGCCCCATGACGATAATCCCAGTAATCAGATCCACTCCTGTAGAATCAGAGGGTTGTGTTCACATAATATTATTTTACTTAACAATGGTTCCAAAGCAGAAGAGTAGAGACACTGCCACTGGGCTGTGATGAAGAGGAGCCACATTTCATGAATCGTCCCATATCCGGCTGAACGCAATCTTCTGGTACCTGTAGTCCAGTCATTGTGCAGAGACCCTGAGAGCTGCCTGTGAAGACTGCCCTATCAGCAGACAGGTGTTTAAACACAAGAGATCAAGAAGGTGAGTTGGGTTTGGTTGTCTTCTGCCTGTGTCTGTGAGAGTTGCGGTGTCTAGACTCAGTCTATAGCAGCTCCCCCCTTATTCTAAGACAGTCATTCTCCATGGTGCTCCCTGACCAGGGTCTGCATGTTCACTTGAGAGTGGTACACACGGAAGTGCACAGACTGTAGTATCGGGTACAAAGAAGGGTAGCTGATGAGAGGATGAACTCTTGAGCTTCGCTTCAGAGCCTGTGAACGTACCTTATACTTGTCCAATAACTGTCAATAAAAAACATTCTGAAAGACTAAAAAAAAAATCACAAGTGTCTACACATTGTTGTTGAATGTGGAAGTATAATCTACTTGTTAATCTTTCACGGAATAGAGGATTAAAACACGAACACAACACAGTATTGTCATACAACTTAACATTAAGTTATGCTATAAATCCCTCATGATATGCTTCAGTTTCTATTTATTCCAGATTTTTTGTTGTCCAGAAGCATTTCTAGGAGCTGTGGCCACACATAGTAAATGCTTACCAGTTGGAAACCCCAAGTGCTAATGATTAGTCAAATAGTTTTCTAGCAGTTGTTTTTTTGGAATTGTTACTGACTTCAGATTTTCATTTCATTTCCACCTCAGATCAATTTTCCCAAAGTAGACAATAGCAGATGGTGGAGAGAAATTATTTTTCTGGATGTTTCAGAGTCTGTTTTTTAATGTGAAAGTCAGTTTACATCTAGAAAAGTGATATACACGCTTAGCTAGCTTCAGAAAAGATAATTATTGGTCTATGTCTCCAAGATCCAGAACTAGTTTTCTCTGCATCTCACTTTACTTTCTGTCACTGTAATGAAACATACTAACCAAAGCCAGGGCCCTCTGCAGCGGCCAGAGAAGGCACTGGATCCCAGTAGCTGGTCCACAGAGCGAGTACTAGGACAAAACTTGAGTCCTCTGAAGTTTGGCTCCCAACCCATTGAGCTATTTCTCCAGCTCCTACCAAAGCCATTTTAACCGTCATGATAGCCATTTTCTGGGTCTGGTAATTCTCAGTATTTCCAGATGTTACAGCACATAGAAGCCTCACAGGATAGGTCAATGGCAGGGCCAGGGCTCAAACAAACCAAGTCACTCTGCCTCTGGGGCTAAACTCTTTAAAACCACTTAATGACAGCTGCCCATTATTCAGAGGGGTGAACACTGAGGCTAGCAGACATTATACTAAATAAAAGAATACATAAGCTATATCTAGAGAAAAGGAGAGTCTGAACTGGAAGTTAAACATAGGAGAAATTGTCCAGTGTGTCCAAAAAATAATCTAGAGTCTAAGGTGATCCAAGAACTCTTTAATAATACAAACTTCCAACATTGCCAAGACCACAACATTAAGATGCTGCTAGCTAAGCTACATATTCCATTTTCATCTCATCAAAATTGTTTAATTAAGTCTCCTGGATCACTTCTTTGTGTGAAAAGGACTCTAAATTCAGGAACAAAACACAGTTTGCTTTACCAAAATTACTTTCTGTCAATAATTCAGAGGTTCATCTAATCTAAGTATGAGGATTGTCCTTCATTGCTTGAGGTCTGAGCACACCAGGTCTAGCCACTTGCCACCTGTTCTGTGTATTGGATGTTGGTGATGTGTGGGTATGTGTGTAAGGGGGCAGAGCGAGGGAGGTGGGGAGAGAATAGGAGAGGGGAAGAAACAGAGACACAGAGAGAAAGCACCAATTTGAAATGACTAAAACTTAAATGTTAATATTGATCGCCTGTTTCTTCTTATTCTTTTAAAACATAAATCCTAAGAAATGCATGCTGCAAGTGTGGCTGGTATCACATCTCTGTGCAAATACTTGAGATCCTTCAGTACGCAGTGAGTTACGAACTGGGACTCACACTGTATCACACAGTCTGAAGTTAGGAGAGCCGAAAACTCTTCCTTTAGCTCACATATGACAAAGATTTCCCCTTCTGATAAGACGCACTATATTTGCTCATGCATTGTTGCCTGCAAATACATTTCGAATGATTAAAAGAGAGCCATCCTACTTCGTCACTAAACTGAGACAGTTGCAAAGCATTGGAGCCACCAACTGTTCAAAGGCGGCAGTGCCTAGCTTGCTGAATCCTTTACAGAAAGAAAAAAAAAAAAGGATGTGTGAATGCAACAATTATTTGATGGGAAAAATGTTGTAAAAAGTAGATAAATCTGTATAATTTCTATCTTAAATAATGATGGCTGTCCATTGAAGGAAAAATGGTCTAGACTGTATTTCAGTAGGTTGTAGTTAGAAAATATTTTAAAACATTCCTTGATGAAAAAACATTGGTAAGAATATTTTTTTAAAAAACCTTCAGGGACTAAAATATTTGTAATAAATACCAAATCATTTATATTTGTGCTACATAAAATATTTAATTGTAAGAAAATAGAAAATGACAATCATTAGTTCCTATAACAAGAAGTATACTGTCAATTTGAGAAGTCTTTGAAAATGTCTGCAGACATTCCTCCCAGGTCCTTCGTACCCACTACTGTGGCGAATGAGTCAAACTAGCACCCAGGGCTGCTGCTTGTGAACGATGGAGGAGTACTTGAGCACAAGACGGGACCTCACTAAGTCAGTCAGTGGAAAAGTTTTCAGATTTGGTTGACAAAAAAAAAAAATGATATAGTTGTCTTCTTGTCATTGCTTGTTAAAAAAAAAAAAGAGGCAAAATAATCCACATCAGCTTCAAATATTCAACATTAAGGCATGATTTCTAAAGTCAATGAAATTTACTTGATTTATTTTATATTGTTTCTAAGCCAAGCGAAGAAGACTGTAAAGTTGGAGATTTCTCTCCAAAGCAAGCCCAGCCATTACTTTTACTTTTGTCTGTAACAAAACCTGAAACTCTCTAGTATCACACACACACACACACACACACACATACACACACACACACATACGTCAAACACTAATCTTGCTTTGTTTTCAACAAAATGAGCTTCAAAGATATGTGACATGTGAAGAAATATTTGACTTACTCTGAGGGAAAAACATCAAAATGACACAGGACACATTTGTGCTGGGGATGCGTTAGAGGGAACACGCAGTAAGAGGCAGTCTAGCTGACAAAAGCTGTCTGGGAGGCAGACACCATCACAGGTCATTTTCAGTAGCTACAATGGAATACTAGCATTTGAGTAATAGTTAAGAAATGTTTATTCACCCACAGTTTCTGTGATGCAAGAGCATGGTGAGGCATACCCCCAGTTTGGTGAAGGCTTTCCAACAGTGTTGCAGCAGGAGCTGGCATCATGGTGTAAACAGGATTTGGTTCTAGGTTTATTTGAAAAATGCAATATCCATCTATCATGGAAATTGACTGAGGCCCTTTCAAGTAAACAATCAGAATAACCTAACTACCTGTCCCAAACTCCTACTGCTAAAAACATCCTATTTTCGGTTTTTTGTATTCTAATCTGAAATGTGTAAAAATATAAACACTTCTTCAAAAAGTTTCTGGAACTAGCAGTGTACTTGTAAAGCCCAAACAGGCACTATCATGGAGTTATATTCCCTGTCCCAAATGTTCAGAACTTCTAAATATGCCTACTTAACTCATTTTGTCACTTTACAATGTTTGGTTTATTGTATAATATTAAAATAAGAATTCTTTCAAAAATGCTAGTTTGTAAACAACCAATCATGTGAAGGTTTTACAACATGCAATAGGCTCCCATTAATCAGTTTCACATGAGAGGGCACAGGACGTTCAGACATGTCTTGAAGGTGGAAGAGATGGTCAAGAAGGTCAGAATACGCTTTCTATTCTATTGAAATCACAAGTTACTGGTGGTGGTGTTGGTGGGGTGATGTGGGAGTGTTCTCCTGTATTTTGTATTACTCTTATTGGTTGAATAAAGAGCTGCCTGGCTTATAAGATAGGTCAGCCTTTAGGTGGGTGGAGTAGACAGAACGGAAGTTCTGGGAGGAGAAGAAAGGAAGTGAGCCAGTTGCCATGAGGCCCCCGCCTCAGAGGGAAGTACCGTAGAACCGTCCGGTAAGTCACCCACCTCGTGGTGACATACAGACTTTTATAATGGGTTAGTTTAGATGTGAGAGCTAGCCAAGAAAAGGCTAGAGATAATGGGCCAGTCAGAGTTTGAATGAATACCGTTCTCCTGTGGTTCTTTCGGGTGCAGGCGGCCAGCAGCTGAGCAGGCCTTCGGCTGGCGGCTGGCGAACACAACCCGCACCTCTCCCCCCATTTACAATGGGGGGGGGGGAGAATGATGCAGGAAACCCAGGAAAGAAAACAGCAGAATAAGTAAGTATGGTTCAAGAACCTTGACAGAGTCGAGAAACTGGCAAGTGGTTATTTCTTGTAATGACCTGACATAAATTTGAGATCATACTTTTTTAAAGATCTGATCTGTAACAGGAGGAGTGGGCTGCTTGTCATCCCAGCCACCCGGCTATCTTAAACCCGAAATAATCACACAGAAACTGTATTCATTTAAACACTGCCTGGCCCATTAGCTTTAACTTCTCATTGGCTAATCCTTACATCTTAATTTAACCCATTTCTATTAATCTGTGTATTGCCACGTGACTGTGACTTACTGGCAAGATTCTAACCAGCATCTGTCTCAGGCAGGAGATCTATGGCGTCTCTCACTCTGCCCTTCTTCCTAGCATTCAGTTCTGTCGACTCTGCCTACCTAAGTTCTGTCCTATCAACTAGGCCAAGGCAGTTTCATTATTTATTATCCAATGAAAGCAACACACAAACAGAAGGAACTCCTACACCACTGATCAGCTGTTAATTTTTTAAAGTAATCTATTTTGTTAATACATTGAGGTTTCCCAACAACATATTTTGATGATATTTATTTTCCTCCTGATTTTTTTCTCTCAGATCTGCTCCCTCTTCTTCATCTTCCTCCATTTCATGTCTTCAGCTCCTTAAAAGTTATAGTATATTTGATATAGGAAAGAATTTTATGCTTCCATATATATGGAGTTATTGTAGATAGCATAACAACTGAAAACAATATCCAATACTATGTTTGATATTTATGATTTGGTGATAGGAAATAATGATAAGGTCTTCTAACTATCAAATACATTAATATGAAATGTATTCAAAACAGGGTATTTTTTAACACAGACAGAAATACTATTATGTCCTAAAATATTTTGTACTTCTCCAAATCACATTTGAATTCTCTCAATCTTCCCTCAGGGCCTCTAAATTAACAGAATTCTCCCCAGAACATCAGTGATGAAAATGGATAATATTTTGTGTTATGCTTTGCCTCTTTAGGGTTAGTTACTACAGCTATCTTCTTTGCCTATATCTTCCTATGTGACTGACACCACAAGTAATCTCATGTTGGAGATGTAGGTCCTTCCTGTTTAGGTATACCCCAGAACTGGAATATATTATAATTACGTACTCAAGGGAACTTAGGTGAACACAATTTTACTTTTACATTATAGGCTCTGCCTTCAAGCAGTGACAGTAAAAAGTAATGAGATGAAGCCAAAAATTTCTGCAAACACTTCTTTCTGAAAAGAGAATATGAGCAGTAGACCCAAGGGAAAGACATACTGTAGACTGTGCAATTCAGATAGAATTAAATTTGAAAAGGACATTTTTTTAAAACAAAAAAAAAGATATGGTATGTTAGGAAACAGGTTAGACTGATAACAACAAGCCCGAGGGCAAATTAAAAACAGAAATAATTTTGTTATTCTTCCAAATGTCTGTCCAGAAGGAGTCAAGTGACACAGGACAGAGAGATAACATCACAGAACACATCCACTTTCTCTGTGTGGATTCTTTGAAACTCAAGAGGCTTCTCTTAACCATGTGTTCAAAACAGAGTCACCAGCACTCTGCTTCTGATTAGAATTGAGGAAAAGAGCAGAGAGAGGAGAACACCTGCTAAACAGAACTGGGAAGCCAGCTGTGCACATCCACTTACATCCTGTCAAGAAGTCTCTCTTATATATGAATGCAAATTGGAGTACACTCTTCTGGCTGTCACCAAACACTAAGGGGGGTTTTTAACTTAAAAGCATTTAGGTTACCTCTCCTGACCTATTCTTCTGCCCTATCTTTCCGTCCCTTTCCCTAAACCTCCCCTCTATTAGTCCCCTTTCCCTACTCCCTCAAGTCCTTCCTTCCCCTACTCACCAATGGCTCCTTTCTAGTTCTGGATCTATAAGTACTCCAAGTTGAACACACAAATCTAAAAATTTGACACTAAGAACCAATGTGAGTGAGAACTGAGGCTTTTTGAAAAAGTCATATGCAAAACTATAATTTCATAAACTCTGGGTGTGTGTATATTTGTGCATGTGTGTGTGTGTGTGTGTAATTGGTGTTAACATACATATAAGATTGTATTCCTCCCAGAAGCCATAAGCTGACAAATAAAAAATCAGTGCTAGACATCGTATCCCTTTCCTTGAGTTGTTGGTCAGGAGCATCCTGAAAATCCCTAAAACAATGCAGAATATTGTCATTGTTCTTGGTTATGCACCAGAACTTGTTGGTAAGAATCTATTGCTGAACATACCATACACTTTGGTCATAGAACACAGAAACATCAAGTTGGCACTATGCACTAAGCTTCATTCCTGATGATTGACATTCATAGTACCAAAAGATGCTATGCAGACTTTCTGGGGACTCCAGGGCAGCAGTCATAACCCTGCTGTGAACCCTGGGATCTACAATAATCAATAAGCATGACATGGTATGCCTATGGGTGCACAGAGGTTAGGGATATTCTAGTTTCCGTCTGTTGCTATGACAATATCTTCTGATGAACTGCAATTCAGAAGGAAACAGTCTCTTTCACTGTACATTCTCAGGACAGTCTGTCACTGGGGAAAGTCAGGGCAGTACCTAAAGTGGAAACCATAGAGTAGGCTTAACTATTGGTTCGCTTACTGAATCGTGATCAGCTAGCTTTCTTTTTTTC